>BKCP01008626.1:122146-236557 GCA_008636005.1 Striga asiatica
TCGTATTAATTGAAATTATAAAAAGCGATAAATGGGGGGGGGGGGATTGGTTTAAAAACTAAAATTATTAAAAATCCTAATAAACAAAGAAAATAAAAATAAAATAGAATAAATAAAGAGAAATTCCTAGTTCACGGTTCCGTCTACACCCTCGACTGACTCGTCTAATCAATTCTGGTATCAAATCTCGCTATCTTATGAAATTACTAGCCCTAGGCAACGACACGGTCAGTTACCCGAATTTTTCCTTATTTTTAATTTAACCGCGAGACGCTCTACGATTAAACCTGACTTCTTGTACAGTCCAGAAAAACGTTTTCAAGATTTAATACAATTAGCCGCTTTACGAATTAGAAAAATAGGCTAGACTAATTAGTGAACTCAACCGCGTTCGTTCACTTAATTTGGCCGTGTTATCCCCGGTAGTTACCATCTTCCGGTTACCTCTTATGAATTATACACAACAACAATTACGGATTGCAGGTCTATTTCAGATGTAGATATGAAAAGCCTAATCTAGGTGATCAATCTAAACAAGACTAACACATCATGGTGAATTATTCAAAATAACACAAGTAATTCCAAAAAGATATTGAAATTATCAATCACGTAAATTAATCAAACATCGTCAAGTCGTAGGGTTCAACAACACCGGAACTAGAAATAAAATCTACTCTAACATAATAAATAAAATGAAAAAGATAAAAGAGAGAGATTAATTATCTCCCTCGTGTGTGTGCGGCCTCCCTCCGCTTCCGTCGGGCTCCTCTCGTTTTTCCTCTCATCTGTTCTCTTCCTCTGGTCCGCGGCGTTTTTTTCTTCTTTTCTTTTCGTCAGTAGTGTGAATTTTTATCTCCCCCGGTATGTATAATGGCTGCGCCCGTAATGCCCTTTTATTTCTTTCTTCACAAATAATTCCATGCCAAATATCCAATTCTCCCATCTGTTCACGTGTCTCTATGGCCATAATATAACTTCAAATTTAAATTGGGCTACAAATTCTTCCTGAGCCCAATTAGCTTGAACATAATTTTTTTGTTAATTAATTAAGCCTTCAATAATGATCTAATATCCGAACCCACATAATCCATTGTGGCTCTTTATTCTCTAGTATTGGTCACCTGCAAAAATAATTAAATATGCTGAAAATAAACCATAAAAATATAAAAACAAATAAATCCATCTAAATAATAAATAAGTCAAAAAACATAAACGTGCGAATAAACTGAGCGTATAAAAATACACTATAAATATATAAAACATGCACATTTTTCGACCTATAAAATCTCCCCAAACTTAAACCGTTGCTTGTCCCCAAGCAACTTATAACTATAAGCACAAAGATGGATCAACAGATAAGTACGTGGAACTTTACTCAAGGCCTCACAATTCTCACATAAGTACATAGCTCAAACAACTCAAATCAATTTATCCGAACTCAAGATGAAATCATTGTAGGAACTCAAACACATCAAGTATCAATCCAAGTGACCACCACAGTTTGTCAATCTTTATAACGAATGTATCGATCAATGCAACTCATGACACCCCTCTCTTTGCTAACCAGTCAAGTTCCCTTCTGTTTCTAGCCGAAGTCTAAATGTCTCATTCTCTATTTTTTTTTCCTTTTTTTTTCTCTTTTTTTTTTCTTATATTTGAGAAGTAGGGAACGGCAGCTCCGTCACAACCCATGGGTTTTAGCCTTTCGTGCTCGTCTAGATACGGAAATTATTGGAATTATACACTAGAGCCCCCACAGATTGGCAGCTGTTGCAGCCCATGCTCTTTTTTTTTTTTTTTTTGGGTGCCAAACGGCTTTTCAACTCCACCAATTATTCCTCCATCCTCATTATTCTTTTTTTTCGACTATGAGACATAGAAACCCCAATTTTCAACTTCAACTCCCCAAACTTAATCAACATTGATTAAAGCAATCACAAGCACATATCAAAAATACAAATCGCCTCAAAACCAACTCACCACAAATAAATCACAAAAATATCAACCATCATGCCTTTGTCCCCAAAATAAAAACACCTTAAGAATTTAACCAAATAAAATTAACTCAAGCCATTTAAACTAGCACCATAAATCCAAACTGACTCTCATGTCATCATCGCAAAATTCCACGTACATGCAATCTCATAGTCACACACAAGCAAATGTCATGCAACCAATCTACGACTCAAACTCTAAGGGGCAAAAATATAATGACATAATAAATCATGAATGCTCACCAAGAAACACCTCCCCAAACTTAGAGTTTGCATATATCATAGACACTCAAATAAACAAAAACGGAGGTAAAAGAAACGAGTTCACCTCAGTCAATGCGAAGAAGGTCGCCGAACCACGCACACCATTGGGTTGCCTCCCAACAAGCGCCTCTTTTTATTGTCGTCGGCCCGACTTATTACTCCCTTTCATCAAAGGATCCATGGCGGCTTCGGAGGTGGCCTCAAGGGAGCCACAAATCTCACAGCACCATGTTTGGTTGCATTCCCTATCCTCGGTGTCGGGTGCTTCACCGGATCTTTCCTCCATGACGCTAGTTCCTCAAGGATGTGTAGCAACCCACGCTCAATCACGGTCACCATCTCATGAAACCCCCACTTACACCTTTCGTTTTGCTCGATCGTCTCAAGAGGAGGTATGTGAAGGCCCAAGACATGCTTCAGTGCATCCTTGGTCAACACCCACTTCATATTGGAATACATAGGACACGGTTCAGCTTCTATCGGCACAAGAGCGGGAAGAACGGTACGCTTTTTGGCTACAGCAGGTCGAGTATGGGGTACCTCCGTATTCTGCTGCCCAACCCCATATTCTGCAGCTTGGTTCTCTTTTTCGCTCTCATTCATCTCGATATTCGTGATTTTCTCGTTCTCCGGCTCGTGTGTGCACTCTTTAATTTCCTCGAGGTCCTCGCTCTACGAATGGGTAATGCTCAAACTCGTTGGACTCGTTTCGATCCGATACACTAGTCGGTCCATTTGTTCCGCCAATTGGCTCATTTGGCCTTCTAAATTCTTTATGCTTAGTTCTTGGCTCTTGAGGCTCGTCTCAACACTTTGCTGAAAGTTAAAGGTGTTCAACGTCAATTCCTTCATCATATCCTCGAGAGACGGACCAGGGTCATTCTCAACAAGTGGCTCGGAGTGTTCTTGCAGAAATCTCAACGTGTGAGCCTCTAGTGCCTTCATCATATCCTCGAGCGATGGGCTGGGATCTTGCGCAATTGGTGGCTCAGAGTACCCATGGAAAGAGTTTGAGTGCTCTCTCAAGCCGTACTCATTCTCCTCGGGATACACGTAGTCTTGCTCGTATCTTCGCCAACCCCTATGTCCTCTTACACCTCGATCTCCGATCCACGGACCTCGTATCTCCCTCTCATACTGGTAAGGTGCTTGGTGGGTATAAAAGTCGTGATAATAGGCTGCCATCTCGAAAAGTTGCTCAAAGCTCGCAAAAATTGCCCAAAAATTAGTCAATCCCGCGAGTATGGGGGCGAACTATTCTGTCCAGCAGAGTATGGAGGCACCCAGTATTCTGCCAACAAATAAAAATAATAATAATAAAGAAGGAAAAGGAGAGTAAAAGTTGATAAAATAATATCCTAAAAAAAAACTTCAATTAATACTCAAAAATCACAATCCAATAACGTCACTCCCCGGCAACGGCGCCAAAATTTGACCGCGCGTCGCAACGCGGCAAAATTAATATTTATATTTTCCTCGACTAACCTCTACTAACTAGTAGTAGTGGCGAGCAAGGGTCGATCCCACGAGGAGTGTGAATCAAATTGTGAATTTTTTCGTATTAACTGAAATTATAAAAAGCGATAAATGGGGGGGGGGGGGTGGTTTAAAAACTAAACTTATTAAAAATCCTAATAAACAAAGAAAATAAAAATAAAATAGAATAAATAAAGAGAAATTCCTAGTTCACGGTTCCGTCTACACCCTCGACTGACTTGTCAAATCAATTCTGGTATCAAATCTCGCTATCTTATGAAATTACTAGCCCTAGGCAACGACACGGTCAGTTACCCGAATTTTTCCTTATTTTTAATTTAACCGCGAGACGCTCTACGATTAAACCTGACTTTTTGTACAGTCCAGAAAAACGTTTTGAAGATTTAATACAATTAGCCGCTTTACGAATTAGAAAAATAGGCTAGACTAATTAGTGAACTCAACCGCGTTCGTTCACTTAATTAGGCCGTGTTATCCCCGGTAGTTACCATCTTCCGGTTACCTCTTATGAATTAAACACAACAACAATTACGGATTGCAGGTCTAATTCAGATGTAGATATGAAAAGCCTAATCTAGGTGATCAATCTAAACAAGACTAACACATCATGGTGAATTATTCAAAATAACACAAGCAATTCCAAAAAGATATTGAAATTATCAACCACGTAAATTAATCAAACATCGTCAAGTCGTAGGGTTCAACAACACCGGAACTAGAAATAAAATCTACTCTAACATAATAAATAAAATGGAAAAGATAAAAGAGAGAGATTAATTATCTCCCTCGTGTGTGTGCGGCCTCCCTCCGCTTCCGTCGGGCTCCTCTCGTTTTTCCTCTCGTCTGTTCTCTTTCTCTGGTCCGCGGCGTTTTTTTCTTCTTTTCTTTTCGTCATTAGTGTGAATTTTTATTCTCCCCCGGTATGTATAATGGCTGCGCCCGTAATGCCCTTTTATTTCTTTCTTCACAAATAATTCCATGCCAAATATCCAATTCTCCCATCTGTTCACGTGTCTCTATGGCCATAACATAACTTCAAATCTAAATTGGGCTACAAATTCTTCCTGGGCCCAATTAGCTTGAACTTAATTTTGTTGTTAATTAATTAAGCCTTCAATAATGATCTAATATCCGAACCCACATAATCCATTGTGGCTCTTTATTCTCTAGTAATGGTCACCTGCAAAAATAATTAAATATGCTGAAAATAAACCATAAAAATATAAAAACAAATAAATCCATCTAAATAATAAATAAGTCAAAAAACATAAACGTGCGAATAAACTGAGCGTATAAAAATACACTATAAATATATAAAACATGCACATTTTTCGACCTATCAACCACAAACGGGATGATTCAACCGTACAGGTAACTTAATCACTCACGTACCTTATACAGGATAACTGAAATGCGCAACGTAATGCCCTGTAAAGGCTCCCACCTGGTAACTGAAATTATCTGGACTGACGCAAGTGCTCGTAAGTGAGGTAGCGGTCGGAGGCTCGACTCTCCTTAGGCTACATAAACATATAGATAAAAATATGCTAAGTATTGTGCTCAAAATAATTATTTTATATGCTTGACTTAGATGCTTGACCCGGACGAATTTAGACCGATACGGGAGTTTTCTTAAAAATTATTCTAAGTCCGAAAAATTTAACTGGTATTTTTAAACTGACTGATTTGGCCCGAAAAAATACTTAAAGTCCGAAATAAAACTCGGATCGGAACTTATGAACCAAAAATCGAGGCTCGAACCGCCGGTCGAACAGGACGTTTCGCGGACCGGCCGGACCGCCGGCTCGGCTGGGCCGGGCGGTCGGGCGCTGGATCGGCTGGACCGGCCTCGACCCCGTGCCGGGCCAGCTGGTGCCCGGGCACGGCGCTGGGCACGGCTGGTGCGACCGGGCTCGGTCCCTGGGGCCGTTGGACTTGGCTAGGCGCGGACTGGCGCTGGTGGGCACGGCCAGAGGCTGCTGGCACGGCCCGGGCACGACTGGTGCCCCTCGGGTGCGCGCTGGGCACGGCCGAGGCTTGGCTGAAGCCCTGTCGTGCGGCGGGCATGCGCAGAGGCATGATAGAGGACCTGGCTGGCGCGGTAGGCGCTGCGAGCGCTGGGACTGGCGCGGGTCGACACTGCACGCGCTGCGTGCGCGGCTAGTGACCGGGTCCGACCTTTGCCAACTATTTTCCAACTTTTCTAAGGACAAGCCACATGTATGAACATAATATGATTTAATATGCACAAAAATGCTGAAAAGACCTAAGGGTGGCTCGGGCTTGCGGGGATTGGTTCGGTAGGGCCTATATGGCACCCTCGAACCCTAGGTCACTGAACAATATGCACATCTTATAAAATTACTTATGGTAGAGTTACTAACATGAAAAATGATGCTTATGGAGGCTAGGTCATGGGTCATATCTTGCATGTATGCTTAGGATGGCTCGGGGGTGAAAATAGCATGACACCTCTCAATCGAAAATCTGATATCGTGATTGTCAGAAAACTTGAATTGAAATTTTTTCTATACACACGTGCTCCTACTATCTTCGTGGATCGATTATAGAGGTATCAATTTTCAGAAATCGACAAATTATACCTCATATTGTTCGTCTCGCCATGGACTTTAAAAGACCTAAATCAATTTTAAAAATTAATTTAAAATTCATCATTAATTGAGTAAAAAACTATTTTGTGCCATATTAGGGTTTCCAATAGAGGAGACAAACTGTCAGTTTCGATTACATTGGAAGGCAAATTAAAAAAAAAAAATATATATATATATGGCAAACTCAAAAAAATAGCATACTTTGGGATGTTAAAATTTTTTTTCCCTTCCCGATATTATCAGTTGTGAAAGTCGCAATACACCTTCGACCAGCACTTTATGTTATATCGTCCTTGTTCTTCTTTCCCTTGCTCCTGCGGGTGGTTTTTTTCACCTTTCTTGGGTGCCAGCGGCCTTACCTTATCTGGTTTTGCTTTGTGTATTATCTTTAAGTTTATCTGCTGTGTATTTGCTAATTTCGAGTTAGATGTTTATTGTGAATTTTCTCTTGCTCGATGTCGATGATTATGCATATGTCTTCGGCAGGCCAACTATTTTGCCACAACTAGTGTTTGAGCTCTAACTTTCTTTTGATAACTCGTGGCAGTTGAGTTGAAATGAAAGAGACACGGAGTGGGTGAGCTGGTGAGTAGGTTATTTCTCGTGATTATGCTGTGTGTTTATTGACTTTTTCAGGTTTAAAATACTCTAGTTTGGAATTGGTATTGAGTTTAGAACTTACTCTAAGCTGTCGAAGTTTTTGTATCAGAGATCATTTCAATGGTTGAGTGGGTGATACGTGAATGAGTGGGGTGTTACGTGAATTATGTGGTTGAATTTTTCTGTGTTCATAGTTAGTTTACTTCAGTTTCACAAATTAAGTAGAATTTGTATGAATAGTTTGGATTTCATGTACCAGTGTGTTTAAATTCTCATTCTCATGTTGCTGTAATATACTGCCAAAGTTGCGCCAAGTTTTCTGTTTTGTTATGGTCTTGAATCTGCTCCTGTTCAGCTTTTACTCATCAAATTTTAGCATTTTCCT
The DNA here is from genome assembly GCA_008636005.1 of Striga asiatica. Lineage (NCBI taxonomy): Eukaryota > Viridiplantae > Streptophyta > Magnoliopsida > Lamiales > Orobanchaceae > Striga > Striga asiatica. Next base: position 129,499 of record BKCP01008626.1, read on the forward strand.
TAATCCATTGATATATTCTTCCTGCTGCTTGTTTTACTCACTCTGAAGGGGCCTTATAATAGGATAGGTCTATACTTTTTTCTGGATTTAGTACTTAGGTGTTTCTGGTGCTTTTTATTCATGTGAGAGCTAATTCTAGAGTTGTTGGATCGTGTGCTTCTGATTCTTGTTGGAGTTTTATGTAAATCTGCAAGTTTATTTCCAACATATTAAAATAATCGTCATCTGTTAAACATTTTCTTCCAAATTTGTGCGGTTCATTGTTCAACTGTTCATATTTTTATGTTAAAAGAATTGTCTTTAATTTTCAGTAAGTGACTGACAGACCATTATGGTTTTGCGATGTTTGATATATATATTTTCAACTTACTACCTTTTTCAGGATTTCTTAGCCGCATAAGCTTTTTATCTATATCTTTTCCTTACGCATGGACAACAGTGGAGATTTTGGGCCCACTGATACTGCAACATCAAGACCAATGAGGAGAAGGAGAAGCAATTTGATCCACCGTCCTCTGAATGAATCGGAGGTCCATCAAGAGTATCGTGATTCTATTTCGCTTTCCTCAACCCCATCTGATCATGTTAGTGAAGAAGGCAACAACATCCTTAACCAAACTGTAAATTGGCAAAAAGAACCTGGTTCCACTTTGTCCATCTCCATGCCATCATATGCTAACCTTGCTGGAACTGATACTGTGCAGCAACTTTATGATGAACGTGATGTGATAGAGGAAACCATTGACTTTAAAAGATCTGTTGAGGATAATAACGCTAAAGCAGATAACTGGACGATGAACAAAAATAAAATGAATGTGTTAGATCTCAATCCACCCGTAACATCATCGGGTGGAACTGGAACTGGGAAAAAATTCAGTACGGTTAAACTCAAGGTTGGAGGTGTGACTCATACAATCCAAAACATTTCCGATTCTAATGGTTCTTCAGTATGTGTAACGTCTACTACAAAGTCAACTGCACCAGATGCCACTAATCCTCAACAAAAGCTGAGTAGTGAGGTAAATGCTCACTTTCGGTTCAATAGTTACGTCATAGCAATTATTCTCTGGGCTATATTTGGGAAAAAGCAATCTCAGGTGTTGCATATAATGTACTTAATCCTTCAGTATGAATGTTTATATACTTTTGTTCTCATTTAACATTAAACTTCAATTGCGAGGCATTTTGTTTTCCATGAAAACTCAATGATGCAATCCTTGACTATCTTGTTATCTTAATATATCAGTTTCTCTTAACAGTTGGATCAGAAAGTTAGCCTACGTGGTCTGCCGTGGAAGGATTTTTCGAGAACTGGCTTCAGCTTTAGAAAGATGGGTTCCTTAGGAGTTGATGTGATCGAGGACTCTGTCAAGCTAGCTAAGAAACACAGTCGGCCATCTATAAGCAAGTCAAACAAATTTTTGACTGACGAATTATATGACGAAGAAGAAGATGATGAGATTCGGTACCTTAAAAAGCTCAAAGCCACCAGAAGCGTATCCTATGATAGTGCAGAATATGAAGAAGAAAACAGAGGCAAGAAACTGCGAAAGATATCCAAGGTAATGGAGAGACATATTCCCGACATTGACTCAGTCAAAGGGCGAAAGAGTTTGAGGCCAGTTAGAGCATCTGAAGATTATGACTATGTGGAAGAGGATGAATTAGTATCTGATGGCGAAACCGAAAACAAGAACAAGAAACAGAGAAAGGAGCAGATTGGAGTTGTTGAATATTCCAATAAAAGTTCAATCACCACCCGCCGGAAGGCAATTCTGACAAGTCGAGACATGTCACTTGGTGTACATTTTAGTTCGATCCAGTTTCCAGATGGATTACCACCAGTTCCACCAAGAAGTAAGTATTTGCTTGTGTTATTCAATTTTTTAGTGCCATCATCTTTTATATTTCTCTATTGTGTGTCTTTCACTTTGTTGATCTGGATTATTGTTTGGGGCAGAGCCGAAAGAGCAAGTCTCTGAAGTGGAGCAGCAACTGAAAAGAGCTGAGGCTGCCCAAAGGCGTAGGATTCAGAATGAGAAAGCTGCTCGTGAGTCTGAGGTTTGTTTCTCTGTGTCATGATATGATATACGTGTCGAGTAGTCCACTTATATACGTGAGTTGGAGAAGATTAGATTTTTGGTCAATATTTAATATTGATACGGTGCGTAGGCTGAGGCAATTAGAAAAATCTTGGGTCAAGATTCCAGCAGGAAAAGACGCGAGGAGAAAATAAAGAGACGGCAGGAGGAACTAGCCCAGGTTAAAGTTTTCCATAGGAAGTCATTTCATCTCTCGGTTTTAAATGTATAATTTATTTACCCAACCTATGCAACGTGGTGCTGCAGAGGACTGCCAATGATAGTGCAGTTGCAACCAACGCTGTTAGATGGGTCATGGGGCCTTCAGGGACAGTTGTCACATTCCCTGATGAGATTGGCCTCCCGAGTATATTTGAACCCAAGCTTTGCAGGTATTGAACTCAACTAGGCTAAGTGTAATATCATCCTAAGATTTTTTTTCCCTGAAACTTCTAGATTTCACTTTGATTTGAATTTTATATATGATTTTCAGCTATCCTCCTCCTAGAGAAAAATGTGCCGGTCCCACATGTACGAATGTATACAAGTACAGGGATTCAAAGTCAAACCTTCCTCTATGCAGCCTCGGATGCTACAAGGCTATAAATGACAAGGCACAACCTCTGCCTACTTGTTAAGTCATTGCATAGCGGTTACTTCTCTAACTGGTTTTCAGGACAATCAACCTGTTATTACATTCTAGGATATTTTCCCACTGAAGAAATGCGTGTGTATATTATGTATGGTTTTGTGACGGCTTCTGTTTATAGTTGCTTGTTGTGACTTTTGAAGAAATGTAAACTGGAGCAAAGAGCATATTACACGAAGAGAGACCTGATTTTCAAAAATTGATTTTCTGAAGACTGAAATAGCATAATAGTCAGGTTTGCTGGATTAATCCTGATAATTAGATGCTCTTACTCTTCAAAAATATAATGGTGATGGTAGATATAAGCAACAGTGCACAAGGATGTAATAAGTGTCTTAACTGTATCATTACTCAGGATAATTAGTTAAATACAGCCATCAAAATTGCATTTCCAACAGTAAAACAAAAGAAAAGAAAAAAAAAAATCATCGAATAACAATACTCCAAAAATTATGATCTAACGCGTGTCAAGACACTCAATTCCATATGATGATTTACGTCCTAGAATAAAATGCAGCCACCCAAAACCCAAACCCAATGAAAAATAGCTCAGCCTATTATTTCCCCCCTCCCCAACAATTCACAAATCAGTCAATCCACAAAATTTGATTTGAGCTACAACATCCACTGTGCTGCACCACCACAACCAAGTCCCCAAACCTGCACAAACCCTTACCCTCGGCTTCTTTCAGCGCCAATCCCCGCACTTCCTCAACACTCAATCCTTCACAACCAAGCACCACCGGAATCACCCCGCGTGAAATCATCCCCTGCCCAGCCCCAAACTCCCTCTCATCCCCTCCCACTACTAAAACAATCGGCACGCGTGGCCTGTACTTGGACACAATCTTAGCCACATTCGTCCCGCCCAGCACCACAATCAGGGCAGCCCTAGCCGACCTCGCAGCCTGCACCGCACCACAGGCCAGACTTTCCTCGGGCCCAACCACAAGCGTGGCCCCAGCCACAGCCTTCTGGAAAACCCGATCATAGTCGAGATAGTTCTCTGCCTCCGCACAAATCCGAGCCATGGTTCGGACGGCCTCCACTGGGTGGGCCCCAGCGGCCGTCTCGCCACTCAGCATTACGCAGTCTGTGCCGTCGAGAACTGCGTTTGCCACGTCGGTGGCCTCGGCTCGTGTGGGCCGTGGGGCTTTGACCATTGACTCGAGCATTTGCGTGGCCGTGACAACTGGCTTCCCTTGCTTGTTGCATTTCTCGATCATCGTCTTCTGAGCAAGGAATATCTTCTCGATCGGGATTTCCATCCCGAGGTCGCCCCTCGCCACCATGAACGCGTCCGAGCTGGCGATGATGTCGTCGAGGTTTGCCACCCCTTCTTGGTTCTCCACCTGCCACGTGTGGGTTATGAAATATGATCAAATATATCATCATTCTAAGGAATATTTTAAATTTTGGTCGGTTTACTCATTTTTTTGGTACACTAATTCTTCCCTTATCAAAAAGGGTACATTGCATTGCAATTTGTATCATTTTTAGGACATTACCCATCAAAAATAGTATATTATGTTGCAATTTGTATCATTGTTTGGACATTAAAGCATTTTTTTGGTACACTATGTTTTCCCTTATCAAAAATAGTACATTACATTGCAATTTGTATCATTTTTAAGACATTACATCAAAATAGTACATGGACATTAATCCCAAACAATAATGTACCATTTTTTAGATTAATGTCTCAAAAATGACTTAAAAAAATAAAAAAATATCTCAATAATGATACAAAGTGCAACATCACTTAATATTATTGATGAAGGGAAATTTAGTGTACCGAAAAAAAGACTTTGGACAAGTAAAGAGATCAAAATTGAATTTTTTGTGATGCATACCTTCGACATGAGTACTACAGACTTGGCGTGTTCACCAAGTAACTTCCGGACGGCAGCAAGGTCAGAGCCCTTGCGGACGAAGGAGAGGGCAATAATGTCAATCTTGTTAGGAATACCCCACTCCAAAATATCGTTTCTGTCCTTATCGGTCAAGGTGGGAAGGTCCACAACAACTCCCGGGAGATTGACGTTCTTTCTCTCGCCCAAGAAAGCCGTATTCTCACAACGGCAACGGACAAGCCCTTGATCTATATTGCACTCGAGGACCGTGAGTGAAATTGTCCCGTCAGAGCACAATATTGTGCTTTGTGGCCGCAAGTCTTCGGCTAGCTTATTGTAGCTCATCGAGATCATTTTCTCGTCTCCCTTGATGTTGTAGTCGGTCGATATGGTTATTTCTTGACCCTGCTGAAGCTGAATCGGCTTCCCTTCCTTAAGGAAACCCGTTCGTATCTCGGGACCCTAACATGAAAAAATAATAATAATTAATTAATAAGCCTAAAATAAATAAATTAAAAGACAAGATATTATTATTAAGACCTTGGTGTCCAGCATGACGGCGCAAAGGATGCCGGTTTTGCGTATGGCTTCACGGAGATTGTCGAGAGTTTCCTGATGATAGGCGTGAGTGCCGTGAGAGAAGTTGAATCGAGCTACGCTCATGCCAGCCTTAAGAAGCTCCTCTAAGGTCTCCACCGAGCGAGATGAAGGGCCTAGCGTGCAAACGATCTTCGTTTTAGGCCTCTGATGACAAGGGCTCGTTAGCATGGTGGTCGAGCCGTGCTTGCCGTTAGCAATAGAGCAATTGGCAGAGACCTTGGAGCAAAACATGGTTTTTGGTTGAGAGAGAATTAATTAGACGTTTTGATTTTTGGAGTATGATGTGGTGGGGGTTGTATAATCCTATTTATATATAACAACTAGGTTGGACTTTCTTGTTGTTGAAGAATTAAAAATATGGTAACTAGGTTTTTGAAACGCAAAATTATACTGGGACTGGGAAAATATTATTACGGCTTTATTGTTTTTCTCTTTCTATATTTTTGCTTCCTATTGTAATACGTTTTCTACATTCACTTTCCTTAATGTTTCTTTCTTGTGAATCAAGTTATGATATCAGTGCAACAATATGCGACCTAATATTAATTACAACTAATTAAANTTTTTTTTTAAATGTAATTCTTATTAGAAAAATGTATTGTTAATTTTATTTAAAATAAAATTAGTGTATAAAATTACGAAATAATGATATTTTTTTTATCAAACTAGTTTATATATTATATGTTATAAATGAACTTGATAAATGACAGTATTGTTATATCATATAAAAGTAATGTATAATATGTCATATATTTCACATTTGTTTCCCGCAACAATGTCGTTCTAATTATTTCTCATTCAACTTATACTAAGAAGTTATCATACTTATAAAATTTAACTAGTACAATACCTATATATTATAAAAAAAAAAGATTATAAAATAAATAATGAAAATGCAAAGTTTATATTTATATTTTTATTTAAACAATCTTTTCCTCGAATAATAAGCAACTCTATATATCTAGACATAATTATAAAATTGGTCCTATAACTTGGTCGCAGTCCAAAAAATCACCCATATATTGACCACTTTCAATTTAGGTCTTATAATTTGTCGATTTCATCATTTTGATCCTTTTTTATCCTAACCCGGGATAAAAATTTGACCTGGCATGACGTGGCATTTTTTGATCTGATGTGTCGACTTCACTTTTATTTAATAATCTTATTATTCCATGTGGAAATAATTATACCCATGTGGACCAAAAAATTAAAACAAAAAAATATAATTAAAATAAAAAAAAATATGTAGACGTGGAAAGTGCAAACCACAACACTTAATAAAAGAATAAAAAAACAAAAAAAAGTTAAACAAGGAAACAACTTCCTGCAATTTCCCGTCGTCAATCGTCATTGACATGTTCTCTTCAGCCGACCACCATTTTGCCGCCGCTCGAGCACCATCCTTGGCCAATAAATCCCAGTGTTCTAATAGTTGCTAGGCGCCCGCTAGGCGTTCGACCAGCGCCTAGCGCCTAGTAGGGCCTAGGCGGCGCCTAGTCGGGGCCCAGAAATCAATATTAAATACCTTATTTTTTATTTATTTTAACAACCTACAAAATAAATCTATTTCAACTTATAATAAATTCACACACCAAATTCTAAATGATAATATTAATATATATTAAAGAAAACATGAAAACAAAATAATGTAAATAGTATTTAAAAAAATACAAAAAAATAAAAAAAAAATTGAAAAATTGCCGCCGAGCCCGCACTGAAAAATTGCCGCCGAGCCCGCCTAGGAGCGCCTAGGGCCGCCTATGCCCGCTTAGACGCCGCCTAACCGCCTGGACGCCGAGCCCTCCAAGGAGCGCCTAGGGCCGCCTAGGCCCGACTAAGCGCCGCCTAGCCGCCTGGCCGATTTGTGCAAATCGGAGGCGCCCGGGCACCGCCTAGCGCCTAGGTGCCGCCTAGGCGGCCGCCTAGGCCGATTTTTAGAACAGAGATAAATCCACGTTCAGCCTTCAACCAGCAGCACCGCCTCCACCGGCCCCCTCGCCTGCGGTCAAGGCCAGCACCTTCAAGAGCTCCGGTTTGTTCTTCTCGATACCCGTCGGAAAAACGGGTTGCTTAAAAATTATCAGTTCTGGAGATAGTGGACGCCTTTGGGTGCAGGACGGTATGAGGAATTCAGAGGTATCTTCGGAGTTCTGTGGGTCGTCGTGAATCGCCGAAAAATTGAGGATTTAGACCAGAATTTTATAGATCTAAAAATTTGACCAGAGCAATTGACAGCTTTACATGTGGAATTTTCGCCGGAAAATGTAGGAGGTGAATGAGGAAGAGAATAGCTTCAATATGATACAAAAAAAAAATTCAATCGGAGGTGACCGACAGACGTCCACCGTTCACAGTGGAAGTTCACCGACCCGACCTCCGGCAAACGCGAGCTTTACTCCGCGACCGACCTCCGACGAGCCTTGCTCCCTCACAATGGAAGTTCACCAACTGGACCTCCGGCGAGCGCGATCTTTACTCCGCGACCGACCTCCGACGAGCCTTGCTCCCTCTTCACTGCTCATTTTCTTATTTTTATTTATTTGGTTTTAATATTTTATTTTTTGGTTTTAATTTTTCACTTTTTTTAATTTCCAACTAATCTTGAATGTAGATGTGGATAGTTTGATTTGAGTCAACATTTTTTAATCCTGCCATGTAATCCACAATCACGCCACGTTAAATTTTTATCCCGAGTTAGGATAAAAAAGGACCAAAAATGATGAAATCGACAAATTATAGGACCTAAATTGAAAGTGGTCAATATAGGGGTGGTTTTTTGGACTGCGGCCAAGTTACAGGACCAATTTTGAAATTATGCCCTATATATCTATATAAAAAAGGTTTGACATTTACTTAATATAGTAACTATAATTACCATCCAAAGTTTTTGAATTACAATATTAATAGTAAGTTTGCTCAAAACATCTTTTAAATGTTTTTTACATTCCTTTTTACATTTCTAACGGATTTTTTCTTTTAAAAAATTTTCTGANTTCAATATTTTTTTTAAAATCGTTGCGTTTTTCTTCGATTTTTATTTACATTTTTTTAACAATTTCGCATATCGAGATTTTGTGACTGAGTTTCTAATTATTTTTTTAGTTTAAGCACAAAAATCACTTTAAAATAAAATTGATTGTTATGTAAGAGACGTAGAATACAAAAACATTAACCGCTAAATATTTGAATATTTTGTTCTTGAATAAAAAATACGTACAAATTATTCAAAAGCGAGTTATATATCGGAATATGAAAAATTTGAACAACATTAAACAAAGAATAAAGAAAATTAATTTTGGGATATATAATCTAACCTTCCTAATAACTAATTTTAAAAAAATTTAGATTTTCATAAATAAATATATAATATTTAAAATTTACTTAAAAATATTCGAAATCGGATCAAATTAACATTGTTACATTTGTTATTATCTATAGTAAAAAATATGATTATATTCCATAATATTGTTGGGATTATCAAATACATGAAAGACTCACATCTGATTCCGTGCCAGAAGTTCCCAGCAATTGAAAATATGTTAGACAAAGATAAAATTTGGGATATTCATTAAAATCTAACTTTCCTTTTTGTAATGTTTATTAAAAAAATAGCATATACAAATATAAAGTTGAGATTCTGAAATCTAGACCATTAAAATCCCAAACTTACTTTTTCTTATGTATATTTAAAAGAAAAACGAGTATATCCCAAATTAACATTGGAATTCTCAAATCTCAACAAGAGAAAACGTAGATTTATGAAAACAAGAGTATCTCTCAATATATTATTGGATTTTAAAATCCCAACAATTTTATAATTGATAAACATCTTAAATGGTTAGTCTTAACATATCAAACTAAAAAATATAAGGACATAAAAATTTGTGGGAACATCAAATTCCTAATATTCATTTTTACTATTTGTTTTTTAAAAAGGTCATATATTTAAGAGATGAAAACATAATATTATTGGAATAATTTTTATAACTACAAAAATTGAAAAAATAAAAGATGAAGTCTTAGGATATTCTTGGGATGATGATTTTCCCAAAAATCGTAAAGCAAAATCAAATCAAGTAATAAACTTATATTCATGTAAATCCACATTTTAAATATATGAAAATAAGTGAAAATATATGCATCAAAATTTCATCTATAAATATGCTCACATTCACGGTCAAATGAATTGCAATACTCATCATCCTTCACACGTTCAAAATAAAGTCATGGATCAACATATGGCCTAATCAAGGATCTTAAAAGAAGTTCGAAGGTAACCTTGAAACTTCCAAGAGCATCTTTAGTATTATGTTTGATGCCTCTTACCGAAGTTATTTGGAAATAGTTTTCCACGATAGTGAGATTAGTATTATTCATTATGTGATTTAATAGTAGTGGCCAATATTATTATTTTAATTTTTTATCAAAGATTTATTTTGTATTGCGATTTTATAGGGTGGTCGAATAACTGGACTTATTCGTGGCGTTAACATTCAAACGATTGGTGACAAATTTGAGGAGGGTGGAACATATGTCATTCACAATAACCAATTAGAAAGTACGATTGCTAAATAGTGATCTACTATCGCAAAGTTCAAACTCATTATTCATGGAAAGACTAAAATGTTGGAGTATCCTTCTAATTTTCTAATATTTTATCTTGACTTCTGTTATTTTGCTACCCGCTAAGATATTGACAACGTAAATTTTCAAAAGCAAACGGTTGCGTTTTCAATTTGATTTTCAAATATGTATGCATACATGTGGTTGTTTTTTATTCTAATTCTCTACCTATTATATTGTTAACATATATCCTATTATCTAATACTAGTACGTAGCCCGTGCGATGCACGGAATAAATAATTATAAAATGCATGTATTAAACAAATGAATAAATATTGATTAGTATAAAAGCAGTTCTGAATAATGATTATTTTTTTTCTTCTAATTTATGATATATAATAATTTAATATATAGTTTATATATTTATTTCACTTGATATAAAATAATTGACATTTTAGAGTTTATGTTTATAAGTAAGGATACTAGACATTTAACATGTTCAAACATTGTCAACAAATAATACGCACATAATATTTCTCTTTCTAGCTTCCTTTACTCATACCTTATTTCAGTATATTATTTAGATTTCTAAATAAGATATGTTAAATTTTAAAAATTGTGGCAATTATTATAAGAAATACTTAATTTCAAAAGACTGTAATATATATTAAAGTAATTCTCTTGATTATTCTATCAACCTCTTTCAACATATCATATTTATTTTTTAAAATTAACTAAACAAAATCAAAGAATCCACAAAAAAACAAAAAAAAAATATATCCAAGCATCGCTTTGCATTTAAACTTTTACGTAGATTTAAAATGCTATGTTTTTGTTGAAAAACTTACGCTAGTTGCCAATTTTGTAATTATTTTCTTGTTTTTAATAAAAAAAAATATATCTTAGTTTATGCTATATTCGTTTTTCACATCAAAATTACATGTTAGAGCATCAAAAGAACAAATAAATAAAAAAAATGTTTCAAATCGATTAAGTTCATGTTCTTAAACAAAACTTAAATATGAAATAATAATAATAATAATAATAATAATAATAATAATAATAGCAACTTTGAGATAAATACTTTAAGTTGAATTAATGATTTACCTTGATTGCTTAAATTAAATTAAATTAAATTATGATTTTTATTGTATATGACTTAAATTAAATATGAGTGTTATTGTTCAATATTTATATCGAACATCTGCACATGTTTGTAAAAAATATACTTGAATGGTAATTAGTATGTACGAATTCAATATTTAATAGTAAATCTTTCTATTTGACTTAAATGTTTTTAATTTTTCATAATATATATAAAAATATATGTAACATTTTTTTATACAATATAAATTTTATTCCCATGTAGCTCACACAACACAACACAAAACGGCATTTACATTTTACACTGTATAAAAGATTAAAAAGTAAAAAACAAGCATTTAGCATATTAGAACCACATAAGGACTATTTACTCAAAACAAAATTTAAAGCTAATACACATAAAAAATCAATCCCCTTTGTAATAACAATCATTCTATTTCGATATTGAAGTTCTCTAGGAATGGGTAGCACATCAAGTTTGCTACATTAAAAATCATCCAACAAACTACACTAAAAAGAAAAAAAAAAAGACCTTAACAAAAAAAAATGAAAAACAAACAACAGAGCAACAAAAAACCTGGATAATAAGAACACAACATCAAAAACACTCATAGCAAAAATAGAGGTAGAAATTGTCGTTTCAATCAGAAATAGGTATAAAGATTCGGCTAAATAACTTAACTGAACACTAATCCTACCAAGGCTTTTAGTTTAGGTGTGAATCATTCTTACACCTAAGCAGTGCCCTCAGTAAATTACAGTCGCCTCGGACATCAATGTAAAAAAATATGGCTAACAAAACCAAAGGAGACACTAATCTGTATACAAAACCAAAGGAGACACTGATCTGTATATAAAACCACATGGTGACAGGTGAAAATGAAAGCAAGATGAAGTCGGAATAAATAAGCCAAAAAGTTCAGTCATCTTTACCTGAAATATGTCATTTATTTCAAACTGAAATATTTCATTTATTCAAATTGAATGAAAACCAAACCCTGCTTTTTTTAAGATAAACTATGCTTTCTTTAAGAGAACAAACACAAAGAAAAGAAGATGGGAGTTGAAGAAATAGAAATACCAGTATAATAGCCTGGAATGTAAAAATAAAAACGAATATGTAGATCAACATTTCAGAGGCCTCTTTGCTACCTGCATATAACATGCCAGCAAATACTCCAACCGCAGTTGCCATACCCTAGCTTACGGATGTGGCCAATTTTTTGGTTCGCTTCACAGACAACAACATTAACCTATCAATACCACAAATATATCCTCAACCAATCACTAACACAAATTAGTCAACTTTTGACAAGTAAGAAAACTCAATGTTTATATGTATTCATTTTCGAGATTACATATCCTTTCAGCACTTTCAATCACAAAAATGGGAGCATTAGAAAATTTTTGTTTGCTAATAACAATGGAGACAATACCTACAGCCAATTAATCATACTACAGGAATCAATGTTTATGCAGATTTTCATGTCATACAAAAAACTATCACCAGCTCACACTATTAGAAAGCTCCAAAATGACCTGAAAAACCCCAATTTATCGATGTGAAATTCACAGTACCCGTTGGTGGATCCAAATATGAAAGGAGTGCCACTATGTCGGGAAGAAAAAAGCTTAGCTTAAGAGATTTGAACCTGCCATGGAAAAACCTGTGAATTTGACTTTTGGTGCTCCTTCTACACACAAAAACATAATAGCAAGTTAAAGTTTTCAATTTCTTTACCTGACGCAACCCTTCTTCATCTGCAGCACAGGTCCCGAGGAAGTACACATCCATTTACTGCGAGTTTCCAATCGTGAAGCTCAACCGCCCACCCATCACGTGCACCCGACCATCAAACCCACACGCTAAGCAGTCCCAACGCGGCCTGCGACGGCCCTCAAGTCACCTTTTTCGCGCTGAAATTGTTCAGCCGATTTATGCCTAAACCAAAGCAATTTGTAGATCGAATTTTTTATTTTTCTTATTACAAAAGTAATTATGTTTTTAAGGTGAGCAACTATGCAAGATAATTGAAGTCATGCCAATCAAGATTAAAGAAAAGGATTGGCCACCAGAAACATTCAAAATAATACATGAATATGACATTCTCACAACCTACCAAAAGAATAGTAAGAAAACGATAAACAGAAAGCCTTGCCCAAAAAATTGCAAGAAATTGTTCTGAGCTGGTTTATGAGCATACATAGACAACACAGAGTATCATTTCGATTTTATCGAATTTAGTAATTCCTTTGAGAATCCAGAGTCATGCTAGCCTATGATCACAAACCTCATTTAATTGTAATTGTAATGGCCATAAAAATCCCATGTTCAGACTGTTACAAAAACACTAAATCATTAACAGATTATACACCAAAGCAATTTATGTATATCCAGATGAACGAAACTAATTAAAGCAAAAAAAATCTTATGAAAGATAAAAATATTTTTAGATTTATTTCCAAATTATAACTTAAGTTAATTGCTGAAAACCCGCACGAGGAGTCACTTTACCAATTTCATTATCAACAGAAATCAATAATAACAAAAAGCATTTCATAGAGAATTCACAGACAGTTGAAAAATCTCCTTCACGGGATTTGAGAAAAAGGGGTTGAAAGGGGACGGGAAAAGATTCCTCTCGGAACACAAAACCCAGAATCAAAGCAACCAAACCAAAAAAGATAGAGAACAAAAAAAAAATTTAAAAAAATATTAGAGTAGAGAAAAAATTGCAGATAACTTTAAGAGTTTTCAGAAGCAAGGCTTCAATTAAGAACATGAAAAAAATAAGAACAAAAAGAAGCAAACTTGAAATTCATAAACGCCTCAGCCCCAGCACCGCCAGCACCGACCTGAGTTCATCCGCCGTGATGAACCCGCCCTGTCCCGATCGAAAATCCTAAATGCCTCCCGCACGTCCTCTTCACCGCCGCCCCCTCGTCGCCTCTGCCGTCTTCCATTGCTGCCGCGTACAGGGCGTCAAAATACTCGGCATCCACCTAGACGTTCCTGTTGGCGTCAATCTTCCCGATCATCACTCGCAACTTCTCCTCCGGCATACAGATCCGGAGATTATCTATCGACTCCTGAACTCCTTGCTTGAAAACAGTGAGGAGTTATGGGAGATTAAGGCGTGATTTATGGAGCTGAAACGGCTAAAGAATTTGGGCGAATCTCTTGGTGTTTTGGGAGAGATATAGAGAACCTAACAAAAGTTGACCTTATGCGAGAAAAGAGCCTAGCGCACCTTCGATAGAAGTGGTTGAAGTGAATGTAGAAGGCGGTTTATCAAGTTTTATGGGATAAATATGGGAGGGTGCGGATTTTTGGGGAGACGTGTGAATAGATTTCAATTGCAACGCGTGAACAGATTTTCAGCCGCAATATAAGGAATCAAAATTTTAAATTACACGATTTTTAAAAGATTGCTATATTCAGTAAGTCAACTTGATTGACTGCGATTTTTTTTAAACATTCTTCATTTGGTTTATTTCTCTATCTCTTTCAATATATATAGATTATAATCATCATTGAATATTGTTTTCCCGTTGAGTTATGCCCTAGTGCAATTGAACAATAATTTGACTTACTAATATAGAAAATTTTGTTAAAAAACACATGCAAGAAAGATTTTCAAATAATTTGAGATTTTGAGCGGAATATTCGCCTCGATTTCCTATCCAACTTTTATGACAAAACAAGTGATATCAAATTATCAATTTCACTNTCTTACAATTGTGGATTTTTTTTCTAAACAAAATTTACCGAGATTTTAGTGAATTATTTTCAAATCAATTGTATTAGATTAAAAATCAATGCATCATTGGTATTTACACGGTATTTTCAAAAAAGCACGTGAGATTTTATTGTTTAAAATCGTGAGAATTTTATGACAATATTCAATTCAGCTTTTTTTTTAACAATATGTTACAAACTTAAAATCGTGAATTCCTTTCATTTTCTTAATCAATTGTTTCGACCTTTTGGTTAAATAATTCGAGAACGAGTATTTTGGAATCAATTTCATGAATAGAACCGTATATATCCCATAAACATAATTGGTAGTAAATCAATTATGTTTATGTATTGAGCATACCTTATCATTATGATATGGTATTATTTTAAAATTATTGGCAACATCATTTGATCGAGACGTGTGAACTACAAAATCCTATGGTTATATGATATGGTGCATTTTTAATTCGTTTTGGAAATATCAATATTAATTTATTTGTGATACAATATTTTTGGAGATTAAATTTATTTTTCAATTTTTTTTTTTTTTTTTTTTTTTNACAAGTTCGAGTGAATTTAGAAACAATTATGTGTGATCCAAGTGAATTTAGAAACAAATATGTGTGTTTTATTCCAAAAAAAATTATTGAAAACAAATCTTGATACATTTTAAAAATGCCTAATTTCAAGTGTTTTCGGAACCCCGAAAATGTGGATTTAGAAACAAAATCTGCAGTTTTTCATTTCTTTGAGTGTCCGATTTTCAATATCAGAACATCTTTAGTGGGAGGTTTGATATGAAGTTTAAACATATAAACCTCAAGGTTTAACCACTATTGGAGTGAGGTTTGAGGTTTGAATATATAAACCAGGTTTGGAAACATAAAACCCACACAAACCTCATATTGAGGGGCCCACATTTGTACATATGTCTCTCAAGTTGGCTTTCTTTCTTTATTTATTTTTCATTTTCAAAACTTTTTTTTTTCCACAGTGGTTGCCGGTTGGCTGCTGAAAATAAATGACAAATGATGCAAATATTCACAATTATTCTTATTTTTTTCAATGATAAAATTATGAATAAAGCATTAATTTTTTGTAAAAATAAATTATTTTTTAGTTATAGCCATTGTCCGCACCATTTAAAGTTACCTTTTCTTTTTCTTACTTTTTGTTTATTGTATTTGTCATAATTTTTCTAGAATCTTCTTTTATTTTATTTTATATACATTTGTTCTCTTAATACCTTAATAGCTAAATTTTAATATTTATTATTATTAAAATATAAAAAATATTATTAATAAGTATTTATTTTTTAAGTAGGTAGAAAACATGTGGGACCTCTTAAAAAAAGGTTTATGAGGTTTATTGTTATTAGAGATTTTGAGTNATCTTATGATCTAAGAAAAAAGTACATTACAAAAACAAGTAATTTTACCAATCAATTCAAAATGACAAAACCATGGGGCGTATAAAAGATATCAAAAGGATGGCTCGTGACATTTTAAAAATCTTTCAAATTTTATCTCGCATCTCTTTCTTCAATCTTGCGAATTTTCTTTCCTTGTTTTCATGTGAACCTTCGGAAAAATCTTCTTGCCCAATTTCTTTTATTTTCTTGGTCGATTTTTCAACTCCCTTCCTCAAAATTTCAACTCTCAGATCTTACAAGAATATATATTTTTTTTTTATCAACATTGTTTTTCCTTTTCCTACAAGTAAAAGAAGACGATTAAATACATATCATAAAATATAGTAAGAGAATATTAAAATAAGGAAAGAGAATATATATAAAATCTCCTAATGAATCTAATATACTAGTACGTACCTCGTGCAATGCACGAGACAGAGATATCAAATGAGTTATTTTCACAGGCTCTGTCCGTTTAACTTTAAAAAACAATAGTTTCCACCTCTTTTAATCAGCGTTAAATTTACAAAACAATATGGTTATAATTTATTTTTCACTCCTTTTAATCAGCGTTGTTTTTTTAGTCAGAACATTAAATATGAGCATGTTAATTAGGGCTAACTTGTAAAAATCTCACGAACACATTTATACTAATATAAATTTAATTTTAATATATATATTTATTCCTTGATATAAGAGAAAATAACAGTTTTACTTATTCTTGTTCACCATATAAAACTTATTTGTTATTTTATTGTAAATTTTGTTGTCATATAATGTCATTATTGTTTATAAAAGTTATGGAAGTTGTACGTCTTCTTTTTCTTTTTATTTTATGTAATAAAAATATTTAATCCATGTTAGTATTTGATATGGCCACATAAGGATAACCCGGTCCAGAAGCTTATTACTCAACCGGCGAACCACTCGAATTACTCGCACGTCGACATGACTCCGTCGACATGCCCAAATCGACTTCCCAAAGGTCGATTCTACTAAGAGCAATCAAGAAGAAGCCGAGATTGATCTAGTCGACTCTTGCAAGTCGACCTTAATCTACCGACTTTCTCTAATCGACATCAATGAAAGAGGAACAGCAAAGCTCCCGGTCATCCAGATACTCTAAGTCGACCCCCAGAAGTCGACTGAACTAAGACGACTCTCTGAAGACGACTCCGCCTCAAAGAACTAGTCAAGCGTAGCCTCCGAATCCGCACATATCCATGAGTAGACTTCCTTGATCTCGAAGTCGACTTCACATACCTTAAACAACAAAGATGTGATGACGATTCATCACACTTGCAACATATCCAAAGTCCTCCACATTGGGAAAGATAAGAATGAATCTCGCGATGACTCAGCAACAAAGGGGAGACGAATCGACAGGGGCATTTTGGACCTTCTAGGTCCACCGACTTGGGCATTTTGGGCACTTCACGTAAGTATTCACTCCTATATAAAGGAGATGAGGTAACCCTAAAACCCTAACTCTCATTCATTCCCACTCTCCACCATAGCTGCTGCGCAGCCTCTCTTCATCACTCTCATACTGACTTGAGCGTCAGAGGCTCTACGCCGGAAACACCTCCGGCGTTGAGTGTTTGCAGGTATTCTTGCGGTCTAGCAACGGTTTCAAGGCGGTTCAAGCAGATCTGAGCTCACAACCACCGGTTTACTTCAGATCTAGAAGTTGACCCATCAGTATTCTTTATTTATGTAATCAATTCAAAATATGTAAATAAATTTAAAATTAAATAGTGTATAAATATTTTACAAAATGGACACACATGTTTTTTAGGATTTAAGTAAACAACTTTAATTTAACAAATGCCAAAAACTCAATCCCTTCTATAATCAAGATTTTTCTAATTTGCATTATAAGGATTTATGGTTTATTTAGCATACTCTGCAATGAAATATATTTTACAAGATTTTCATTATAGAAAGAAATCAAAATAAAAAAATGATAAAAAAATAATCATGGTTGCCAATAACATACAAATAAATTCTAAAGAACAGTTAATATATTTCAATTTAAATTTTTCACCATTAGTAAAACTATTTAATTATGGTCATTATCTCTTAAATATTAAATTATATTAATTTGAAGAATAATTTATTTTTTATATATAACAAATTAAACCTTAATAAAAAATTATATTAGCAACACATATATTAGCGTCTCCACTCAACACATGCAACTCAACTCCAAATTGATTAAAAGATTTAATATCCTCACAACGACCTACTAATCTCTCGATTCAAGCAAGTAAAATGTGTCAAATATTAAAGACCTAATATTGAACTCATCTCTCGAATTATGAACAATATTGTCAAACATATAAAAGCATTGGCCAAGTCCGAAACATGAAATAAGAACAAAATATTTGAATAGGGTTCAAAAGAAAAACAAATAATTATAAATAAATCATCTAAAATCCCAACATATTAATCTACTACCAAGTTCTAGAATCAAATAAACTAGCCACTCATGATCGAAATCAAATACATAGACATATTAGAAATCGACAAGATAAATAAAAGTTCAAAAGGAAGAAGAAAGAAAAACTAGGAATCTCGTCGATCTTTCAATATTCTTGATTTCTTCGTAGTTGGATCTTCTTTGCTTCCCAATTGCTTTTCTTGTGTTGTCTAGGGTTCCTCTCCTTGTTACTCATGTTATCTCCTCTCAAAATAGGGTAAATATGTGTTTTATAAAGTGTAAAACCCCTTCCCTTTCCAAAATAGGCAAGAAATAAAAACCAGCCTGCGCACGCGACACAGCCATTCTGCCTGTGCAGTAGGCCGTGCCGTTGCCCGTGTCACGTATAAAGCCTCGAAATCTCTCTGTTGAGGTGACACAGCCTCTGACACGGTCATAATTCTATTTTTTTCATCCGTGCGTCAATCTTTTATCATCTCAGGGGTCCTAGGTACTCACCATGCACCTCCAATAGCCAAAAGCTCTACAAATATGTAGAAATATCTACAAAACAAGCACGTGTAATACCTTTTCAATAAGATATAGAATTAAAACACAATAATGCTATTTATACACCAATAATGCAATGAATAAGCTCTAGATACTATATAAATATGGTGTAAAATCACACATGAATAGCTAGTTGGAACACCGGCTGCAAGGAGGTGGATTGAAGAGGGAGATGGCGAGGGTTTAGGCGGAGGAATTGGGGATATTGTACCGGAGGAGAGAGAAAAATTCCAACTCAAAGTGTAATTGCATCGAACATATCTTACATTTTTTAAAGTCTAATAGACATTGATAAAAGTCCAGATCTTATTGCACTCTCCAAATCAAACGCATAAAATTACGAAGCACCAGAATTCAACACATAGGATTACCTAACACCATAAGTTGACATGTAGGTTTACATAATAAAAATTTTGTAGTAATATATAGACTAGTACAACATCCGTATACTACACTGGTATTGGATTAAATAATATTTATATAAAATATTACGAAATGTATTTATTATTTATATTTTATTTTATTAATTAAATATTTACATAAATTTATTAGTTTCTACCAAATTAAATTAATTAATAACTATGTGTATAATATAATGAAAAGATCACTTATTTGTAACATATCTCCACATATATTTCACCTGTAGACGGTACCAATACGTAGACTGGAATCTTTGTTTCAATTTTTGTCGAAATCTCACACAAACCAAGAACACAAAAATTCAACGGTAGGACATCGCATGACCGCACTTCACCAAATTAGATTACCATAAAATTTCTTCACTCTTAAAACCAAAGGAGAAAACATTCTATGCACAAATTGCTTATACAATACTACAGAACTAAAAAAGAACTACTAAGGTAAAAAGAACTAAAACAATGTGGACATATATATTATGGAATGAAGAAACCGTGCACATATATTATGGTAAAAAAGAACATATTCCTTGTGATACCATTGTACTTTAATATTAAACAATCACACATGGGGACTTTAAATTTATATTATAATTAAGGTAAAAAGATGTAAAAATAATTATATTAATATTAAACAATCACACATGAGCATATTTATGCAAAAGTCTAATGATATTTACTTTAAAATTAAAAAATATTGAAAACTAAATTTAAGAATGTACAATTTAAATATTATATTAATGGCTAATATAAATATGTAATAAAACTTGAAATTAAACTATTTAAAAAATTATTGGAGTTTTTATAATAATTATTATTGAAAATATTATTCATAGATAAAATTATTATTTTGAAAAATATTTATGAATAAAATTATAGTTTATAATAAAATTGCTTTAAAATATATTATCTAAATATTATTTTGATTTACTTTTATTTATAATCCAAACATGTAATAAAATTAAAAGACAAATCACTTATAGTTAATCTATATTTTTCTAAGCCTGACTATCGATGATGCTTGGGAAGATGAAATTTAAAAAAAAAAATAAAAAAAAATTAATAGTGAAGTTTAGAAACAAAAACTAATAATTTCCTAAAATATTTATTTTCTAAGTTTATTATATATTTAGATATCAATCAATATAATATTTATTTTATATATTCTTCAAGTTCAATTTTCAATTTTTTGAACTTTTAAGATTAGTTTTAAGAAAATTTTGCATAATGTAACTTAGATGAATCGATTTTCTTCCTAAGTTAATTTTACTAAGATATTTATTAATTCTTTTATAAGTATTAATCTTATATGCTCTTAGTTTTTTATTTAATGGAAATTTTATTCACAAATAATATTTTCAATAATATAATTTTTAAATAAATAATTTTTTTAAATAGTTTAATTTTTTAGAGTTATTACTTATTTAGATAATTATTTATAATAATATTTAAATTATACATTCTTAAAACTTAATTTTCAATATTTTTTAACTTTCAAAATAAATTTCATTCAGCTTTTGCATAAGTGTAATTATATGAATTAATTTTCTCATAAGGTAACTTTACTAAGATATTTAATAGTTTTTTTATTATAAGTATTTTAAATAATAGTACTTTAGTTTACATAATTATAGTAAAATTCAAAGTTAGTTGGAGTCTTAAATTGAGAACTAGAATGTAAAAATAAGTATTCAATTGAGAATAACTTAATATTAAAACCATCAATTGAAAAGTTGAAAACTAAAACTTAAAATTGAAACTGTTCCATTGAGAAAGTTGGAAATTCCTACCATATTGTGAGATAATACCCAAAAATCAAGTCCTACGGTTAGATTTCCCGATTTCAATATTCCATCATATCCTCAAAGCTGAAAAATAAAGATTTAAAATCCCCTGAAAAGTTAAAGTTAAGATGACACTAGAATTCCAATGTATCGAATCCTCCTATAGAATTACAGATTCCGATCAACCGCAAACACCACGAACTATAGACGTACGGAATGAACGAGTATCCCCTTGTCATAAGATGAACAATTAGAATACTACCATGAACAGTTGACAATCCCACAACACAAATACAAACACTGTCGTGCTTTATAGTATGNATAAAAGAAATTAACCTCAATTAACCTGATTATAATTCTTCAGGGGCAATAAAGCTCTCATCAGCAGAAGCCTCGTAATTGCTCGACTCACGAGAATCACCACTCCACGTCGATTCAAAATTCTCATCACCTGCATCAGTCTTTTCAAGATAATCGGCTTCTTCGTAAATTCGATTTTCCCTTAGTGGACCTTCCTCCATCATGTAGTGAACTCCACTAACAATGTCGTAAACCATGAGCCCAACCCTGCCACCGAGCCAACTCCCCAAATGGCTCCCAACCAAATACCCAAACCTTCCAAACCTCTCTTCAGCAATGAACCCCACATAATAGGTTCCAAACAAAGTTCCCGTGCCCCTAAGGAACCCTTCAGTTATGGTGCCCCCAAAATAAATAGCCTCAAAAAAATCCCACCCGGAAGAAATAATCGGCCCAATTATGCGCTTGGCTTTTCTCGTTGCCAGTTTTGCAGCCTTTGCCCCTTCCTTTTGCGCCACCTTCGCAGCTTCTTTTGCGGCCAGGCCTTGAGAGACTGCATCGGCCAAGGCAGCCTCTATGGCTTCATTCCTTCTGCTTTCCACGTGAAGAGTCCGGATGTTGTAGAAATAGAGTTTTACGCCCTCTTTGACTACACATGCAAGGGTTCCAGAACTCCCATCGAAACAGTTCAATAAAGTAAACTTCCCGCTTTTTGATGCGGCCTCCTCCCCGACCAGTAGCCTGAACTTTTCGGCTGTGCGGAATAAAAGAACAGAAAAAGGGATAATTGATAAATGACAATGGAATAAAGCACACAAAACAAAGGTAATCAACAAAACATGGGTACTGACGAATGGATTGAAATAGGTATTAAGGTTGTCGATTACTAAAATTTTAAAGAATGATTGAACAGTTGGTTTGTATAAATCCTTCATGGATGAAACCAACAACGAAATTTCCATTGCCAAAACATGATGAGGTTTCCATTTATGCATGGACGGCACCTCTTCGAAAGCCCTAATGGTTGTTTCTCACAACCATAGGCTCACCAGAAAAACCTTAAACTTTACAAAGACATTCGAAAGGTTCTAGTTTTGCATAGAAATGGATTTCTTCAATAAGAACTTCAAATAGATGAAGTCAACAACAGAAATGTTAAGAGAATGCTGGGGCTTAGTGATTTAGACAAAAATAAGCATATCACTTGAGCCATTACTGTTATTTTTCCTTGTTTTTGTCCTCTTATACTCTTACTCGAGTAGTGACTGATGGTTTCTTCAGCCTGAGATGAAACAAAAACTTACAACCAGTTGCACTGAGTACTAATCTAGGAAACATATTTTTGTAAGTTCTAATTTCTTGCTTAGGGTGCAAAATGTGGAAAACTGTACAGGGAAGAGCTCGTGATAATCACAGCAGATACAGTTGTAGATTACAGAAGTAGATCTAGTAATCAAATTCCAAGATTAAGAGTTTCCCTCAATTGTATTAATTCAAAAGTATTGGATATGATCTTATTCTACGGGGTCAATCTTAAAATAGCACAGCTTTTTTCACATTGGTAGGAGTAGCAGCTTCTTGTAGGATTAAATATAAGTTGGTATCCACCAATAGGAATGTGTGAATGCTGATATAATCATGCCATTTTTCTTTTCCAGATCAATTTCCTAATCTTAGGAGTTAGGACAGTAGTGGTGTATGTTCTGACTAGATTTCTTTCCCAGTTAAAACATTTGGTTTTTATTACTCAAGGCCAGAAAATTACCAAATTAGTGCAAATTTTGTTCTGTTTAAGGGTAACATGAGACAGATAAGTACTCATGCGACAATGTCATGGGAGAGAAATTTATAACTCATGTGAAAACATGAGACAGTTAAGGACATCCATTAAACTATCTGTTATTGAAGAGACTTAGGAGGAGATTACAGTTCTTGTCATAGAAAGAATGAAAATGTTGCAGTTAGACTTACAAGTTTATCCCAAGTCATTGATGCTGCATAGTGCAATGTTTAGAACTACCGCTGATATGAAATTTGTGTCATCAAGATTGTTAACAATCTCAAGATTGAATCTATAGTTCTTGGTGCTAATGTGTGTGGTGAACTAGGGGAATCAAACACAGAGATTACATTAGCAGATTACAGAGAGATATTAACTTTCCAAATAGCTTTCCAAATGAAAAGATTCTAATGTAATCTTGAGTAGTTAATATTGAAGCAGAGCTGGAATGACTTGCCATGGTCACAGATCAGTTGAATTTAAAAATGACTACTTGCTCAGTTGAGAAGGGAAGATATACTAAAATATGATCAAAGCACCAATCGAGTCTTTCCATAAAATTGCATCCCAAAGCTTGAGTGACAGAGGCTAAAGATGTTTAGATAGGCCAAAATTGTTATGATACCTTACCCAGACAAAAAACGGTGTCTGATTCTAACAACCTGCTTGGGCATGAGCATTGAAGAAACACTATATCACACTAAAATAACATCAATTGATGAAACAACTGCCACATTGATTTTGTAAAACTCTTGGTAGTATGCTTTAGGGGTCACATGATTTGCTAGTGATAATTATAATAATATCTTTTCAATAATCACACTATAGAAGCACCAGTCCAGCAAATATAGCAATCAAAAAGAACAGCTCCAGTCAAGGCACTTGATTTACTTGAAACACAGGTCTACCAGCTATTCTAATTTAGCGCTGGCAGAGCAATTTGGACTGGTTCAGACTAATAAAGAAGCTATAACTCATAAGTTACTATAATGCCCGGAAATTAATCAGCAGCAGTTTGATTGCCTATAATGTTCAGTAACTATATCCAACAATTTGCGAGAAAGTACGGATTCATATCTAAATAGGAAGTGGTTGCCCACATCACTTGCAATTGTAGATCAAATATTAGGCTGGCTATGGATTCTTGAAAAAACAAGCATTTACTTAAAGTCAGCAAACGATCATATTCAAACAATCAAAGCCCATTCATTGTTCAAACAAGTGTGACCTAAACAATGCAAACGACAATCATAACTTTTCCCCTTAACTCCTAATTACCTGAATGGATATCTAATTTCTCTGCTAATCCTCAAACGAATCAACTTGAGCCAGCCCTTGGGATTAATCCAAGGCCAAAAATTTAACAACTAACCAAATTATCAGTCTCCATCCAACGAAACAAATCAAAAGGCTAGATAAAACGAACAATAAGAAAGGGGAAAAAAATGATCCGCAGCTTTATTTATTAATTTCTTTCTAATAACTTAAACCAAGTCCATGGAGGAGAAGCAAACTTCGCGAGAAACAAAAACTCAACTAATGATAACGCCTTTAGAAAAGGTGGAAAATGGGTTACCTGTGATGCTGAGAGCAATAATGCCAACAACAAAGAGAAGAAATTGAACTCTCTTCTTCAGCAGAATCTCCATACTTCCTATGTTCTAAACTTTGAAATTTCTAACTTCTGTAAGAATAAAAAAAATCCCAAATAACTGGTGATATTTTCAGGGATTGCGCGACTGCGAAGGAGAGAATTAAAGAAGTTGAAGTGCAGAGGAAGATAAGAATCACTTGAGTTAATGAAGATTGTACCCAAAATCGTGGTGCTAACCAGTATAACTAACACCTCACATTTTACCTAGTCATCATAATTTAAAGGGAAAGAAAATTTATACCAAGTTGAACCTTGAAATTTATTGTGATTTGCAGTACAAACTGCAATAGTTGTGTGATGCACGAGACAATAATGATAAAGAAATGCTACATTGTCAACTTAGTTGCACAACTAGGTTGACAACACAAGTAAAAAACATTATTATGATGTTATTGTTAAGGGTACAACTAGGTTCACTCGATGCCACCCGCGAGGGTGGCACCCATTGGAGTGCTATTAGTCCTTTTTCCATTATTATGATGTTATTGTTAAGGGTTAATGTTCATTTGGTATAGATGTAGTATTTTTGATATATCATTTTATGCAACAGTTACTTGCGTTTGTAGATTTCTTAATCTTTTTAATTGTTTTTCACATATCATTATCATGTCATAATAAAATTCTTCACTTGTAACATCATGTAAATAAGCATATCTTATTATATCTGTTTTTATATTTTGAATTTCCCATTCTATGTCCAAATAAATTTATATTGTACTCATTTTTATCTTATGTTCTTTATTCTTTGTATCTCCAAGGATCTACACATTTTTCAAAGAATTGTTCTTTTGATTTTGAATAGGTTCTATTGTTTGTTTCTAAAATTTGGATAGCTAAATTTATACATTTAAGCTTATCTTTTCAATATTTTATGTGTTTTTCGTGTATTTTAGAATGCGGTGCTGTATTTGCAATTTTCTTTTCAAGAGTTTTATTTCTTGCTTAAAATGCATTTAGCCAATCTATTTGTGGCATTTTCTTTAGTTAAGTATTTCACCTGTTACCAGGCTCTGATACCACTTCATTTTATACTTTGTAAGTTTGAAATTGTATACTTTGTATCTTCATTGTATACTTTGTATATTAACCTGTAACGCCCCACTTTATTTTAAAGGTTTTATCGAATTTATTTAATAAAAAAATCACAATAAATTTTTCGCAAACTTTAATTTAATTAAAAAAAACTCAGTGGGCGCTACTCAAATTTACCAAAAGCCTTTAACCAAAAATGCAAACATTCAAATAAAGAAAGCATGCACGAATAATAAATCATAAACCAAACTGGCATTCATTAAGTTCCAAATCATAAAGATAATTCACAATTCCAAGTTCAAAACGACACAGTCATAATATCTCAACATAAATGAGCGGAAGCAAATAAATAAGCGATAAATAAAAGCATGACCACCACCCGTCTTGTCTCGTCACCCGCCGACTGCTTAACCTGCATCAGTTACGAGCAGGTGGGAGTGAGTACAGTTAACTATCGTACTCACACTATGCATATGAATAACATAATAATGGTATGGTCGCAGCATGAACATAAACAATAAAATCATGTCACATCTCTAGCCACATCAATGACTATAGTCTCATCAAAGACTCACTCATGTACATCTATGCTCATCAAAGCTAAGCCATGCCATATCAGTGAAACATGGGAGTGCGTGCCACATCAATGACACGGCCTTCTCATAGGTCTTAATGAGATTTACCTCACAGGGTAACCGTATCTTATCATACGGGGACAACCGTATCGACGGCCATCAAGCTCACATCGATAGGCTACATGTTCATTTTCATACATAGATCACACCAAACTTTCATCACAATTTAAATCACACATATGCATAGATAATTTTAGAATAACCCACCTGGAAATTTCGGATTGATGATAGCAAATCAGAAAAGATGAGGACCGAGGCTCGACTCCTCAAACACCTACATTATGTCAAGATCCTACAATGAATATCTATCTTGACTTTAATCAGAAATCACAAAAGCAGACCTAGTCGAACTTGTTTCGACTAAGTAGTTCGTGAAGTCCTGTGGAATTGGAACACTAAGACTCAGCTCTTAACTTGATCAAAACACATACACCAGATCATATAAATCTATCTAAGGATTGACCAAGTCAAACTCACATAAAAACTAAAAGCAAGTCGATTCCCAAAATTTCATAAAAATCATGTTCGGAAATAGAAATCATTTAATCGCATGAAAATAGATGGTCAAGCTACCCTACGAATTAAGCTCTGAAAATTTACCCAAAATTTCATCTTCCAGAAACATGTAAAAACACAAAGTTTCAGCTTTAAACTTGAAATACACTAATTTACAAAATTCGAACAAGATATCAACAAAATGGACACATTAAATCATACTCGAACTTAATGAACGAATCTGAACTTGAAAATTTTACACAACCACATGCAGCATGCTAAAGTCCATGTATAAAAATCTCAGCCTTAAATGTTGACTGCTGCTATTTTTAAAAATTCATACAAACAACAGCAGTTTATTGAATTTAAATCCAAACTGAATCAAAACGGACTCCAAAAATTCCCATCTTTCACAAACATGATTAAACACATAAAATAGGCCTCTCAGTAAATTTTCAGAATTTTTCATGAAGTAACCAATTTATAAAAATTCACACAACGTTTCTGCAGATTCGATAAATAAAATATTAACCATATCAAATCAAGTCCAAAAATTCTAAACATTTAACACAACATATATAAGTCACAGAGCCATGACATATTCGACTTTCAGCTCATTTCAATCAGGCATGAAAGTTTTATGCATTTAACATTATTCTGACCAGATTACAATTAAATTATTAAAAATAGCTACAGGTCTCCAAAAATTATGAAAATTTTACACATGGCAGGAAATGAACAGATAACACATCCCTCAAAATTTCAAATCGTTTCGAGCAGCGAGCTATTTTTAAAAATTTGAACACCGAAACAGTAATTAACAAGCTCGACAACTTGGCAATTAATTCACAACATAGAATTTCTCGTCCGAGGCCTTTTCATAAGACCAAGGACTCGACATTGTTCTAATATCCACCGACTTACACGACTTTCGAGGTCTCGTTCGATTCTCGAGAAAATCGAAAAGGTCCCGAACATACGATAACACATAAAATCATAACAAACACACAAATTATATCGAACACAATCGCACAATATACACATCTCATACATCGAATCGCAAAAGCACATCACGTTCATTTAAACACGATAAGCAATTAACATAAAAAAACGATTTAAACGAGACGAGATCGACTAGGTACCGTTCTCGGGAAAAATCGAAAAACGGAACGAAAGAGAAGGCGAGCTCGTGGCAAGCTCGACGGCAAGCGTCGTCTCGCGAAGAAGGGTCGTCGCTGCTGCTGAGTCGCCGCCGGAGTTCACTGCTCCACGGAGGGAAAGAACGGCAAACGCACGGTGGCTCGGGAGGTGCTACGCAGCGTTTCTCGGGCTCGACGGCAGACGCTCGTCTCGCGATTAGCGAAGCAAGCGAACAGCGGAGCAATGGTCGAGCACGGTGACTCGCTGCTGGTTCACGGTGGTGCTGAACGGTGGTCGAGGGGCGCTGCGCAATCAGAAAAGGGAGCTCACGGCGTGGCGGAAGTTGCTGGGAGGGCGTCGCGAAGGAGTTCCGCCGGAGGTTCGTAACGATGGGGTGTTGCAGCGGTTATGGAGCTTCCTGTGGGGGTCGGCTGCGCGTGGGCAGGGGCTCACCGGAATCGTGACGAGAGTCGAGGAGGTGCTGCTCGCGGAGGGGGAAAGAGGAGGTCACCAGAGGGAGGCGCGCGGAAGAGCAGTTGCAGACGGAGGTGCTTGCAGGCTCATCGTCGAGGCTTCACGATGGTAGGATTTCCGGCGAGAGGGAAGGATGGAGGCGACGAATTTCTGGTTTGGATCGCGAGGGGAAGAGGGAGAGATTGATCTGCGATGGTTTTCGTTTTGAACCAAAGAGAGAGATAGATACAACCATATATACATATATACTTATTCTAGGTTGACTTGGTCCACAAGATTAAATCACTCACACACACAATCGGGTAGGAAAAGGAAAAGGGAATAGAAAACCGGTTTAAGGAGGAGAATTCGGCCGGATTTGGGTTGGGCCGAAACGGGTTCGGTTCGAAAAAAAATAAATCGGCTCACGGGCTCGATTTCGGTTCAAACGAATATTCTCGGGCCCAACTTCGATTCCAACGAAAGTCCTCGGGCTCGATTTCGAATGCAAACGCGCGATAAAATAAACCGAACAATATTTATATACATATTTCCATATTTTTAAATACACATTAATAATTAAATAAAATCACAAAAATCAATTAGACAATTACACATTTAGCATTTAATCACATTTGACAATTAATAAGCATAATGGCATACAAGAAAATAAATATAAATATTATCACAATTTAATAATAACAATAATAATAACAATAAAAATAATAATAATATATCTCAAATAATCCACAAATAAACGGGGCATTACAGTCTACCCACCTTACAAAGAATTCCGTCCTCGGAATTCGAACAACAAACTACGACGAGAATCTAACGAGAAACAAGAGGAGACAACATCAGCACATGAAATCCAGGTGCTTCCTCGGAATTTCGGTCTCTCTCTCCCAAGTCGCCTAGCCTTGACAACCCTCCCACTGGACTTGACGAGTACCCTTCCCAGCCTTATCCTAATGGACCCTCTGATCCAATAGGTCACCGGTACCTCCATACAGGTAGGGTTCTGCCTATCACGCAGCTCGTCACATCTCACATATACTCTGAGATCACGCACACGTTTCCTCCATCAAGAGGCACAGAACGTGTCATGCATCCTCGCGAGTTCCGGTGGTAGAGTCAACTATCAGGCTAAGTCATCGACTTGGTCTGGAATCAAAAATAGGACTGAGTATGCGTGGCAGTAACCAGAACAACGGCATACTCCACCTATATCCGTACCAGCCACCTCACATGGCACCATTAGGGTTGTCGCTAGATAGCCATCGTTACCAGCGTACCTCCCCATGGTAAGGTATTCTCACACTCTACTCCTCTATCAATACACAAGACCCTAACCGGTCCTTACGTGTCTCGATAGCATACTCCAACAGAATCAACATATAGGGTTGACTTGTTGTATCGAGCTTCCATCTCGTGCCCGGGTCATGGTAGAAACTCGATTACTACAACGACATGATCTGTGCGTCCTTATAAAACAGACCACCACAGAAAATCCCATACGGATGGGCTAACAATCCACAATAACACTATATCCTCAACACCGATACCTACAGAACACACGGCTCTGTTTGATACCGTTGTCAATAACTCTTCCTTTGCCGACTCGAATAACAACTCGAATGCGGTTTAGGAAATATCGACTAGATGTTCGAAAACAATCTCCTATCGCAGAATCGGTCTCACGATTAGGGATGCTCGATATTCCCATACTAACGATCTAACACCAATACTCTCTCACTCTTCGTAGGTCTCGATCCCTACGAAGTATACATAGTCTCCAATCGAGGCTCGGGACACTGCCCGAAAACGATGAGGGACCGAATTCTCGCTATCACGAGAGAATTTCGCACAAGACAAATGAAAACTAATCGACAAGTCTCACATATCGAGAGTCGTTGATTAGGGATTTCATACAACGGTTCGGTTTGGAGTTTATGGCACTGTCACCCGAGAGATGACACACACACAGGCGCTGCATAAGCGGGGCGCCAGGACGTGTGCATGCACCTGTTCAGAGACCAGCTGCAAGATCAAGGTTTGGCCGTACACACTGCCTGGGGAGTTCCTGCGTTCGGTGATGGCGGCGGCAGCTCTCGTGCGAGTCAACGGTCGGCCACTGCAGTTGGCCTCACGTCTCTCAGCACGGGCGTGCGGGCTCGGCCACCACTTCGCGTGGCTACACCCATCCAGGTTCGGCGTTCAGTTTAAGGTACACTCCAGAAATTTTAAATTTCCGGGTCCATAGATTCCTAGATACTCAGATAGGAAAAAGGCTTCCTTACAAGACTTTCCCAACCACAACAATTTAAGCCACACTATTGAGCTACAATTTCCCATAGAAATCGAACATTGGCACCACTACCCGGAAAAATCCTAACCTCGGCGGTCATCGCCAAACATTAGAATGATTAGCTCGCTTGACCCTTCCGACTAACAATGTCGGCCGTCATGACAGCTTTTACTCGGGTAGCTAATCGTGTCGGCGGTCCTAAACGAGTTCGACCACATATAGAACTTATAGCTTCCACACTTCGAGATCTAGCGTAAAGCTTCTCTCGCAAGTGTTTGAAGCTAACTCAATAATACCAATCAGATTAAGACACATAGGGCACATATACATGAAAATTGACGAAAAGCTAATTTTTAAAAATTCACAATTCATTTTGAAAACCTAAACATGAACTAGCACAAATTTTCAGCATGCGTGTTGAATTAAAATGCATATAACTTTCAGTCTACAGATTACATCATGATGAAACGACTTAGAAAATATCCCTAACTCATGCCTCTATCACTTCATGAAGAACACTCAGGCAGATAAATCATTTAAAGGCACATAATACAGCAAACATCCAAAACACGGGTGCAGTGGATAAATAAAGATTTACAGGTTGACAGGTTCTCAGTGTATGCACAATAACCGAAGCTACAGACATGATATTACTAAAATTTAAACACGTCAAGGTAGCTAACTCAATTCTCTACAACTTCCTTGAAGACCCCATTGGCAAATTATAACATTATCAACAAGTTCGAATATAAAACATTTAGTTTGCAAAAACAGCCAAAGAACAATTTTTTTTTTTTTGAAAATACAACACCTTAGTAAAATAGCAACAACTCACGTTACACAACTCTAATCCATACAAACTCAAAACCTATATAATCTACACATGGAAATATACAAATTTCATGAAGAAGACTATTTCATAAGAACACGTTTAAGTCACCTAAATAGAGCACACATTCGATACTTAACCAAAATCCTGGTTTCATAAAAACTGAGTGTACATCCCACTCAGAAAAATTATATAAAATCAACTAAAATTCTAAATTGCATAATTCCAATTTCTACGGGCAGTTTATATCATATACTACATTTGCCATGAATAACACATTTCCATTCAGGCATGTTAAAATCATCGTAAATAGCCATGAACTAAAATCAAATCCTTCTGCCCGAGTTTATCAAAACAGCATGCTCGACGAACTTTGATAAATCATAAAAAATTCATTTTAACCCCAAACCACAAAATTCCAAAACTCACAGAAACTTCTATCAGAGTACTACAAATCTCATGAAGAACACTTGTTCAAGAAACATCATCTTGTTTGACAAAAATAGAGCCTAACTGAAGCTCGAAAAATTGAGTTTTCATGCCTTCATCAACTCAAAATGATCACACAACAACATAGCCTCGAAATCACGTAAATTACACGTTAAGCAAGCCTCGATATCAATACTTTAAGACTTAAACATCAATATCATCAAACACGTTGTCCGAGGTCCAACTCGGTCTTATTAAACAACATAGAAAAATAAAGTCTTATGTCTTTCACTTGAATTATTACATCTCTTGGTTTGATAATATATAACAATGCACATTAATACAAAAATTCAACCTCAATCATCGAAGATAACATATACATCACATGAACCCGACCAAACCTATCATGATATAAACGAGACTCTCAACCTAATACATTTATCTCATCACATCACATAAAGGGGAATCAATAAATCACATAATCCTTATCTCTTACCCAACTAACCATGCTTCGAGCTAGCATGAACTCACCCTTACTATGATACAAAAGACATTAACCACATAACACACCAGAGGTTGAACAGAGGCCATGAACCTCCGTGATACTGACAGCCTATAAAACATCGACTCATCTCATATTTTCGAAACCTAACATAGGTCCGAAGAGGGCGAATAGATTCTCGGTTCTCATTGACCGGGTCCTCACCTGAAGGCATTGAATATAATTATATAGCAAGGAAAACTGCTATGGGCATAACTTATCTCGATAACAACATGCCGAAACTCACAACGAGGAACCTCCAAAGTCCGAACTTAACTCTATATCACTAGAGTTCAACATCAAACACTAGAGTTCACATTAAACCAAAGGTGGATAGATTTCCTAAGCCCCAAAAGTCAATAAGTCATAATAGAAGCAGTTTCAATACTGCCAATGTAAAAATATAAAATTTCACATCTTCACATTATAAGTATTTCTCGATACTTATATAAACACATACCTTAAGCAGCACGGCGTGACGAAGACGAGTGGTCATAATTCAAAATCTAAACACATAATCACTTATAAACCAGTCTACAGAAACGCAGACTGGCTCTGATACCAAACTGTAACGCCCCACTTTATTTTAAAGGTTTTATCGAATTTATTTAATAAAAAAATCACAATAAATTTTTCGCAAACTTTAATTTAATTAAAAAAAACTCAGTGGGCGCTACACAAATTTACCAAAAGCCTTTAACCAAAAATGCAAACGTATCAAATAAAGACAGCATGCACGAATAATAAATCATAAACCAAACTGGCATTCATTAAGTTCCAAATCATAAAGATAATTCACAATTCCAAGTTCAAAATGACACAGTCATAATATCTCAACATAAATGAGCGGAAGCAAATAAATAAGCGATAAATAAAAGCATGACCACCACCCGTCTTGTCTCGTCACCCGCCGACTGCTTAACCTGCATCAGTTACGAGCAGGTGGGAGTGAGTACAGTTAACTATCGTACTCACACTATGCATATGAATAACATAATAATGGTATGGTCGCATCATGAACATAAACAATAAAATCATGTCACATCTCTAGCCACATCAATGACTATAGTCTCATCAAAGACTCACTCATGTACATCTATGCTCATCAAAGCTAAGCCATGCCATATCAGTGAAACATGGGAGTGCGTGCCACATCAATGACACGGCCTTCTCATAGGTCTTAATGAGATTTACCTCACAGGGTAACCGTATCTTATCATACGGGGACAACCGTATCGACGGCCCTCAAGCTCACATCGATAGGCTACATGTTCATTTTCAGACATAGATCACACCAAACTTTCATCACAATTTAAATCACACATATGCATAGATAATTTTAGAATAACCCACCTGGAAATTTCGGATTGATGATAGCAAATCAGAAAAGATGAGGACCGAGGCTCGACTCCTCAAACACCTACATTATGTCAAGATCCTACAATGAATATCTATCTTGACTTTAATCAGAAATCACAAAAGCAGACCTAGTCGAACTTGTTTCGACTAAGTAGTTCGTGAAGTCCTGTGGAATTGGAACACTAAGACTCAGCTCTTAACTTGATCAAAACACATACACCAGATCATATAAATCTATCTAAGGATTGACCAAGTCAAACTCACATAAAAACTAAAAGCAAGTCGATTCCCAAAATTTCATAAAAATCATGTTCGGAAATAGAAATCATTTAATCGCATGAAAATAGATGGTCAAGCTACCCTACGAATAAGCTCTGAAAATTTACCCAAAATTTCATCTTCCAGAAACATGTAAAAACACAAAGTTTCAGCTTTAAACTTGAAATACACTAATTTACAAAATTCGAACAAGATATCAACAAAATGGACACATTAAATCATACTCGAACTTAATGAACGAATCTGAACTTGAAAATTTTACACAACCACATGCAGCATGCTAAAGTCCATGTATAAAAATCTCAGCCTTAAATGTTGACTGCTGCTATTTTTAAAAATTCATACAAACAACAGCAGTTTATTGAATTTAAATCCAAACTGAATCAAAACGGACTCCAAAAATTCCCATCTTTCACAAACATGATTAAACACATAAAATATGCCTCTCAGTAAATTTTCAGAATTTTTCATGAAGTAACCAATTTATAAAAATTCACACAACGTTTCTGCAGATTCGATAAATAAAATATTAACCATATCAAATCAAGTCCAAAAATTCTAAACATTTAACACAACATATATAAGTCACAGAGCCATGACATATTCGACTTTCAGCACATTTCAATCAGGCATGAATTTTTTATGCATTTAACATTATTCTGACCAGATTACAATTAAATTATTAAAAATAGCTACAGGTCTCCAAAAATTATGAAAATTTTACACATGGCAGGAAATGAACAGATAACACATCCCTCAAAATTTCAAATCGTTTCGAGCAGCGAGCTATTTTTAAAAATTTGAACACCGAAACAGCAATTCACAAGCTCGACAACTTGGCAATTAATTCACAACATAGAATTTCTCGTCCGAGGCCTTTTCATAAGACCAAGAACTCGACATTGTTCCAATATCCACCGACTTACACGACTTTCGAAGTCTCGTTCGATTCTCGAGAAAATCGAAAAGGTCCCGAACATACGATAACACATAAAATCATAACAAACACACAAATTATATCGAACACAATCGCACAATATACACATCTCATACATCGAATCGCAAAAGCACATCACGTTCATTTAAACACGATAAGCAATTAACATAAAAGAACGATTTAAACGAGACGAGATCGACTAGGTACCGTTCTCGGGAAAAATCGAAAAACGGAACGAAAGAGAAGGCGAGCTCGTGGCAAGCTCGACGGCAAGCGTCGTCTCGCGAAGAAGGGTCGTCGCTGCTGCTGAGTCGCCGCCGGAGTTCACTGCTCCACGGAGGGAAAGAACGGCAAACGCACGGTGGCTCGGGAGGTGCTACGCAGCGTTTCTCGGGCTCGACGGCAGACGCTCGTCTCGCGATTAGCGAAGCAAGCGAACAGCGGAGCAATGGTCGAGCACGGTGACTCGCTGCTGGTTCACGGTGGTGCTGAACGGTGGTCGAGGGGCGCTGCGCAATCAGAAAAGGGAGCTCACGGCGCGGCGGAAGTTGCTGGGAGGGCGTCGCGAAGGAGTTCCGCCGGAGGTTCGTAACGATGGGGTGTTGCAGCGGTTATGGAGCTTCCTGTGGGGGTCGGCTGCGCGTGGGCAGGGGCTCACCGGAATCGTGACGAGAGTTCGAGGAGGTGCTGCTCGCGGAGGGGGAAAGAGGAGGTCACCGGAGGGAGGCGCGCGGAAGAGCAGTTGCAGACGGAGGTGCTTGCAGACGATGAGGCTCATCGTCGAGGCTTCACGATGGTAGGATTTCCGGCGAGAGGGAAGGATGGAGGCGACGAATTTCTGGTTTGGATCGCGAGGGGAAGAGGGAGAGATTGATCTGCGATGGTTTTCGTTTTGAACCAAAGAGAGAGAGATAGATACAACTATATATACATATATACTTATTCTAGGTTGACTTGGTCCACAAGATTAAATCACTCACACACACAATCGGGTAGGAAAAGGAAAAGGGAATAGAAAACCGGTTTAAGGAGGAGAATTCGGCCGGATTTGGGTTGGGCCGAAACGGGTTCGGTTCAAAAAAAAAATAAATCGGCTCACGGGCTCGATTTCGGTTCAAACGAATATTCTCGGGCCCAACTTCGATTCCAACGAAAGTCCTCGGGCTCGATTTCGAATGCAAACGCGCGATAAAATAAACCGAACAATATATATATACATATTTCCATATTTTTAAATACACATTAATAATTAAATAAAATCACAAAAATCAATTAGACAATTACACATTTAGCATTTAATCACATTTGACAATTAATAAGCATAATGGCATACAAGAAAATAAATATAAATATTATCACAATTTAATAATAACAATAAAAATAATAATAATATATCTCAAATAATCCACAAATAAACGGGGCATTACATAACCTTTTTAAATATTAACCTTTAGTCTTATATTCTTCTTTCTTTGAAGTCATTTATATTATTGTTTTAGGTGGTCCTATTTTATGTAATTTCTTAAATTTTTTCTTATATTTTTGTATATCATATTCTAGCTGTTTTAATTTTTGTTCATCTTTGTTTATATATGCATATTGAATTGATTTTTCTATTAAATAATCTACTTCTTTGATTTCCCTTCGTTTTAATTCATCTAATTCAAGATTTATATCTCTCTTATCCATTATTACAAATTATATTTTATTATTTAAATTTATTACTAATGGGCTTAACTCATTTACCTGTTTATTTAATTTTTCTATTTCTATATCCCCTTTATATAAACTATTACTACTATGAGGTTCTTCAATTTCTTGAATTTTTAATAAATTATTTTCAGTTAGTTTTCCTAAATTTATAGGATTACTAAATGATCGTCTACTATGTTCTCTTAAGAATTCCTTTTGAATTCTATCATTTTTAATAATGGTGTTGGTTTCATTGAATATTTTTTCTGTATATATTCTTTCTTGATTTTGATAATTCATACTTAAACTACTATTACTTAATGCATAAGCTATTCTATAACAAACAACCATAGGTATATCTCCTGATTCCATTAATATTTTTTCTTGAAAATTACATATTATTCCTATGCAATTATTAATTTTCTTGGTTGATAATGGTATAGGGAATTGTAATAATATGTTGAATTTAATTACTCCATACCCTAAATCTCCTTCTATTTCTCCTAGTTTTCTTGATTCTTTATGCATGATTCTATTATCTTCAACTATTATATTTACGGGTGTTTTTGTTCCTTCTCTAAATGTTGACCGTAATACTATTTGTACTGTATTTATGTGTATATAACTTATCCTTTTCCTATCTTCTTCTTTTATTTTTTCTAATCTCTTTTCTCTTTGATTTGTATCAACTAAAGGTGCTTGAAAATTATAATTTTCTTGTTCTATTCTAATCGGTTGTTCTCCATTCATTATTCCATAATGTATTATATTTTCTCTATTTAGTTTGTCTAATATACCATTATTTATTCCTTCTTTCTTTTCTAAATCTAGATTTCCTTTATTTTTTTACTTTTGTTAGTACCTTCTTATCTAATAATATATCTGATAAATAAATTCCTTGTTCTTCTATATTTTCTATAACATGATATTCGTTGTCCATTATTTATCTTCTATTATCTTATCTTTAGGATTCTTAGTCTTATTTGAACATTTATACTAGATGCTTGGTATTCAGCTTTCTTTATTAACTCTTTAATCCTGATAATTGAAGAAGTAATATTATCGCATATTCGGAAATGAACTTCATCTTCTACTAAATGTTCTTTAGGTGCATAAATCTTTACTAGGTTGAATAACATTTGTTCATTTTCTTTTAACATTTTTGTTAATGAAACAATTTGTTCTATTACTGATTTGAGACGATTTATATCCTTATATATTTCTCTATATGGAATATACCAAAAATTATTTATATCCATGGGAAACTTAGAAATTAATAACAATTTTTAACAAGATAGATATAAGACTACTCGATTTAAGAGAGTTACCTGATTCCGCCTGTTCTCAACACAATTCTGGACTTAATAGCCTTCGCGCATACCAGCTTCGGCCTTTTCACAGGACTTTCAGTGCTCCAGAGAAACTATTGCTCAATCAACTAACAACTTTAATCTTTCTTCTTATATTTACTAAGTATTTAGAAACTCATTATATATGAAAGCATGAAAACTTTTAGAGAGAAAGAGTATATTAAGAAGTAATTTTATTTCGAATTGTTGTGTCCTCAAATGAAGTTTGAGACACTTATTTATAGGCGAGAGATATCACTCTGCCTCTTTACATTTGGCTTTACATGACCGACACCTTTACATTATAAGTTCTTAGTGGAGATAAAGTGGGTGTGGGTGGTGACTCACCATCCCATTACATAGTGCATTAGGACCTATCTATTATTACAACAAGACAATTTTCAAAAAGAGGTGGGATCCTCCATTGTCGTCCATTATCTCGTCCACTATCTGCTCCATTATTTGGAGGTGGGATCCTCCACTATTGTCCACTATCTGCATTATTTGCCTCCTGACGTAAGCGCTTACATCATTCCTGGATAGGTTCAAACTCTCCTTGTGATTCTGGATTGCATAATTCACAAATGTGATCTTCTGTGAATTCCTTCTGTAGTCTGATGCAAATTTCTTTCTTAATTATTTCTGGAATCTCAAGTTGTATTTTTATTAGTGTATCCAGATATTTATTAAGTAACTTGATATCTAGCTCCGTTGGATCTCTTGCTTGCATGCTCCAGATGATAATGAACTTAGCTGCATAATTAATCCGTCCCTTTATCTTAATGCCTTTGTTTAGAATTATGACATAATTGTTAAGGAACTGGATTAGTTCATCCTCATGTTGTGCTTGTCCAATGTCTGGGTAGTTACCATTGCTTATTCCAATTTGGCAAAACTGGATTGCTGGTTGTATTACTTCCTGTGAATTCTCCCCCTCTCCAAAAATTGGTGTGGTGGCAAATATCTTCATGAATCCTTCTTTTTTCCCGAGTACGTGCTTACAGTATTGGGAAACTGCCTTCTTGATGTTAGTTGAGAAGTATTGGAACATATTTGTATCTCTGAAATAAATATAACTCAGTAATCCTGATTGAAACATCATGTATACTTTCATTGGATCTGCCTCTGGTAGAGCGATTGCTTTTGGTCCAAGGTATAATAGACCATCAGTTGGGTAAATGCTTGTCTGCTTATCTTCATCAGTATAATTAACCACAAACTTGAATTCATGGTCAAAAATATTTTTGGTCAGCTTGGTCATCTCTTCTTTTTGTTGTTTGGACTGTATGCTTCCAATCGTGAGTGGTCTGATATTTGGAACCTTGCCTAATATAGGCATTTTCTTCTGTGCTGTTGTAGCCGGTGATTGTGCTTTCCCTGCATAGCTTGCTTTGAACTGTGCTAGCGCTTTTTTTGCTTCGAACAGGCTAGAAAATTTTTGATGTATAACATTCAGTCCTGTTATAAACATGGCTGCTTGACTCCATTGGGAAAATATCCCCTGATTTGGACCTGTAAATATTACATAATGGGTTTTTGTTCTTTCTTCCTCATCAAAATGAGGTTTTTCTTTTTCTTCTCTATTTATTTCTTTTTCTTTTAATGTTTCAGCCTTTTCATTTTTCTTTTCTTCTTTGCCTTTTTTCTGCAAACAGTATGGCTTTTATCTGACTGATTTCTTTTTCTTTTTTCTTTATTTGCTCAAAGAGCTCTTCTACCTGCTTTTCCAGCATTCTTAGACTATCTTCTAAGACTGGTTTGAGTGCTTCCATTCTCGTGTTAATGTATCTGCTAAGTAGTTTTCTTTTCCTGAAATATATACAGATATATAATCAAACTGTTGTGCTTTTAAACTCCATCTTAAAAGTCTGCCTTTGTTGTAAGATTCCTTTATTCGATATTTTGTAAAATCTTTTGTGTACAGACTATCTGTTTGAAAAATGAATTTAACTGGTTGTAAATCAAGTTTAAACTTTTCCAAAGCATTTATAAAAGCTAATGTTTCTTTTTCATGTGTTGTATAGTTACGTTCTGCTTTCTTAAACATTCCTGATACCCATTTGGATAATAGTAATTGCTTGCTATTGGTTTTACCCAATATTATTTGAATAGAATCATTAGATTCGCTATTTTCATCCAAACTATCTTTAGTCATCCTTCGTGTAAAGGATTTAACTTCAGATGGTTTGTTGTTTGCAATAAACTTATTAAACTCTTCATATGCATCTGGGATTGCTTGAAGGACTGCTCCCCAAGTATCCTGACTTGCATCAGTGTTTAGAATAAGTAAATCACTAGGCTTTGGTAGGTAAAGCCGTGGTAATTGAGTACATAGTCTTTTTAATGACTGTACTGCTCTAGTTGCATTGTCTGTCCATTTCCATGGTACTTTTTCTGAAATCATTTTTTGTAGTAATTTTCTTTCTTTTGCAAGACTTTTTATAAAACCTTTTTCTCCAATATATGTTAGACATCCAAGAAATTTTTGAATTTGATTTCTGTTTTGAAGTTGATCTGGAAACTGATGTATTTTTTCAAGTAGATGTTTTTGTGGTTCGATATATCCTCCCTCAACTATTTTCATTCCCAAAAATTCGGTTTCTGTTTTGCAAATTCTTGCTTTTTCTTTACTTAAATTAATACCTTTATTTCCTAACTGTATTAAAACTTTTGCAAGCTCTTTTAAATGATTTGATTTTGATCCTTGAGTAAAAATAATTATATCATCTATATAAGCAAGACTTATTGATTTATTATTATCCATAAATCGTTGATATATGCTAGGTGCTTGTTTAAGTCCAAATGGCATTACATTATATTCATAATGGTTTTGAGGTGGACAACTAAATGCTGTTAAAGGTTTAGTTTTTTCATGTAACCTTAACTGCCACTATCCTGATTTAGCATCTAATGCACTATACCATTTTGCCTTTTTAATTCGACTAAAAATATAATCTTGTCTTGGTAAT
The DNA here is from genome assembly GCA_008636005.1 of Striga asiatica. Lineage (NCBI taxonomy): Eukaryota > Viridiplantae > Streptophyta > Magnoliopsida > Lamiales > Orobanchaceae > Striga > Striga asiatica. The sequence continues at coordinate 170,875 of BKCP01008626.1, forward strand.
TTATATGCATCTCCTTTAGTAGCTTTATTCATTTCTTTGTAATTTATAACCATTCTTCGTTTTCCTCTTTTTAATTCATTATGATTTTCTACATAGAATGTTGGTGCACTATGTGGGCTTGTACTAGGTTGTATAATACCATTTTCTAACATCTTAATAGTTTCTTCATGAAATTCCTTAACATCTCTTTCTGTATATGGTATCCTAACATAAAATATCATTTTTCTTCTTCTATAGGTTCACAACCTAAAGAAAATATCATTTTTAATTTCTTTTCTTTTTCTGGCATATTTTTAGGACATTCATTTTCATAGTGTCCTATTTCTTGACATTTCCAACATCTACAATTCTTTTTACCTTTAGAACAATATTTAGGTTTTCCTAAGTACTTTTCCTTGTTTTCTAAACCTTCCTTTATATTTTGTTTTCCACGGTTTTCTAAATGTCTTATATCTTCTTGGTCTATATCGTCTATTAAACTTATTGTATCTATGATATCTTTTCTTTTTTATGGATTATAACAACCAAATTCTTGTGGTACACTTTCTAATTGTTTGCAACATCTTGAATCGACCTTAGTCATTTCATGGTGTTCTAATTTCCTTATACAAAGTTCATCTCTATATTCTTTCGCATATTTTTCTAAAATTCCTAGAGATTTTTCTTCTTTTGTTTCACTAATTTTCTTTTGAATATATTTATTCATCTCATATTTAAGTTTACTCTCAACTATTTGTATTAGTCCTGATCGATCTTTAATTTTATAGAAATTCTCTCTTACTTGACAGAAAAAATTTTCTATGTAGCATATATTGCATAGCTTCATATTTGTTAGAAATCTAACTACTTTATCTTTTTGTGTTTCTTTTGATTCTTGTCCTGTAATTCCTAAAAATTCTTTTAACAAATCTTTTGCTAATTCTTTTAAGGCTCCTATTTTATATTCTGCTCCTGTTTCCGAACCATTGCCTTCAAGATTTAATAATATTTGAGTATTTTCTAGATAATCAAATAATACTCCAGATGTTTTATATCTTATATAATTAACAAAATCGATTAATGGCATTCCATTTATCATTGAATCATTAGTTTGAACTAATAATTTTAATTGATTAGTCCAAGTGACTATTAAATCTTCTACATTAGTTGCACAATCTATATTTAATATTCCATTAGATAAATTTCCTTCTTTTTCTAAATATGCTGGTGGAATATTTTTCTTTATTTTTTCTTGATGATAACTATAATTATTTCTATATATAAAATCTCTGAAACTACTTTCAACATAATTATTATGTGAAGTAGATGCTTCATTATTATTTGTTCTAGGTCGTTTTGGTGATAGTGGCGGTGTTGTATGAGGTTTCTGATCAGTCATATTAAATGTTGGCTCATCTTCATCTTCACTATCTATTCCATAAATTATTCCTTGTTTATCCTCATCATCTGTTTTTGCCATTCTAGTTTCTTCAATATTGCATTTTTCTAATAACTGAGTTAACCTATCTATATCATCCATTAGAACTTGTTGGTGGTTTTATCTGAATCGGCTTAAATACTCTTTTCCGTGTTTTTTTCTTTTTGTACTAAATCTTGTAGTTCTCTTATTATTTCTTTTATTTCGTCTAATTTTTCAAATGTTTCTAATTGGGTCCTTTTTATTATTTCTATAAGTGCTTCTATTTGTTCTGAAACTTTTGGTGGATTACTCATAATTTTTATTTTTATTTTTATTATTTATTTGCCTTAAATAGTGTTTTTAAATGGATTTTTTATGTTGAATTTGTCCATAGCAAAATGTTGTGTGAGAATAGCAATTGAATTGCCACTTGGCTTTATATTATTGGCCTTTTCAAGAAACGGGCGTCACCCGCGCGGGTGGCGTCGACTAAAGCTATAACTAACACCTCACATTTTACCTAGTCATCATAATTTAAAGGGAAAGAAAATTTATAAGAAATTTTATACCAAGTTGAACCTTGAAATTTATTGTGATTTGCAGTTCAAACTGCAATAGTTGTGTAATGCACGAGACAATAATGATAAAGAAATGCTACATTGTCAACCTAGTGCACAACTAGGTTGACAACACAAGTAAAAAACATGCACAAAAATAAAAATAAAAAAATACACATGTTTTCACTTGTGTTGTCAGCCTAGTTGTACACTAGGTTGACTATGTATTATTTTTCAAACCATATATATCAAAGTAACGAAGAAATATTAATTAGTATAAAAATAATTTTGAATATTAATATTACTTTTTATCTTTTATTTGTATTTATGATATATAGTTGTTTAATATATGATATATATGTTTATTTTTCAGCTAAAAAGTAATTTTCGTTTTAGAGTTTGTGTTTAAAATTAAGTAAACAAAATTTATCATATTCAAACATTATTAATAGTTTGATATAAATAAAAACATTATCAATAAATAATACTACAAAAATACTTCTTTGTCTCTCTTCCCTTCCTTTATACCTTATTGCAATATATTATTTCGATTCCTGAATAAGTAATTGTAAAGCTAAAAAATTGTGAAAAATATTATAAATTGATCTTTTATTAAAAAGAATAGTGTATACTATTTTAAAGTTATAAAATTCATTAATTTTTAACTACGTCAAAAAACAATATAATATTTGTTATAATTTAATAAAGTATATTTTAAATATTTTGAATTTTCTTTCTAGTCTAATAACTCATACGGCAGTTCGACACCGGCTCATTATCATAATAATTTATAACAATACATTATAAATAAATAAAAATATTATTATTTTTTCTAAACTAATAATCTAAATCGTTGTTCAATAGATGACTTGTTGGTTTATTATTATAATATAATCATATACATTATTTTTTTGTTTTTTCTTTCTAAGTTAATAATTTACACGTTCGATGCGTTAGTTTTCATCTAGTTTGCACATAATATATTATAAATATTTTTATTTTTTCTTTCTAAACTTATAAGTTACATGACAGTTCGATGGATGACTCATTGATTTATCTTAATTTATAAACATATATATTATAAATATTTTGACTTTTGAGTCACTAGAATCTTTGTTGTACAAATCTTTGAATATATAATGCAGTTACGATGGTGGAGGTGCCCTTTTATGTTGTTGTGGTCAAACCACATGTAAGAGCATCTCCAGTGTTGTATGTTATTGTGGTGAAAAACATGTCACGTGATCAATAATCAAATATCAATCTATTTTTTACCTTCCAATGGTCCTATAAATAATAAATGTTGTGCTGAGGTGGCTACAATTAATTTCTATACTGTGATAGGGACTGTGAAATATCTACAGCCTTCTCCACAGGATGACTCAGCAAATCTATACTTATATAATAAGAATTAACATTTTATCCAAAATAGTAGGTCAAATTATAGTCAATGTCGGATTTGCATTAAATATTTTTCAAAACCGGTAAGTTTTTGTTCTTTTCACACTTCTCATTAATTATGTCCTTTTCATACTTCTCATTAATTATGTCCTTTTCACACATCTAATTAATTCATTAATTACGACATAATTATCATAAATCATTCCATCTGAGCTTTTATCGTTAAAATGTATATCGATCAGTTATGACCTTATCCCATTGATATTTCCATGAAGCGTCCTTATCGCGTTCTATTTTTTGGTAACCACTCTATATCAATAACCGGATATTTGGTTAATGATAGCACACGTCTGTATTTCAAGGAGCGGATATTCTTTGACCTATAATTAATCTGAACTGATTGCCTTGACTTTTCAATTTTTAAAAACTCTTTTTTTAAATATTTTGGCTTAAGATTCAGATTTCATTATACAAGTCATTGGATTGTTTGAATGAAAATGAATGAAAAGAACATCAAAAACAGGTAGTCTTATTCATATAACCAATCCTAAAATATTAGTTTGTTCACCAAAAAGAGACAAATCCTAGAAATCCTAAAATATTAGTTTGTTCACCAAAAATATTAATTTGATTTTTAGGATTTGTCTCTTTTGAAAATATTAGTTTGTGATAATGAGGAGTTACCAAATAATCAAACTAATGTTGTGTACAAGGAGGTTTTTAATAATATATGATTATTACCGAACTTTTTATGATTCAACAATGTTCTTATGTATTTTAATGATTTCAATTTCGATCCTAATGCACATGACGTTATTTTATTTTTCCAAATTTTACAGCCCGTGCACGGGTTACGTACTAGTTTAGAGGAAGAGGCAAATGGGAATTCTCAAAAGCATCGAAAATCTGGTGGGGAAAACTGGCGGGCACCAAAATTTTTACCAATCGTGTATATATGAAAACATTGAAATTTTCTCTTCTCCTACAACAGAACCAAGAATCCTTTGCCCAAAAATAACAATTGTCGATTCAACAAAGAATTTATGGTACGTGAATTTTTTGGGGCTTTTATTAGTTGACAATCAATTCTTTCGTGATTACGACTTTCCCATATTCTGTTATGTTTAGCATCTCTCCATGTACTGAAATTTATTGTGATTGTTAAGGGTTGGCAGTTTTAGATAATTCCTCTTGATAGCAATTTTTATTTTTTTATTTTTATTTTTTTTTCAATCCTAATAGCAATTTCAATTCATGATTTTCATGTTTCAAAAAATAGCATCTTTAATTTTATGACTTCTAGATACCCTTTCTCATTGATGTGTTGTATGTTGTGTATGCAATTGAGGGGCCATGGTTAGCCGTGATCCACTAGTGAACCACATATATATTATCTATATGTAATAATTTATTTGTTTTATACATTGAACCCACAAGATGTTAGATTAGTCGTGTATCAGTTTATGCCCACCAAGTGTTTCTTCAAATGACAGGCACGGCTTAGTGAGTTTTATGTGTCCAATAGTATTTGTCATCTGTCTTCATATCCATTAAGCCTAAAAATGATATCTACCTTTATGGGTTTGAGCTATGAGGAACTATGCTTACCCTTAACAGCACTTATACTACAACAAATCTACATTTGGAATGAAACTATCAACATTTGTTTATGTAAAAACCACTCTGTCTTATTAGCAGTTAATACAGTGTTTTAATTCCATTACATTTTCAATTAATGAATTTTTTTCAATGTTTGTATCAAGTGTCCTTCCATGATTGTTTTTCTTAAGTTAGTCTCTTCACATAGCAGTCGAGTATTAGGGTTGGGTTTGTGTTTTGTTCCAGAATCTCTTATAGACATTGCATAAATTCTTGATGTTGAACTCTAAATGATGTTTGAAATCAGTTTAATTTAGCTCAATAGCATACATGAATGTAAATATTTTTATCATATTACTATTGTTTTATTCAGATTTTTTTAAATTCTTTTTGTTTATAAAGATGGACAGGGGTCTACAAGAATCCAATATCATGTCAAATTCTGATCAACACTCTAACTATGACTTGGCATCTCAATTTCCAAATCCACATATTCATCACAACTCAGAATCTCATCCTCCTGGTTTTCATTTGAATTCAACTAGTGGATGTGGAGCCCTCCTTCGTTCCAAAGCCTACTGAACACGCCAATAGTTAGAAATCCAATGGTAATAAATCAAAGTGGTGTTAACAATGCTCATTTTCCCAGTTTTCAGACTCATGGTAACACTTCTTTGAGTAGTAACCAAATTCCAATTAGCACTCCAATGGTTCCTTCTCAAATTTGTGGTAACACCACGGGCATCAACAATCAGAATCAAGTAACGACAAAAAGATTAAAAAAGAGAGTTAAAGATGTCCAAACGTCAAGTGGCAAAAAGGATTGGGGTGTAGAAGAAGAAGAAGCTTTGACGAATGCATGGTTGAATGTGTCTTTGGACCCTATTGTGGGTAACAAGTACCATGTGCCTCTCAGCTCATTACATCCTAGATCTCTTTGGCAACAGGGGGTTGAAATTTCTCAGTTTTACTAAACTCTAAGATGAATCTTAATCAGCAACAGTTCAAAACGTAGAGATTTGTAGCTCAGAGGAGATTCCCAATAGTAAATACACAACACTTGGGATAAGAACCAAATTGATGAACACATTTGCCACAAGCGCTGTACCTTTCTTTTCTCACGCAAAGGTCTCACACTACCGTTAGAAATATTATCATCAGGCGAAGTCAAAGGCACCAATGATTTTTCATCTAGGGTTCTTCGAGTACCAAGTTAGAATACTTGAACACATATGTAAAACTGAAACAAGTACCTAAATTACGAAAAACACAGCGTCTCGAGAGGTCTCTACAAATAAGAACAGGACAACAGCATTTTCAAGTCCTCTTGCGCTTGAGGGTTTTGATCTGATTGTAGATGTAGTGGATGACCTCCTTAAGTGTGGCTTTGCGGTTCTCCTTGAAGTTCCACAGCTCAGGGACCACATAACAGCCACTCGGGTTGTACTCTTGCATCTCTATCAAGGCCGTGGTCACTGCCTCGTATATCTCTTGGCCCCACTCTGCCCGTAGCCCACGCAGCTCCTCATCCTCTTCCTTTATCTCGCTCTACAAGAGCAAGAATGACATAAAGAATAAGAAAGCCCCTTTCAAATAATTACAATGACAGCACACAATGGGTTCTTTTCTTCTTCTGTAATTTTGTGCAATAAGCAGAGCAGAGTTTCCTATGGCTCGGTTTAGATCTCAAGGGTAGGGTTTTGTAACTTATAATAATAAAGAAAAGATATTTCATATGTAGCGAAGCAAAAAAAAATGAGGGAAAGGCATATTTAGAGGACACTTCCTTTAAAATCCCTAAATCTCTTTTCAAATTCCTTCTAACTCCCCACCACTTTTAAAATTCCTCCTAACTCCCTACCCCCTTAATAAACTTCCTCTTAAATCCCTTGTATTAAAATAAATCAAAAAAAATATACTTTATGACACCACCCCCACTAACATATTCTTTTTGTCATTAATTTATTATTTTTTTTACACAACTATTATCACCCACCCTGCACTACACCCTCCTCTCCGTTTTCCCCTCCCCGTTCCCATCTTCACCCCACTTTTTCCATTTCCCAGCTTTTAATCAATTTTTTTTTTCGCATATGTAACTCGCCGGCTAGTATTCGTAGAGAAGAAGTCCGGCAGCAACAAACCGGGGCAACTAAAATTGATATTTATCCGGCAACATTGAGCCTTTTTTCCAGCGAAAACTTGAAGTAGTAAGTAATATATGTATTACATTAGGACTTTGGAGTCCAAAAATCATCTTTGATTCATATATTTTTGGTGAATTTGTTATGGATTGAAGTTTGATTAGTGTTGTTCATATTTACCCTAATTTATGTTATTGTTAGGCTATGTTAATTTGCTCTTCATGTATACCAAATTGATGTTATTATTAGGCTATGTTAGGTGTTATTCACCATTAAAAAAAAAAGATTCGAATAATTATAGTACCACTATTTTGTATTTTGGTACCTCTGTTTGTTTATATAGTACCACGTTTCTAACTGTTTGGTACCATATCTACTGGGAAAAATGTGAAGTTGTTTTGTATTATCCAATTTTTTTTAGAAACATGGAAGGAGCACAAAGTGATATATTAGGGAGTTGTACTTACAAAAATGAATTGTATGTATTCTCTATGAGCCTTGGATCAACGCTTGACGAAGTGTACACTCTCATTGGTAAGAGGTGGCCGAATTTTAGTTGGAAAACCGTCATGTTAACCTATATTGCGCCGAAGGAAAAAAAGAGAGTTAATTTGTCCGATGATGAGGATGTGAGAAACATGATTCGGCTACATCTTTGTTGGAAAATAAATATTGTAGATATAGTTGTCATTGAAAGAAATGAAAGCCCGGCCATTGGAAGAAATGAAAGACGGGATGATGGACCGATGAACATGAGCCGGTAATGTTTCTTTTCTATTATTAATGAATTTACTATTGAAATATGGTGTATTTGTATCTTCATTAATTTTTTAACATGAACGCAGAAGAAACGTACCTTCTTTTGATTTCTCGGATGGAGAATCGGAGCCGTTAGTGCAAGATAAATCGATTGATTCTTGGAGATATTGCATCAAAGGAGAGGGACAGATATTTGGGGGCGGCGCTGATAAATTCCGAAAGAGCGTTAAAAACTACGCAATTGCAAATAGACGCTCTTTTAAGTATCGAAAAAATGATCAGCAGAAGGTGATTGTTTGTTGTAGCGATGAGGGTTGTGATTGGAGAATATATGCCTCAAGATACAAAGGTGATAATTTGTTTGCCATCCGCAAGAGCAATCTAGTCCATACTTGTGGAGTCTCCAATCTTCGGACAAGGGGGCATCCGAAAGCTGACTCTCATTGGGTATCTAATACAATTAAAGACAAATTGAGAGATGATCCGAGCTACAGGCCTTGCACGATATTGCAAGATCTTCACAGGGACTATGGCTTGGAGTTGCCTTACAAAAAGGCATGGTTAGGAAAGGATCTTGCCATGGAAGATATTCATGGAGTAGACAAGGGCTCTTACGATAAATTGAGATGGTATTGTGATGCAGTGCGTGAGACAAACCCGGGAAGCATTGCGGATTGTGAGATTAATCCTGTGGAGAATAAGTTTCGCCGACTGTTCATTTGTTTGCATGCGTGTCTTGTTGGTTTTTTAACCGGTTGTCGACCGTTGATATTTTTGGATGGCACCCACATCAAAAATAAATACAAAGGTTGTTTGCTTAGTGCTTTGAGTAAGGATGCCAATGATGATTTGTTCACTGTAGCTTTTGCCATGGTTGATGGCGAGGCGGATGAAAATTGGGAGTGGTTTTGCTTGAAGCTGAATCATTGTTTTCTTACCTCGCGCTTACCTGTTCCTAATAGCTTCACGTTTTTTACAGACCGACACAGTGGGCTACTTAAAGCCATCCCTATGGTTTTTCCTAACAGTCATCATGCTTATTGTTTGAGACATTTAGTCGACAATTTTAAAAAGCATGTATGAAACTTAATTATTCTGTTTATATTAATAATAATCTTAATTAATCAATAATTATTCATAATTATGTACATTCAGTAATATTATTATTATGTACATTCATTCACAATAATGCATTCACAGTAATACATTCAGTAATAGTAAACTTAGTTATTCTATATTTTGTAATACATTCTATTATTATTATTATTATTATTATTATTATTATAAATAGAATAATTTTCATATCCTAACATCCATTCTATCATATTATAGAGTAATGTCATCTTGCCATAATAATGCTTAGTAATGCTTAGTACTAATAATGCTAACAGAATGTAATGCTTATTACTAATAATGCTATAATAACTGCCATTTTTTTTAATTAATAGAATGTAATGCCATTGTTCAGCATAGAATATAATGCCATTTTGTAACATAATGTAGCAGCCATTTTATTACTAATAATAACAGAATGTAATGCCATTTCTTTTTTCAGGTTTTGAGGAGCTACCCACTTCATAATAAGAAACATTGGTCCTCGATTTTTATGAAAGCTGCGTATGCTCCTAGAAGGCAAGAATTGATATGCATATAAATAATATATTGACTGTCATGCCTCTTGCCATAAAGTTCATTCAAGAATCTAACCCACATTGTTGGGCGAATTCTTTATTTCCTGGAGACCGGTGGGGAATCATCAATAATAATCAAGCCGAATGTTGGAATAATTGGGTAAAGTCGACACGATTTATGCCTATCGTAGCCATGGTGGATCACATAAGAAAACAAATTATGACCATGATGCATGATCGGCGTGAAGAAGGGTCGCGGTTCAATGGCCAATTGTGTCCTAAGCTTGAGAAAAAAATTGCATCTTGCTACAATGGTTCTCGGAGTCTCAAAATTAGTCAATCAAGTGATTGGAGGTTTGAGGTTGTTGATGCCGACAAAAGTTGTGACGTGGATTTGCAATCTCGTACTTGTTCTTGTAGAGAATGGCAAGTATCTAAGATGCCGTGTAAGCATGCATGTGCTTGTGTTGAGAGTAAGTAAATGTCCATCTATGATTTTTGTGATCCATATTATCGTGTTGGGATGTATAAGCAAGCTTATCAAGGTATTATTAACCCCATACCTAACTACGACCATAATGTGACCTCTTCCTCGTTTTATCTTGACGATGTCATTCATATCCCGGATGTACGTTCTCAACCCGGCCGCAGGCAGGAAAAAAGGTTTCCTTCACAAGTTGATGTTGCGGTTAGGCGGTGTAAGCGTTGTGGTGGTCGTGGACACAATCGACGCACATGCAAAGAACGCATCTAGATCACTGTAGGTACTAGTTTGCAATGTAGGTACTAGTTTTGTGGACATATGTGTGTACTTCTTTTCATTGCAAAGAGTGAGTAGTCAATGACACTTTATAAGTAATATTTTTTATAAAATATAATGGTATTTAATATTGCAATATAGGTACTGGTCTTGAGAAGTTTTAATCCAGCAAGTAATATAAATCTGGTACTAAATATTTACAGTTTCACTTCAGCAAGTTGGTACTAAATGTGAAATATAAGGTACTAGTTCAGTACAAAACTGGTACTATCCTTTTGTAAGTCTGGTACTAGTTTTTGAAAATGGTACTAAAATACCCAGTGTGTCGAGTTGATGACCATTTTACGATTATAGTGAATGAAAAACATTCCAATTCACGTATGAACTAATGTGATAGTGAACTTGGGTCATATAAACATCATTGGAGACCAAAATTCGGTGTTTTAATATGTTCATTACATGTGGTACTGAATACCTACTAAATGGTACTACTACAATAGAAAGGTGGTACTACGCTTCCATAGGTGGGGTACTTGTTTTTGGAAATGTTGAGAGATTGAAATACATTTTCGCGTAACAAAACCTGGTACAAATCCATCAAAAACTGGTACCACCCAGAGGCCAATGCGGTACTATGTTTCATTAGAAGTGGTACTACATTAGTAATTGTGATTTTTTTTTTTTTGTATGGAAATAATGGAATTTAAAATATATAGCTGTAATTTGGAGTAGTTAGTATTGATGATTCTAAGAGATGAAGTGAGTAATTCAAGGAGATGTTGTGCATTAGTAGTATTTACGATCAAATTCGACTAAAAACATTCCAAATCACGTATGAACTAATGTGATAGTGAACTTGGGTCATATAAACATCATACGAGACCAAAATTCGGCGTTTTAATGTGTCCATAACATGTGGTACTGAATACCTAATAAGTGGTACTACTACAATACAAAGGTGGTACGACTTTTCGATAGGTGTGGTACTTGTTTTTGGAAATGTTTGAGATTGAAATTACATTTTTGCGTAACAAAACATGGTACCAGTCCATCTAAAAGTGGTACTACTCAGAAGCAAATGCGGTACTATTTTTCATTCGAAGTGGTACTACATTTGTAATTGTGATTTTTTTTATCCTTCGTGTCTACCATGTCACGTGGATCGTTAACGCGTGATTTGTATGAAAAACAATGAAAGTTAAAACATATAGGTAGAAATTGAAGTAGTCATGTATGATGGTTTTATGAGATGAGGTGTGTCATTCTATGAAGTGAAGTGTAATAATAGTGTTTTCTCATTAGTGTGTGGAGTTCATGACCATTTTACGATTATAGTGAATGAGAAACATTTTTAAATCTATTATAAACTAATGTGAGAGTGATCATGGGTCTTGTAAACATCATTTGCGACCGAAATTCGGTGTTTTAATATGTTCATTACATGTGGTACTAAAGACACGATATGTGGTATTATAGTCCTAAAATGTGGTACTATATGAACTTATGACTGGTACTACTTTCTATAAATGTTGACCACAATTGAAATAATCCATCTTGGTTGACCAAAAGTAGGTACTAACTCATTAAAAACAGGTACTGAGTAGAGGAACATGTGGTACTATATATGCTAAATCCGGTACTACTTGAAGAGTCGTGAATTTTCTATTCCTTCGTGTCTACCATGTCACGTGGATCGTTAACGCGTGATTTGTATGAAAAATAATGGAAGTTAAAACATATAGGTAGAAATTGAAGTAGTCATGTATGATGGTTTTATGAGATGAAGTGTGTCATTCTATGAAGTGAAGTGTAATAATAGTGTTTTCTCATTAGTGTGTGGAGTTCATGACCATTTTACGATTATAGTGAATGAAAAACATTTTTAAATTTATTATAAACTAATGTGAGAGTGATCATGGGTCGTGTAAACATCATTTGCGACCGAAATTCGGTGTTTTAATATGTTCATTACATGTGGTACTAAAGACACGATATGTGGTATTATAGTCCTAAAATGTGGTACTATATGAACTTATGACTGGTACTACTTTCTATAAATGTTGACCACAATTGAAATAATCCATCTTTGTTGACCAAAAGTAGGTACTAACTCATTAAAAACAGTTACTGCATAGAGGAACATGTGGTACTATATACGCCAAATCCGGTACTATTTGAAGAGTCGTGAATTTTCTATTCCTTCGTGTCTACCATGTCACGTGGATTGTTAACGCGTGATTTGTATGAAAAATAATGGAAGTTAAAAACATATAGGTTGAAATTGAAGTAGTCATGTATGATGGTTTTATGAGATGAGGTGTGTCATTCTATGAAGTGAAGTGTAATAATAGTGTTTTCTCATTAGTGTGTGGAGTTCATGACCATTTTACGATTATAGTGAATGAAAAACATTTTTAAATCTATTATAAACTAATGTGAGAGTGATCATGGGTCGTGTAAACATCATTTGCGACCGAAATTCGGTGTTTTAATATGTTCATTACATGTGGTACTAAAGACACGATATGTGGTATTATAGTCCTAAAATGTGGTACTATATGAACTTATGACTGGTACTACTTTCTATAAATGTTAACCAAAATTGAAATAATCCATCTTGGTTGACCAAAAGTAGGTACTAACTCATTAAAAATAGGTACTGAGTAGAGGAACATGTGGTATATATGCTAAATCCGGTACTACTTGAAGAGTCGTGAATTTTCTATTCCTTCGTGTCTACCATGTCACTAATAATTGCTAATGTTGACCACAATTGAATAACCCATTTTCGTTGAGCAAATGTTGGTACTAATTGACCTAATACAGGTACCACGTACAACAAAATGCGGTACTATTTTCCCCAGAACTGGTACTTTCATTAGTGTACAAGCAGATTCGGATTGTTAATTAATTTTTTTTTTTTTTTTTTTTTTTTGTTTTTTATGTTCGTCGGAGTTGGTTGAAAAATATTAGTTAATATAAGTAGAATTATTAATTAATATAATAAACAGATTGTTCACCCATGATATGGTCATAATATCGTTTTTTATTTTTTAAAGTTCGTCGAAGTTGGTACTGAAAACCTCATATATGGTACTAGAACACATAAAATATCAGTATTATCTTACACTTGGTCTGATACTAATTTTGCAAATGTTGACCACAATTGAAGTAATACATTTTTGTTCTTTTTGCAAAGTAGATACTAATTCATCAAAAACTGATACTTCATAGAAGAAGATGTGGTACTATTATATGTAAAACTGGTACTGTTCTGATGAAAACAGGTATCCTTAAAGAACTTGCACATCTTGTTCAAAGACAAACCAAAAATCTACTGGAAAATGAGTACTTTTATACTAAAAATGCGCTACTAATATTAAGAAAATAGGTATCATTATGAATCAAATCAAAAAAATCCAAAACATTCATTAAACTACTTAGTCCACAAACCATCATCCATCAAACAATCAAATTATCAGACTACTTGTTCACAAACCACAAACCATTATCCACAACATCACAACATGACAACTTCATCCACTTTGTCCACAATCAGCCATCAAAGTCAAACCATCAGACTACAAACCAAAACATCCAATTTAAACAAGTACTAAACACCAGCCAAACAACCTGTCAAGAAAGAGGATTTCTAAGGATGAGTGCTGCCATCCGTGCTCGATAGCCATCGACTGAACAAGTATTTAGGCTCGTCCGATAGTCTTGAGTATCGACGCCGTAACATTCCATTTCCATGCAAACAAGAACTCCACAGTCCTTCGGCCCGGTCTGCTTCCTTAGGTATCCTAAGCGAAAACTCTCGGTTTCATGAATGGCAAATTCTGCTTTCACACTCACATATCCTGCGAGGAACTTGGCCTACCAAAAAAATAAAAAAAAACAACAACAAAACACACGACTACTTTTTCGAAAGAAAATAAATAATAATTACAAAACAAAGTTTAATATGTCAATAACACTTACCAAAAGTTTCCCATCTCCTCGGTACTTCGGATTATCCATCGAGTTATGATACACAAAAGTCTGTTCGTCAACGTTGAAAACGACCAGGAAGAAGTGAAAACCGGAGTGCACCGGAAAAAACACATACTTCACCCCATTCAAGGACAACAGTACTTCTAGTCATCTTAGAAGTACAATCATCGTAATCTTCACGAAACCAAACTTTTTTGTTCTTCTTCATTTCTTTAACCGCACGCAACACATCAGTCTACAAATTAAATATTTTCTTAGCACTTTAACAATCTGTAAAATTAATAGAGTATAGTAAAATAAAGTACCTGAATATAAGTCGGCAGATAGCGAACACGAGGATGGCGACCACGCAGGATCTCCATGAAGCCATCAGTGAGTTCAGAATTCAGCTCGTTCCCGAACAAAAGATCAATAATTAATTTTCCTCGGATCAGCATACTCTCATTGCTCCACACAATTTTGCTACCAAAATTTGCAATTCTGATTAGTATATTATAAACAGAAATGAAACGATTAAGAAACTGAAATAATTTCTATTACTTCAGTCGATCGCTCGTCAGAAATGATCGAATGGCTGCACGATCCTCTTCTAGAATGGCCTCATGGCCACAAGTCTTCTCTCCCTCTAAACTTAATCAAAGAAGACTCATCACAGGTACTCTCGGCACTCTCCTACATTACAAAATAATTGGTTAGTTATATCAAAACAACAAAAACAATAACATAAATTACAGAAATCAAATTGATAGTTTAATTACCACCTCATTACTCACGGTAGTGGACTGCAATTCTTTTTTCTTCTTTCGTCTCTTCGAAGCGGTCATAAAATCGGCCGGCTTTTCTTTTTTTTTCCTCCCCTATTTCCTCCCCCGCCGCTCCCGCACCCTCTTCACAATAGAGGAGGCCTGTGGCTTCTCCTGCCGACTTGACATACCGACCGAATCTATCACAGCGTCGGTGTGAAGAGGGGCCTGTGGCTTCTCCTGCCGACTTGACATACCGACCGAATCCATCACAGCGTCGGTGTGAAGAGGGGCCTGTGGCTTCTCCTGCCGACTTGACATACCGACCGAATCCATCACAGCGTCGACGAGTCGGTCCAAACCATCCTGCTCTTCAATTTGTTTCTCAAAGGGTACCAAGGCCCATTCTTTTGTTTCTTTTTCCTCCCCATCCTCCAGATTCTTCTCTTCCTCCTTCTCTTTCTCCTTTTTTTCTTCTTCCTCATAATTGGTCGGGACAAAAAATCCTTCACTAGCAGCAGAAGTTTCTCGTTCATCCTCAGCAGCAGCTGCTTCTGGTTCCTCTTCAGTCACTTTTTCTTCTTTCTTTTTTTCTCTCTCTTCTCCAACAATTCAATTTTTTTTCTCAATTCTTCATTTTCTTGCACAACCATGGCCAGTATACGGGTCTCCATCGTTCCCTCTACATAAAAGATAAAACATAATATATTAATGTTGAAACATAAATATATTAATGTTGAAACATAAATATTAAAGGCAACCTGACACTCCACAAAGCCACGCTCGGCAACCACTGGCGATACCGAGTACACCTGCAAAGCAAATCACAATGATATCGATTAACCAAAAAAATAAAAAGAAGAAGAAAACATAATACTATAAAACTATATAAATTACCTTATGTCTCATCACTTTTTGAAGGGATTTTAAAGACCCTTCGAGTGTAGACGGTAAATGACTCCCCGTCCATCGAAATAGACGGGGAATCGCCTCGAGCGTGGAGCGTTTGCCCAGGGAAGGCACCCGCTCGTACAACCAAGCCTACACAAACATGAAATCAAAATTACACAATCCCACAAATAAATATTATTGTAATAAGAAATTGAAACACATATATACATACCATCAAACCCACAGCACAACCATCGAAATACGAGCGGTCTCTAGAATCGGTATGACGCACCAACAAGGAATTTGTGAGTAGCATCTCCCCATGCATACTCACATGCTCTAGGTAAGGATAAACAAACATAGGGATAGAGTAACTAGAACAGGGAAACAATATACAACTAGAAACAAACAGACATCCTGATGAAGTCGTCAACACGACCTTCATCGACAGAAAATTTTTCCAGCAAATCTACCACATCTTTTCTTTTCAAAACCTTTTTATCTAACCGGCCCCAACTGTCAAATAGGGCTTTACAATCTAAAGAAAGGTCCAAGTCAACACTTAGACACCTTGGCGCAGCCCCATTGTGACACAAAATTCAGTCGGATCAAAATTCAAAACCAATTGATCACCAACAGAAAATGCATTAATGTCAACCCTATATAAGCTAATCAGGGCTTCAAGTCTAGCATGTGAAACAGGGATCTCATGCATATTAAAGAAAAAATAAAAAGGGCTTTGTCGAAGAGATCCCTGATTTATTAACGAAACAGGGATCTCAGGCATATTAACGAAAAACCAATTGATCCCTTTTTATTTTTTCGTTAATATGCCTGAGATCCCTATTTCACATGCTAGACTTGAAGCCCTGATTAGCTTATATAGGGTTGACATTAATGCATTTTCTGTTGGTGATCAATTGGTTTTGAATTTTGATCCGACTAAATTATGTGTCACAATGGGGCTGCGCCAAGGTGGTCTAAGTGTTGACTTAGACCTTTCTTTGGATTGTAAAGCCCTATTTGACAGTTGGGGCCGGTTAGATAAAAAGGTTTTGGAAAGAAAAGATGTGGTAGATTTGCTGGAAAAAATTTCTGTCGATGAAGGTCGTGTTGACGACTTCATCAGGATGTACAGTCTGTTTGTTTTTAGTTGTATATTGTTTCCCTGTTCTAGTTACTCCATCCCTCGGTTTGTTTATCCTTACCTAGAGGATGTGAGTAAGTATGCATGGGGAGATGCTACTCACAAATTCCTTGTTGCTGAGATGGTGCGTCATACCGATTCTAAAGACCGCTCGTATTTCGATGGTTGTGCTGTGGGTTTGATGGTATGTATATATGTGTTTCAATTTCTTAATACAATAATATTACAACATGTGGGATTGTGTAATTTTGAAATCATGTTTGTGTAGGCTTGGTTGTACGAGCGGGTGCCTTCCCTGGGCAAACGCTCCACGCTCGAGGCGATTCTCCGTCTATTCCGATGGACGGGGAGTCATTTACCGTCTACACTCGAAGGGTCTTTAAAATCCCTTAAAAAAGTGATGAGACATAAGGTAATTTATATAGTGTTATAGTATTATGTTTTCTTCTTCTTTTTATTTTTTTGGTTAATCGATATCATTGTGATTTGCTTTGCAGGTGTACTCGGTATCGCCAGTGGTTGCCGAGCGTGGCTTTGTGGAGTGTCAGGTTGCCTTTAATATTTATGTTTCAATATTAATATATTTATGTTTCAACATTAATATATTATGTTTTATCTTTTATGTACAGGGAACGATGGAGACCCGTGGCCATGGTTGTGCAAGAAAATGAAGAATTGAGAAAAAAAAATTGAATTGTTGGAGAAAGAGAGAGAAAAAAAGGAAGAAGAAAAAGTGACTGAAGAGGAACCAGAAGCAGAAGCAGTTGCTGCTGAGGATGAACGAGAAACTTCTGCTGCTAGTGAAAGATTTTTTGTCCCGACCAATTATGAGGAAGAAGAAAAAAAGGAGAAAGAGAAGGAGGTAGAGGAAGAGAAGAACCTGGAGGATGAGGAGGAATAATAAACAAAAGAATGGGCCTTGGTACCCTTTGAGAAACAAATTGAAGAGCGGGATGGTTTGGACCGACTCGTCGACGCTGTGATGGATTCAGTCGGTATGTCAAGTCGGCAGGAGAAGCCACAGGCCCCTCTTCACACCGACGCTGTGATGGATTCGGTCGGTATGTCAAGTCGGCAGGAGAAGCCACAGGCCCCTCTTCACACCGACGCTGTGATAGATTCGGTCGGTATGTCAAGTCGGCAGGAGAAGCCACAGGCCTCCTCTATTGTGAAGAGGGTGCGGGAGCGGCGGGGGAGGAAATAAAAAAAAGAAAAGTCGGTCGATTTTATGACCCCCCCGTCATCCGCTCCGAAGAGACGAAAGAAGAAAAAAGAATTGCAGTCCACTACCATGAGTAATGATGTGGTAATTAAACTATCAATTTGATTTCTGTAATTTATGTTATTTTTTTGTTGTTTTGATATAACTAACCAATTATTTTGTAATGTAGGAGAGTGCCGAGAGTACATGTGATGAGTCTTCTTTGATTAAGTTTAGAGGGAGAGAAGACTTGTGGCCATGAGGCCATTCCGGAAGAGAATCATGCAGCCATTCGATCATTTCTGACGAGCGATCGACTGAAGTAATAGAAATTATTTCAGTTTCTTAATCGTTTCATTCTGTTTATAATATACTAATCAGAATTGCAAATTTTGGTAGCAAAATTGTGTGGAGCAATGAGAGTATGCTGATCCGAGGAAAATTAATTATTGATCTTTTGTTCGGGAACGAGCTGAATTCTGAACTCATTGGTTGCTTCATGGAGATCCTGCGTGGTCGCCATCGTCGTGTTCGCTATCTGCCGACTTATATTCAGGTACTTTATTTTACTATACTCTATTAATTTTACAGATTGTTAAAGTGCTAAGAAAATATTTAATTTGTAGACTGATGTGTTGCGTGCGGTTAAAGAAATGAAGAAGAACAAAAAAGTTTGGTTTCGTGAAGATTACGATGATTGTACTTCTAAGATGACTAGAAGTATTGTTGTCATACTCGATGAGTTGATCAGGTCCTTGAATGGGGTGAAGTATGTGTTTTTTCCGGTGCACCTTCTGATCTTCAACCAGCCGGAGGACGTTCTCGTCTGCTTTCTTTTGCTCCTCCGTAGCCATTTGGAGAGAAATGTTCCTCTTGTCGTTCTGAACATCAAGCTAAGTATAAGTACTTGCATTCACGCACACATAAACAGTCTCAAGTCCTGTGCATTCGCTAAAACAAAAACTGCATCTACAATTGACAGTGAATTACCTTTTGCCTCTCCTCTTCAAGTTTGAGTCTCTCGCGTTCAGTTGCAGCCTCAAGCTTATTCAATTCTTTGCTCCAAGAATCAAGACGCCGCTTTTTATTCTCCAGCTCCAAGTTCAGCATCTCTTGTTCGACGAGAACCCGCTTGATGTGCTCCCGCGCAATGCGTTGCAGCTTTCTTGTTTCTGAAATGTAAAAATTCAAGTTACAACGGTTTAGTTCTTATCAACATATTATTTGGATTGATACATTTTAAAGTTGCTTTGATGAATAAAAATGTACCAATATCCCAATATGACACATCAGTTATAGCTCCAAGAAGATAAGAAAATGTACCAATATCCCAATATGACACATCAGTTACATACCAATATTGATCAAATTAAGGTAAAAGCTCCAAGAAGATAAAAATATACATATATATATATATGGTTCACAGTAAAGGCTAAAAAGTTAATTTTAATTCAAAAGGAAGACCCAAAGTCACAAGAAGACAAAAGGCAGAGACAGAAGGAGAGAATAGTAACCTTCACAGAAAGTGTGATGAAGTTCATCCTTCTCTTCAAGCATTCTAGTGAGCGAAAGGGTCTTCTCATTGTATTTTATTTGCAGCTGACACAAATTCTCGTTTTTCAAGTCAATCTCCTCGACCAGGTCACTCACGATACTATTCCGCTTCTTGGTAAGCTCCGAGATCATCTTCAACTCCCCATTACTGCGCAAGTAATCCCCAACAATCCCTTCCGACTTGTAGTCATCCTCGCCAGCAAAACAACCCAAGAGAATAATCCTTCCGCTCGACCCATTCCTTTCTGTCATGCCCCTGAGCTTGAAACCACTTTTCAAACTCCATAGCATCCAAATAGCTATCGCTGTCAAATCTCATAACGACTTGATCGACTTCTCTGAATACTTGGATCGTCGAAGGCCTGTACCTCGAGAACTTCTTCATCCAATAGCTGCACTCCTCTTCTGTAGAGAAATTCTTTGACTCGTTTTGGACATTGGTCACAATCCCATAAAATGGCCAGATATAGTGCTCGGGTTTGGCGGCAGAAGGCAAAGCGGACTGGAGTTGGATGCCTTGGTCATTTTCCAAGAAGGTTGCAAGGGCAAGATGTTTAGCCCTCATTTTCGCACTTCTAGCTGTGCCCTTGCCAGACCCAATAGCGTGCTGCAGTAAATGATTCAACTCATAATCTTGTTTCTTCTTGCCAGCACAAAATGGGCATCTGAAGGAGCCATTCGGGCCCTTAATCTTGTAAGTTCCATCCTTCGGCAGCTCATATGGTTTCTCTTTGTACTCATTAATCTCTGAGTCACTGATGTCTGATTCCTCTGAACTGCTGCTACCCATCTGGGAACAATTGTGTTAAACACGTGAGCAAAATAATGGAAATAATTGGGGAACCACAACTTAGGTAGAGCCTAGTTACAAATTTTTAGCTACAGATATCACTTATAATTTCAAATGCCACCTTAAACATTCAATTGTTGGGAATGATTCCATGAGCTTTGTGTTCATCTAAGATATACCATCTTCCTGCTGGTCCAAATAGTAAAAGAGGTACAAATTTCATGTTTAACACTCCAGGATTTTCAAATACATATATACAAAATTTAGTTTACATTTATATAAATATATTATTAAAATTCACATGAAAAACTCATCTATTACTATATAATACGATTAAGAAAAAATTATTCAAACAATTCGAAAAAAAAGAATTCGTTTTCCCGCTTCATAATAGTTATTTTGCCGCTTCTATATTACGTGCAAATTTTTTGAATTTATTAACATTTCCCTCATCTTCAATTTGGTAACCAATCAAATCGCAATTGTATGATAGATCCCATGCAATTAAAATAAATACCGGATATGTTAACTAAGGTGATAAGATTTTGCTAATTCATGCGTTATATGGTGCTGATTTTGCGGCTGAATTTAGGTGCTTCGAATTATATGGTTTTGTACTTTAGGTGCTCCGATTTAACTTTTTTAAGTGGATAAACTAAATTAACAGATCTGATTTGCGGCTAAATTCTATGAATATGATGATTCCAAATAATCTTTAATATTCGTACATAAATCTGCCAAATGATTTTAATAATTTTATTAATTTTTTGAATTAATCATTTCTAATATGATTCCAATCAGCAACTCAAATTAACAAATTTTGTTCAGCAGTATTGACCAACGCATGTTTTTAATAATTGAAATTTTAAATCGTTGATATTTCACATATATACAATAATGTACAACAGTTGGAGAATAATAAAAAATCGCAATCATACAATTTATGAAGCTCAAACAGTAAATATATAATAAAACATTCCTCAAACAATAGGATTCTATCTACTATTAAGAATACAACTAAATTCTATCTCTACAAGCATATTTTTAATACAATAAATCACATCATATTTGGAATTAAAATATAACGATTTAAACATATAATTGAGAATAAAATAAAAATATTTCCGAATAATTAGTTGCAAAATACGTCTATCAGAAAAAGTGAATTCATTACTAGATAATTGAAAAGAATCCTATATAACATAAATACTTCATATAATTTATTGTACAACCAAATGCATTCCCATTCCGTTCAATCACTTCATATAAAATATAAACATTCTTAAAATAAAATGATTTTATTCACTTTTATGAATCAATCTCTCGACCTATAACATAACTGTAAACCTATTAAGAGCATCTCCAATGTGAGAGGTTGACTTAATAAAATGTTAGCCACATCATCAAGTTATAAAGTGATTACAAAAATTAATCTCCAATCTATAATGTTATGGACTCTTTTATGCTGACATGGAGACAATAAATATTCAAAGTGTGAAGCTCACTTTCTAGTTTTCCAAAGAGTGTTTGAAAGCCAACTCATAAAAAATCTAACCTATTTTAAGCTTTAGAAAGTGATGCATTGGAGATGTGCATTCCAAATTAAAGTCTTCTCTTTTGACATTCATATTACATGGATTTACATTCCATTCATCATTTGACATGTGTTCAAATTTAATTAATGTTCAAAGTGGAGCATTGGAGATGCTCTAATACTTGAATGAAGAGAATCCAACTGTCGTCTAAAATTATTAATCGAATATTTAATATAGCTACACGTGAACTATTAAGAACAGAATATTGTAACATAAATAAAAAGAATCCTACTAACTTAAAACATCTCTAAACTTTCCTATTAACACGTGCCCTATATGATAGCAATTATGAAACAAATATATTTTCCATTTACCTTTCCTAATATAATATACGGTTCTATTAAAAACAGATTTCGTAACATAAAATAAAAAAGAATCCAAATCAATTAGAACTTCTCTAAACTTTCCTATATATTAACACGTGCCATATATGATAGCAATTAGTAGAATAATATATTTTTCAATTATCTGTTCTTAAATTTTGCAAAACACCATATATTTATTTTCCTGTCATTCAGAATTTTTTTTTTTTTGTTCTAAGTGAAGTACATTGAAGGGAACTAATCCTATGAATTTCTAAGGAAATACATCAAATTTAATTTTCAATTCATATTCATTTTTTTTCCAACAATTCTGCCCCTAATTCGTTTAACATGTGCAGAATGAAGCAGTTCAAACGAGGAAAATCGAAAGACAGCAACAACATACAATCAAAAGGCATCAGAAAGAGAAGATGCTAATCACAAAAACAAGGTTACATTACTCAAATGATATATTGTTATTCAAGAAATTTGAATATGATATGATGTGTTGAAGTTTAAATCGTAATTGAAAGATGAATAATGTTTTTGGGTTTTGTTAAAACTATAGTTTTGTGGATTTACCTTTGATGTTTGGTGACTACATGTTTCGCATTGAAAATGATAAACTCTTATCCAGTTTACTCAAATCGCATCATCATATGCTCGCATAAAAAATATATAAAAAAAGTGATTAGACACTTAACCTACGATCTATGCTTAAATGATGCTTCTTATTGTTTTATGAAAAAACTATGCATATTACCAATCTTATTATTTTTCTAATTTTTTTTAGTAAAAACAAATTCAGAATCCGAGGATAAATGGCCGTCACATTGCAGCATGATGGATAACAATGGGAGACAATTGCAAGAAGTTAGCAAAATAAAGTCTACAGCCTTACAACATGGAATAAGAATCAAATTGACAAGGTGACAATGCAAAACATGCTTTATAAATCATAAATGCAAGTTCTATGTTTTCAAGAATTTTCTATGTATCAATTTTTTGGCTACCTTATTTCAATATCCCTAGAGTGTATAAAAATTGTTGATAATTCACATGTAATCAAAGTGTATTTCTGTTCATATAATTTCCAAGTATGTATTATACATATTTTTGCAAAATTTAAATGATTTTCAACTGTATTATATCACATTTCAACATAGATTAGTAGTTCACTTACCACTCATTTGAAGTATATGATGTCAATTCATGGGTAACAACTTCCACATTTGTATGGCAGCTTTATAAACTACACCTCTATGATGCTTCTGCAAAAAAAAAAAGAAAAAAAAAATGATTTAGAATCATTATTCGAATTATCATTTCATATGAATCATATAACACATTGTTATAAATACACTTACTGAAGCTTTGGTATTTGGTCATACTTGAACTTGAACTGTAAGAAATCACATGCATACATGTAGTTTAAGAATCATATACATTTATAGTTGATTTTTAGCTGAAATATTTAAATCTGCATACAGTTCCTATACAAAACTTATGAGTTGATATGCACTACTCAAGTATTTATCATACATTACAGGTGTTTATATATAAACATGATTATACATCAGATAGAATAATCAACACGTTTAGAAAAATAAGAAAAATTCAGTTATTTTGTTTTGACAACAATAGGCACTACTCAAGAAGGTAGACTGAAAGCAATATAAAGAAGATGGACGAATTAAAACAACTAAGCTCTTTTGAACCAGAATCACGAAAAAACTTAATGACAT
The DNA here is from genome assembly GCA_008636005.1 of Striga asiatica. Classification (NCBI taxonomy): domain Eukaryota; kingdom Viridiplantae; phylum Streptophyta; class Magnoliopsida; order Lamiales; family Orobanchaceae; genus Striga; species Striga asiatica. Next base: position 195,089 of record BKCP01008626.1, read on the forward strand.
TGCATATTCTAACCAAACCTATTAATTTCATGTCAGACTTCTATGGTTTTTTTAATAAATTACAATATTCATAGAACATGTTGAAGGTTCGAGTCACAAAAAGAAACTAATTGTAAACCGCCATTCGAAATCAGAACTGTTTTTTTTAAAAATAGTATAATAGTATAATTAATCATATTTTACTGAAAATCAAACAAAAAAATAAGGTCCACCATTTTTTCAGTCTTTTCTAGCAATACATATATATTGTATCAAAGAAAAAACAACAAATTCACAAGATTCAGAAGATTTGTGAATCGATTTTCAAAATAAAAATGAACATGCTTAAAAAAAAATAACACGCAAGGATTGCTAAAAAAAATTCAAACTCTAAGGTAATGTTTGGTTTGAGGGATTTGGAGGGGAGGGGAGGGAAAATATTAGTTTTCTCTTGTTTGGTTAGAAAATTAGGAGGGGAGGGAGAGAAAAATTTTAAGTAATTTTCCCTCCCATCTCTCACTTTTCCTCCCCTCCAAAATTTGAGGGATTTGGAGGGGAAATGTTGTAACATGATGTGAAAATACTATTTGGTCCCTACTTTCAATTGTTGTTAATTTTTTATCTTATTTCATTAAGGATAAATTTGTCATTTTAATTTTATTTTCCCTTCCTTTAATTTTTTAACCAAACAAGGTTTACCATTTTCCCTCCCTTCCCTTCCTGAATAATCCTTCCAAACAAGGTAAAATTATTTTACATCACCTCCCCTCCCCTCCCTTTCCCTCCATTAAAATTCCTCCCCTCCCTTCCCCTCCATTGAACCAAACACACCCTAATAACAAATCTGAAGTTGTTTGAGGATGAACAAACAAAAATTAAAGATAAAACAACAACACCCCCTTTTTTTTCCATTTATGTAACTGTGAATGTAAGATCCACACGAAAAACAAAGGATTCACATAGTTTGTGAATCTATTTCGTATGGAAAATGAAAGAGATGAAAGAACTCGGCTCAGAACATATAGTTTGTTACGAAAAAACAAACAAAAATTGAAGATAAAACAACACCACCCACAAACTTGCAAGATATATGTAACTGCTAATCTAAGATCCACATGAAAAACGAAGGATTCACGTGTTTGATCTTTGATTTTCGAAAGTTGAAAACCAAAAAAAATGAAAGAAAGGCAGAGAAGAAAACAAATCAAATTTCTGAAAACCCTATTATTTCGGGTTTTTCGTTCGATTTTCAAGACCAATGTGCGCCGTTCGATCAAAATGGATTTGTCTTGGGACTTCTTTTACTTCTTTTGGTCTGAATTTTTTTAACTTATGGACCAGATCCATTAATACAATAACAAGTTGTATTAAATTTAAACAAAACAAAAGTTTTGTTGAGCTTATAAAATTGCGTCCATATGTTTATTAGATAACAAAATTAAATTAAGCCCACATTTTAATTATTTTATATAGTTTTTTTTATTATTCATATTCCTATTATATTAGTATTATCATTTAATAAATTTAATAGTAATGAACATTAATGTGTGTAAATTTTTATAGTATATGCAATCATCCTAAATATACAAAATCTGATGAATTTTTTATTTTATAAGTTTATAAAATAATTACCATTAATTCACAATCAATTGTTTTAAAATAACATTCTTTTTGAAAGCACAATTAATATTTATAAATTAGAAAATGAGATGTTAAATGTAAATAATTATGTTTAAAATAAAATTTTAAAGATTTTTAAGTAATAAGTCCGTCTGTGCATCGCACGGGATGCACACTAGTTATTTTTAAGAGACAAGCAAATGCGTAGTAAATAATTTTCGTGGTAAAAGTATTCCAAAGGTTTTCATCCAAATAAATAATCCACCCAAACTTTAAAAGAAAGTTTTTTCGAAACATGATTGAATATGATACTACTATGCCAACTCCTTCATCGTGAAAAAATAATTTAATAAAAAGGTTAAGCCAAAAATACTTAGTGGGATCGTACATATAAATATTCTCCAAATACTACTCAGTCATTTGCTCGAAGGCCATCAATATGACTTAGCCCAAAAGCCTCAAATGTCAACATAAGCCCAAAGGCTGAGTAAGAGAACGAAAGCCCAAAGGCTTCCAATGTGAACATATGCACATTGACAATGTCGAGAATGATATCAACATGAGAAGCATCACATCACATAACATTTATATGAGACATGTAAAAGTAATTTGATTTTTGAAAAGAAAACCTCACCTTGATAATTTGCAACGGATATGCTCGACTTGACGAAAATCTTACACACGGAGAAGTAATTGAAATCTACAATACAAAATAATTCAAATTAATATATGTATTTACTGCAATATCCATATATATAAATAATTAGTTTAACTATTAGACTTGAGGATTATGGTATGGGCTTGGGTAAGATTTGGGAAATGGAATTCTCTTCTGAAGAAAATAATTGGTTGCTCGTCTTCAAGGTTTTTCCCAAATTTCCGTCCAATTATTTTCTCCAATCCAAAACCACTGCAACGGTCAACCCTCTCTTTCCTTTCCTTTTTTGTTCTTTTCCTTTTTCTTCGTTCTCTTTTCCTTCCTTCTTCTTCTCATCACGCAGACCCCATCCCCAAAATATCTTCTCCCAATTTCCAGAAACCCCATACAACTTCTTCAATTTCTCCTTTCCCCTCCTAATTCTCTATTCTAATTTCTTTCTCACTTCCCAGACCTCAACAATCGGCGGCGGCTTCAAGTGAACAGCGTTAGAGTAGTGGCTACCGGAGGGACTCCGGCTATGGTCCACGGTGGTTGGGGAAAGCCCCACGGCAGCGGCAGGCGACGGCGCTGATATGCCTATGAATGTTGACGATTCTCGAGTCAAGCGGCAACGTCACTCGACCTTTGACGGAGGCGGGTTCAGCGGCGGCAGGGTGCGAGCTTGTTTCGGCTGATTCGATTCAACCCGGGTTATGTTCGGGGTTGTGTACAGTTTCGAGCAGAGTTAACTAATGTATTGGGGATTTAAAATTGTGGTGGTGATGATGATGAAATAGATGGCTGCGGGAAAAATAAAGAGAAATGAATCAACATTTTTTTTTTCTTTTACCTTCTGAAATTCGCCAATAGTTAGACGGGAGGTTGCAGGGGGTTTCTGAGAGTGTTTGAGAGTGCTTTCAGAATTCAGAGTGATGAAATTACGAGAGTATCAAGAGACGCATTACGAAATTGTGAGAGTATGGAGTTGAAGAGACGTGAAATAGAGTTTTGGGAATGAGGGATTTTTTATTTTTTTTTTTCAAACGACAAATCAAATGCATTAAACTCAGATTTACAATCGGATTATCAGAGAGCATCTCCAATGGTCAAATGTTATTGTGGTAAATTATATTCCACATTAACACATCTAATAAAGTCTCAATTTTTTCATCTTCAATGTACAATGTATTCACAAATGTTGTGATGATATGGACATAATTAATGTCTACAATGTAAAAAAGAATGTGGTTCATCCACACTCTCTTCTACACGCTAGCTAACAAATGAAGAAAATGAAGAAAAGAGAGAGAAATATTCTTACCAATTATAAGCAATCTAATTATTTAATTTATTTTATTTCTTCTTTTTAAAATCTTTTAATATATGATAAGTATATAATATTGTAATTATACTATATTGTGCATTGGAGATAATATTTTAGTTTCATAATTGTAGACTTAACATTTTTCATACATGATTCACTATTCATTTAATTTATTGACATTTTGCAAAAATTATTCTACTACAACATTAGAGCATTGGAGATGCTCTAATGGTAGATACACAGGATATAGGGTAATTGTAATTGTTTGCATTGATTACTTGAAGTTATTTTTATATATATATAATTTAAAATATTATTTATTTATTTATTTTTGTCTTTTGTTTATCTATTTATCAAAATAAAATTAGTTTGTTCCCGCTTTTTATTATAATTAAGTAAATTGAATTATATTTTGCCAAAGTATGTTCTTTAGTGAGTATTAATTTTAGTACACAATTATCGTGCTATTATTTGTTCTGGTAATGTATAATTTGATTATTGAATTGCATCTGATGAAAATGTATCTGATGTTATCTGATGTATCTGATGTTATCTAAATGTATCTGATGTTATCTAAATTTGATTATTGAATTGCATCTATTGTTTATGCTGGATATGCAACGAATATACATTAAAGAGAAAGATTTATTTAGAATTTGTTTCGACATCTTTGATAATAGTGCAGTACTGCAATGTGTAATTGTTATTTAGAGGTCAAATAAACGGAAAAACTTATTTTATCCTCCTTGGAACTTGGGCTTTCATTTTCTTAGAAAGTTTTCTTGACATCATTTAAAAGTAGGAGTTATTTATAATAATAATAAGTAGTACGACACATTACAACGGTGCATGAAAAAATAATTTAAACAAAAAAAATAAAAGAATTTAGTTATTTTAAGTATATATATACAAAAAAATAAATAAAAGTTTCATAAAATAAAAATTACTGTATATTGGTCTTTTATTTTAAATTTTGAAAAGATTATTTGTACACAACATTATTAGTTTTACTTATAATTTTTTCATCCTTGTCGCAACACAAATTTGTAGAATTCTGACGTAAATTAAGAAGTTAATATTAATCAAGGGATGTGTTTCGTTAAGATTTTATTAATTATATAATCAATATAATTATAGTATATAATTTTAATTTATCAATACGCAAACAAAGACACAGGCTCAAAAAGCGCAAAAGTATATCAACTTGGAAAAATAAAAAATATGATGAATAGGGTAAAAATTATCAACTTGAAAAAATAAAAAAAATATGCTGAATGAACTAAAATTATTGAAAATTATGATAAGAGACGTGTTTAGTTAAGATTTCATTAATTATATTATTAATATAATTATAATATATAATTTAGTTCATCATTATTCATTAGGCAAACAAAGACACGAACTAAAAAATGGACTATAATTTATCAACTTGAAAAAAAAATGATGAATGGGATAAATCTTTAGTAAAATAATGATGAAATAAGGAAAGAAAGATTTGTGTGATATTTAATTTCAAGACAAATTTGGTATTTAAAGAAAGATTGATGGAAAGCAATAATATATTGTGGAAAAATTATTTATGGCACTTTTCAAACTAATTTTGTTTCCAATTTTTTTTATCCGAACCTAAATACAAAACATGATAGTGTGACATGTAGGATTCTAAAGCGTGCGAGCCTACCACTTAGACTCAGCACGTTTTGAATTAATCTATATATATATATATATATATATATATATATAAATATATATATATAATAAGAATTACCATTTACCAAAAATAATAGCAAAAAAATAGGTCCGAATTTAATTCAGCCTATGAAGAGTAAGTTTTACTATTTGTCTTATCTTTTTCTTTAAAAATCATACAACATTAAATGCTACCTTAAATTTCGGGTTTAGTTCATTTTATTATTTAAAAAATCTGGCTAAGATTTATTAAGTGTGTATGTTTTTATTTTTATTTTTTTTTCTTAGAAATAATGAATAACATTAAAATCTCGGTCTCTGTATTTATAAAATCTCAATTCAAAATAAAAGTTTTAGAATCTCGACTTTTACATTTGTGCCTTTAAAAAATAACTATTGAACGCTAAAAATATTCTTTAAATTGCATAATCAATCAATTAATCTTAATTTTTTGAAAATTACTATGTTTATTTTTTATTGATATGAATATATAAAAATAGTTAATTCATCTTTAGATATATAATTTATAATCTTAATATACTATCATTTGGTATAGACGTTTATTATATGAATCATAAAATATTTTTATTTCATAAAATTAAATATATTTCAAGGAAAAGAAAATTTATTCGGATCTATCGGGTGATTGAATTAGGGTACTGCCCAAGTTGATTGAATTACTTTTAGGTGATATTTAAAATAGTCAAAAAACTTGACACAACTTGGTTGGTCGCAGGTGACTAAGTTATGTATCAGTTCGACCATACCAAATCGCTTATTGAACCTAAATATAAAATTTATATTGAAAATATTTTATTACGTGAATGTCATGTAGTCCAAACTTCAAATAATCGTATTAACAATACTTTTATGACAACATGTTTAATAATTTATGAATGTTTATATATCATTTTATTAATATTTATGTGAATTAAATAATATTTTATTATAATATTATTAATGTACAATAAATATAAGGTTTTCAGAACTGGACCATCATCGAAACGATCAAACTATTTTATTAAATCATTTGTGGTTTGTTCAGATTTTAATTTATAAACATTTTAAATATATATATATATATATATATATATATATAGTACTTTTTGTAATAAATTTAAATAAATGTGTTACTTAGATATCTAAACTATTTATAAATTCAATTATTTAAACAAATTGATAAATAATTTAAAACGATGATTTAAGAGCAAATATTTTATTCAAGCGAACTAGACTGGTTTTAAACCGGTTCTTGGTCCATCCGGTCGGATTGTGTCCAACCCGGTTTAATTTTAAAACGATGAATAAATCATGATTAATGTTATTTATATATTTAATTTATAATATAATCGTAATATTGTTTTTCCGTGCATCGCACGGGCCACACACTAGTATATATATAAGGGGGAAGGGGGATAATAATAATAATAATAATAATAATAATAATAATAATCAATGGTTTTTCTTTTCCCCAAAAGATTTGATTTGTGTGCAAGTTATTAACGTTAATAATAATAATAATAATAATAATAATAATCAATGGTTTTTCTTTTCCCCAAAAGATTTGATTTGTGTGCAAGTTATTAACGTTGCATAATGAAGCCAAAAGTGAATTTTAATCAAAATATAATAGTAAAGTGACTTTTTCCATTAACTTTCTATAATTGGAAACAATTTCTGTGTCCACACAATTATTCATTATACATAATGTGAAACTTTTAATTCGTTTTTTTTTAATCGTGGAGTGAAGAATTGTTGTTTATGACTTTATGTTTTTTAAATTATGTGAGACTTTACTAATTACTAGTGTATATCTATATATATTGAAAAAGAGAGGTAGATAAATTAAATGAGGAAAATTTTAAAAAACTTGCAGTCAACCAATTTGACCTACTTAATATGGTAACTGTTTTAAACATCTTAAAACAATATTGATTTTCAATTTTTTTTTTTTTTTGCCCGTATAAAATCTGTTGAGCATCAATTTGTTACTCCTTATTTTAAGCATCACTCGCCTCTTAAAAACCAATCAATTTGAAATTGTGATTCCATATTTAAAAAACCCAAAGATTTGAAATTGTGATTCCATGATTTACGTACAAAAATTAACTAAAATTCCTAATAAGGGGCGGTTGTTATGATAGGTCGAAAAATGTGCGCGTTTTATATATTTAATAGTGTATTTTTTTACACTTAATTTATTCGCACATTTATATTTTTCGCCTTATTTATTATTTGGATGGATCCATATACATTGATATTTTTATGTTTATTTTCAGCATGTTAGAGGAATTTTCGTGAACGAGGAAGCCATTGAATAGCTCAATATACGTCCAATAATTTATTGAAATTGGGCCCTAAAAGGTCCATAACATCTTGGCCCAAGGACAAAAGCAATAAACCCCCGCCCCAATTAATTATTGGCCACCAAAATCACTTTGAAGTATTAGTTTTATTGTTGCTGATGGACGTGAGAGATTATTTGAAGAGGATTGTGATTGGGGCCCACAATTGTAGTGAATTGGTGACTTCTGAAGAGTCCAATTTGAAGAGGATTTTTGCAACAGAGAGCACTGGGAGTTGAGGGATTTTTATTGGCTTACGGGAATTATTTTTGCGAAAAAAAAAAGAGAAAAGGAACGGAGAGTAGCGGAGAAAAGAAAGAGAGCAGCGGGAAGAATACACCACGCACAGACTGAGAGAGGCGAGCACTACGCGGAGGGAAGCCGCACCCGCACACGAGGGAGATTTATTTTCTCTATTTTATTTTCTTTTATTTATTTTTACTAGTATGCTAGGCTAGATTTTTATCCAGTTTGAGGGGATGTTTGAACCCTAATTTCAGTTTGTCTATGAATTGAATGATCTATTTTTTATCGTTGGTTAATTGAGACGTCGTATTTATTTTTGTTGATGAGTTGATTCATGTTATCTATATTTAATGTTTATAAATTATGGTGTTTGATTTAGTCTGGCCAACTACGTTAAATATTCATAGTTTAATTGCTAGATTTGAGGCTTTAATCCGTAATTGTTATTGTCTCGTTTCATTAGTAGTAAACTAGGGGTCGTGCATCTCTAGGGTAGCATGAGCATAAGTTAAATGGTCCGAGCTTTTGCGTCCATTGCTTAGACTGATCTATTTTCTTAGAAATTAATGCTGCTAGTGAACTAAATCTAGAGAGCTTATTCTAGGTTGTTCATTAGTTAGGTTTAGTCGAAGAGCTTATTTCGATTAAATATTCGGTAAGGGAAAATACGGTTAACAGAGCTTGTTGTTAGCTAGGGTTGGTAATTCATTAGCATTATAGAGAAAGCGTCGAAATTAATTAACGGTAGATTTAGATTGGGTGATAACTGAACTGAAAACTGGACTTCTCTTATTTTATTTGATCTCGTATTTTATTTTATTATTTTTATTTTTATTTTTATAAAACCAATCCACCAGCCTTTATTGCTTTCGTAGGTTTAGTTCAATTAATACGAGAATCATCACAATTTAATTCCTGCTCCTCGTGGGATCGACCCTTACTCGCCGCTACTACTAGTTAGTAGAGGTTAGTCGAGGAAAATATTATAAATTTAAATTTGCCGCGTTGCGACGCGCGGTCAAATTTTGGCGCCGTTGCCGGGGAGTGGCGCAATTGAGTTGTGATTTTTTTTAGTATTAATTGAATTAGGTAATTAGATTAGTTTTCATTTTATTTTATTTTTTCTTTGACTCTTTTAATCCCCCTATTTTTCTTTTTCCTTTTGGTTTCTTTTACAGGTGGTACTTGTTATAAATGGATGCGTATTGGAGCCCGGAATGTGCTTACGCTTACGATTCATATTATGAAATGAAAAAGAGGGAAATAAGAGACCAACATCGTGAGGCTAGGATGTCGGCTATGATCCAAGAAGCCATTGAGAGTGTTCGTCAAGTTCTAAGGAAACCATGTCGTCTATGTCATACCACACGTCACGTCACCTACGATTGTCCACTTTTGATCGAGAGGTATGGTGCACGTAGAGCTACCGAAAGAGATTGGTATCGACAAGATGATTGGGCTTATTCAAATTTCGATAGGGACCATTACGGTTGGGGAGATCGTGGAAATTCATTCTATGAAAATCCACAATACTTCCGATCGTATGAGCCTATTTATGAGCACGACGAATCTCAATTCCAATATGGAGGCTCCCAATATTTTTTAGAACCTTCGCTTGAACAAGAGACTAGTCCATCGTTGATGAAGTTACTTGAAGAGTGTCAAAATTCTTTGATGGCTAGTAGCAAAACGATTGGTGATCTATTGAGCGAATTGGATGCCCGAGCCAAGAGTCGGCTAGCCGAAGCCAGCCACGATGATGACGGAGAGCTTAGGATGAGCAGCAACACAGAGCTTGAGGTGCTGGACGAAGTTAGCTTTGAGCCGATAAACGATCGAAGTGACGAAGAGAATGAAGAAGAAGGCGATGAGGAGCAAATTTTCGCTGTTACCGGCCCCCCCCGATAAAAACCTGGTAGCATTTACTACTGCTATCGGGGCCCCCGATAACAGCCCACTCGAAGGTGACAATGACGTAAAAGCTCCGACAATTGCCCCGAGCATGACTGAAAATCAGTCTCTTCTATTCGAGGTCAAACAACCAGCAATCGAGCACGCTGAAAATCAAAAGCCTTACATCCTGGAGGTAGTAGAGATTTTTCCTCTTATCTATGAGCCCGGGCTAATCTTTTACCATGATCATTTGCCACCTGGACGAAAAGATCCGGTGAAGCACCCGACACCGGACGAGGGGATCCTTCACAAGCATGGAGCTGCAAGGTTTGTGCCTCCTTTGAGGCCACCTATGAAGCCGCCATGGACCGCTTGAAGAAAGCGGAGCAATAAGTCGAGCCAACGACAATAAAAAAGGCGCTTGTTGGGAGGCAACCCAATGGTGTGCGACGTGACTTCTTCTCTTGATAAGGTGAACTCTTTCCTTTTACTTTGTATTTTGTTCTCTTATGTGCAAACTCTAAGTTTGGGGAGATTCATTAGAGTGAGAAATTTGTGTGAGTTGTTGAGTTGTGCTCTATATTATATATTATCTTAATTTGTTGGAGTATATGTTACTTGTATGTGGAATTTTGCGATGATGAATTGAGTGTCTTTTGGAATTATCATGCTAGTTATGATGACTTGGATTAATGATTTCTGGTTAAATTCTTGAAATGTTGTTATTTGAGGAACAAAAACATGACGATTGATATTTATGTGATTTATTTGTAGTGAGTTGGTCTTGAACTGTTTATATTTTTGAAATGTGCTAGTGATTATTCTGCTTGATGTCGATTGTGTGAGGTAACTTGACGTGGAAAGTTGGGAGTTGATTGTCTCGAAAAAAAAAGAGAAAAAAAAAACAAAATAAATGTATTCAATTAATGCATTTAACCAAATAAATAGTTAAACACATTTCATTAAAGTTAAAAAAAAAAAAGGAAATTGTAGAGTAAATGATGCGCTACATGTAGCGTGCCACTGTAGATATCTTCACAATAAAGTTGGGATCTAGCGCACGGTTGGAGAGGCATTCAGAGCAACCCTAACCCAAGAGTTGTGCTATAGCGGTGTACTGGAGTTGCGCTCAATAGTCTTGTAACGGGATATTCCATGGTAGAATAATTTTGTGACTTCATGCAACACGACATTGTATATATCTTCATAACAGAGTTGAGATGTAAGCAGAGTCGGTCCTAAACTTTATAAGGCCCTGGATGAAATTTGCTAAACTTTGCATTCCTTTTTTTTTTTTTAAATTAAGTTCACGAAAAACAAAAGACATAATATTACTGACTATAGTAAATGTTGTGAAATTTAAAATATAATTAAAACTAAATTGAAAAAAATATATATTGAGCAATATCTTAAATGTCACTAATGAAAAGGAGGGAGAAAGTCTTTTTCTTTCTTAAAAAAAATATAAACTGCTAAATCTGTAAACTTCTTATTTACTTAAATATATATCATAAATTCAGATATTGGAGAAAATAATTCAATAAAAATTTATTAATTTTTTATTGAGAAATTAATACATTACAAGTTTTGATATTTAAGAAAACTGAATAACAATGATTAATTGAAACTCGTCTTAAATTGAATTGATTTTTCTCATTAATATTTCATAAAATTTGTCAAGTGACAAAAAATAATTAAAAAACTTAACCAAAGATTCAATAAAAAAATTTGGCTAATAAAATAAATTTTATACTATCTATATATATTGAAAAAGAGAGGTCAATAAATCATTTAGAAAAAGTTCTAAAAAACTGGTCAACAAGTGTTTTGACTTCCCATTTGTGGAAAGTCTTTAAAAAATCCGAAAATGATTAAAAAAATCCGAAACATTCTAAAATCCTATACATCCGATTTTTATTCACTTTTCAAAATTTGGTTAGATATTTTCATTTTATTTTTGTTAATATGTAGTCAAAATTATTCCATAATTTTTGCAAAATAAACCGGATCATTCCTAATTTTATGCAGTATAAAATCTGTCCACGCTAATTTGCATGCGATTGTGTGCTCATGTGTTTGATATATCAGTTTTGGATTTTTTAAATTATTTATTGTCTAAAGATATGCTTTGAGATGGAGCAAGAAATCGGATTGATTTTTTTTGAAATCAATTCTGAGGATTTTTAGGAAATTTGTTCCGCATGTGTTCCTTTTTTTCTGCCGTATATAACATTCACATGTCTTTGAGGACATAAGATTCCATTTTTCACTACAATTCTGTTACCGATTTTGTGGAATTCGTGGATCTCAATAATTGATAAGCCAATTATTTAGGAAACATGACATATCACAAACCATTTTGTTTTAACAATCCCTATGTTTTTTAAAAATACAAACATTTTATTAAAAGGATTCATCTTTATCTTTAACTTCCATATCTTTATCTAACTTCCCTATAATCTCTTTAATTCATCGCAACTGAACATGCTTTCAATCGGATCTCCTGTAGGTCAGTGTCGCTACCACCAAAGCAAAGAAAAAGACGCAAACCCTTCTCGAATTTCAAGAAGGAGGCGACCCAGTTGAAGGGCCTGACGCAGGACAAGCTCTTGGCCCTCCTGACAGTAGCCCGTTTGCGCACTGTCGAGGAGCTCGATCGGAACAAGATCGGCGGCTAATTCAGATCTTACGGCGTGGGGATCAAGGATGAGTAACCTCGCCGCTGGGAAGGCTTCAATCGCAAGGGCGATTGAGAATTTGCTCCGTCTAGGGCTGACGAGATCGACAATTGGGTGAACGGTAAGAAGTCATCTCCGGCTAGATTCGGTGAGGTGTCTATTTTTGGATAGGTGTCTGTGTTTATTAATTATTGAACTGAAGTTAATATGTTGTTTCCTGATTTGAATTTGAATTATTGTCTTTATTAGTTTTTTTCCTTTATTTTGAATATTATGGTTAATCTATGACCCTTCATTTGAAGTTACACTACTGCAAAGATTGTTGTATATCCGTGGTTTTTAACCTTTGTGTGTGTGTGTTTTTGTTTTTTCAGTTGTGGGTAATTGAATTGGTGGCTTGACCGTACTATGTTTTGTTGTTTGGATTTTTTGTGAAAATTTGCGAGTAATACTTGTGTTCCTAACATTGCTTCTAATTTGTTATGCAAGTTTTGACTTGAAACTTCTTTCACGAAAAAAGTAAAGGCTATGGTTAAAGGTCCGGCTCCATTTTTAAATATTGGCAAGCGTGCTAGAGGTAAACTTTTATAAAGATATATTTTTTATGATTAATTGCAAAGTTGCACATGTAGTTTTAATTCTGCTGCAGCTAATGAAGATGTTGTTTTGGTTATTGATTGTTATTGGGTTTATATTGGTTTTAGGTACTTCGTTGTGATTATATCTTGAGGAATTGCTTATTTATGCATTAGCTATGAATATTAATATTCTTGTATGCTGGAAGATTTGATCATCCAATTTTGATTAATTTTATTATCCAGTTTTGATTAATTTCAGTACTATTCGATGTGTAGTATTTCAGTCGAATTTCAGTAGTTTTGATTATATCAGTCGAATTTCCCATTGCTCACTGCCGCAGCTGCCACCAAGACAGAGAAGAAGCTACCTGATTTAATAGATCTTTTAATGTTTGGTGTGTGTATTAGAAGTATTGTGATGTTGTATGAGCCAAAATAACTGAGAATTAGTAGTGTGTGCAACAGAATTGATATACTTAAAGAAAAAAAAAAAAAGAATGGTGATTTTATAAGTGTATTAGCTGTAAAAGTACTTATTTGTTTTTAGGATATCAATACCTCAAGCTTCTATATATGATCAAGCATCAAACCTCCAAGAATTAGTAGCAATAGAATTTGACATTTGAAATTTTTTTGAAGACGTCATAAACTACGGTTTTCCCAACCAGTCAATTAGCTAGGAAAAATGACCACGGTTGCTCGTGGTTAACTGGACCTATTCTTTCTAATAGTTTCAATTCAGTCCGCAGGGAATAAGAATCTGGACAAAGCTATAGCTTTTTCAAGCGATCAATACAAGTTAGAGGTTTAGAAAATTTGTTTTCTTTTGCTTTGAGTAACTTTTTATTGTATTGATATCCATATTTTTCTGTTTCTTTATTTGGTTAGTGTGCATATTTTAGAAATTACAGATCAATGGTTATCCGTTTTTCGGAATCCTTATGCGCCTGAAGAAGGGATTGCCAAGAAGGAATATTACTTGAGTAGTCTCGATGTATAGCAATCCAGTCTTGAATGAACAAACTGATTGTTGGTCATTTTTTTTCTCGCCGGACATGGCTATGCAAAACTGGACTGTGGTGGCCAGATGGGGGGAAGCACCGCCGTCGGGAGCGGCTTGTGGGATGAAGATTGCGTTTTCCCGTACAGTTTTCAGCAAGGGCAGATTTACTTTCATTTGACAATAAACCTTTGTTTTTTAGGTTTCCTCAATCGGCGGTGTGTATATTGGCTTAGGATTATCATCCTGAATGTTTTATGTTTAATTTTGTATTGGTTTAGGATTATCATCATGAATGTTTTTTTATTAATTTTGTGTTTGTTTTTGTTTTAGGTTAAGGGATCTCATGAAAATTCCTTATTTTTACTTTGTATATGATGTAATTGACATATTGTTTGCCCAAATTTTGATTCAATTTTTGCATTTGGTTTGTAATTGCATTTTTTTCTCATTATATTTTATTAATCTAAGAATTCATTTTTGACATATTTCATAAATAATAATACGAAGGTTATAATGATTTATATATGATTGACGTTTATAAGTTAAATAGTAAAACGGATAGTTAATTTATATATGGAGAAGAATATTAAAATTATTAATAAAAAAACTAGGCCCGATTTCTCTTTAATTTTAGATAATATTGTAATTTGTTTATGAATGTAGATAGTGACGTAAGTATTTTTATGATATTGAATTTGAAACTCAAATTATGTCACAAAAAAAAATGAAAATTTTTTGATGATCGTTTTTGTAATTATCGCTTACAAGTAAATTCATATTAGAGTAGAAAAAAAAAAAAGAAGAATCAAATTATCGAAATGTAACCAAGAAAAGATTGACGTAAGTCGTCAATGTGAAGTATTTTTTTGACCAGTTTTGTTATGGAGCCATCGGATGGCTCGACTTATGCAGTCATCCACACTTATTCACCAATAGTGTAATGGCACGTGTCCTGCAATAAATACAATTTGGACAGGTGTCAACACATTAAGTAGTGGATGGCTCCATAAGAAAACCATCCAATGGCTCCATAGAATTTTTGTTTTTTTGACCGTTGATTTTGGCAAAAGATCTTACGTGAAATTCGTCATATCTCTAGATTTAATTTCAACTAACTATAGCAAATTTTGTTATGCATTATACAAACATTTTGTAAACATTATCTTACAATAATATATGATTTTTCAATTGTGTTTCTTTTCTTTCCATAATGACATGAGATGTTTAAATATAAATAATTATATTTAAATAAATATAGAAAAAAACAAATCAAGGAACAAGTAGATCTGATCTTACATGAAATTCATAATATCTCTAGATCTAACTTCAACTAATTATAGTAAATTTTATTATGTATTATACACACATTTAATTTGTAAACATCATCTTACAACAATATATGATTTTTCATATATAGTGTTTCTTTTATTTTTATAATGAGATGTTTAAACATTATCGAAATTGTTATTTTTGGTGCTTTCATCCCTTTCCCTTTTCAAATGGGTTTATGTAATGGCACACGGTTAGTTGTGACAAAACTATCCGCTCATGTTCTTGAGTGTAAGATACTCACTGGGGATCACGAAGGCGAGAATGTGTTGATTCTTAGAATGACTATTACTCCTTCTGATGTTATAATTCCTTTCAAATTTCAGAGGCGACAATTTCCGATTATGGTTTCTTATTTTATAGCTATCAACAAGAGCCAAGGACAATCGTTATCGCGAGTTTGTTTATTTATTAAGAAGCTGGTGTTCAGTCATGGTCAATTATATGTTGCCGCCTCCCGTGTCACCAATCGAAGTGGATTGAAAATATTAGTTGTAATGACGATGACATGCCACCAAATCAGACCCAAAACGTTGTGTACAAAGAAGTGTTTACTAATTTATGAAGTTTTTAATTTGTTTTTTTCTATTTTACATTTGTTACATATTTACAAAGTGCATTAAATTTAATGTTAATATTACAAAATTTCAAGAAAATATACCATCGGGTCAGTACTAGTTTAGTGTATATAAAAATCTGATAACGTAAATCTGCAAAGCATCACGACAATAAGAGAAATCACAAAGAAGAAACTCGGCTGTCTAGTCCAAACATCAGAGGCTAGAGGGCAACAAATACAATTCATGCAGACTGATAGCAATGCCATTTCGAGGGTGAAGATGAGTTGGAAAACCTAACGTGATGTTGAATATAAATCTTGACAGGCAGCACAGTAGTGCAATTAATTTTTCAATTACGTTTTTTTTTCAACTCTTTTTTTAAGTAATTATTTTTCCGTATGTGGTGGGTGTAATTTCATATCCAGGTCATCATGTTTTTTTTTAATAGTTAGCCGATTTGTTTTGTAAATTGTATTTACTTGTGTTTTTTTCAAACAGGCTAGCCGAAAGTTTCTAATTTGTTTCAAGTACGATATAGGAAGCCAAACAGTTGTAATTTGCAAACGTGTTTAAATTGCAATTAAATTTAGGAGATTCCTAATCAATGTCAACTTCCTTGTCGATACCCGAGTTCGGCTCCTATGAAAAACCCAGTCTGAGAGATCGGGAGTTGGATGGTAGCCGGCCGGACCGAAGGAGCCGGTCACCGAAACTGCTTGTAGGTGCCGATCCAAATGGGAGTCAGAGTTAACAAGAATGTCGGCAAGGGTCGAACTCGGCGTCGGCATCTCGCCCCTTACCGTGCAAGGTCGGCACCTTGCCCCCCTGTCAGAGGGGTCGGCTCCTTTACGCCCCCGTCACGGTGCCAACTCGGTTTAGTGCCGAAGTCGACAAAAGGCTACGGACATGGAAGAGCAAGCCATCCTGGTCCAGCTCGGCACCACGCCAGGTCGGTCCTTGAAGGGATTACGAGCTCACAAAATAATAGAATATGACCACTTGTCAACCAATGATCGCCGATGGGACACCCCAAGCTAGCCAGCAGGTCTAGAGCATCTAGCCTGGTCCAAGAGCATATCCGCATTAAACGCAGTCCATATCAGCATTAAATGCATTGTAGGTAATGATTGGGAGATCCCAAAATCACTCCCAATCAGTCAGAAAAAACGCCGGCCTGTCCCGCCGAACTACTGTACGATAAGACCAATGAACAGTACCTGAACAGTGCCGCATTAAAGACCACTATAAATAGCAACCCCCTCATTTATTTTTGGGTTGTTGAATCCCAACTGTCTCAGCTCTCTCTATATTTTATCCATCTAGACTTGTAAGAAACTCGTGTAAGAATTTGTAAGTATATCGCAAGTGCCGACCTCGTACGAGAGGCCGACCTCGTGATCCATTAATAAAACCATAATTAAACCGTTTTTCCTTGTCTTTTTCCCATTACATTTCGATCGTTTGTCTTTTTAACCGTTGACCGAAAACGTCCGTCAACAGTTTGGCACTAGAAGGAGGGTACCATAAGTTATTTGGTGTCAATTTCTCGATCTTGTGAAGCTCCACGTCACGCTCACCTTTCCCATTCCTTTTTCACCTCTGAAAACTGCTCAAAATGCCTTCATCCGGCCATGACGACTCCACCCAGCAGTCCGGCTCCCAGCCTCGCCGACGCAACGGCGGGGAGACCTCTCGTCGCGCTCGGCAGGGGCCCATAGTCCCTGTTCCCCCAGTTTCTACCTTTGCTGCGGCCATGCAGCACCCCGACGTTCTCAAGGCCCTTGAGGGGGTCTTCGCCAAAGCTCTCGCCAGCCAGGCTGCCGGGGCGAACACCGTGATACCCACAGAGAACCCCGGCAACACCTTGCTCCATACCCCCAAAAAGGAGGCCGGGGGGCAGAGGAACCCGGCAAAATCTAAGACCACGGCCCAATCACCGAACCGCGAGGCGCAAAATCGCCGTGGTAAAAGCAGCGGACCGGCACCAACCGAGCAGACAGGAGAGAGCCGCCCGGGACAAAGCCTCCAGGTTGTCCGCCGCTCTGTTCACCAACGCCTAGGTGACAAGAGCCAAACCAACCGCGATCTCCGGAAGGTGATCAGGCGAGGAAAAGCCATAGGGCACGACACTGATGAAGTCGCGGCCCTCAAGCGCAGAATAGCCGAACTGGAAGGTCGGCACCCCTCTGGGAGTGAGCTGTCGCTTCCCGCCTATCCCCGACCTTCTACACGACCCACTCTCTGAGTCGTGGACAACGCATCACCTCTTTCCCCCGACATCCTACAAGAAACCGTCCCAAAGAAGATTAAAGTACCCCAGCTCGGCCTCTACGACGGGAGCTCGGACCCTGACTCCCACATCGGCCTCTATACTTCGTGGATGGACCTACACGGCGCTTCCGACGCCCTACGCTGTCGTATGTTCTCTCTGACGCTGGGGCCAAAGGCGCAGAGGTGGTATCACTCCCTTTACCCCCACTTCATCTCCACCTGGGCAGCTCAAGTCAGCGTTCCGATCGCACTTCATCGGATCTCAGGTCAACCTCGCCCCCAAAGAATCCATCTCCAATATCGTGCAGGGCGAGAATGAGAGCTTGAAGGACTACATCACTCGGTTCACTGATCGAGTCCAGAACATGGAGCGATGCCACCCCGATGCCCTGCTGATCACCGCCCAGGGCGGCTTGAGACCGAAGACGCTGTTTAGGTGGTCCCTGTGTCAGAATAAGCCGACCACCTACCAGGAGTTCCTCGCCTGCGCCCAAGATTACATAATGGCAGAGGAATCCTCTTCCATCCCTACTTTCGACGCCGCGCCGGCACCAACGAAAGCCAAGGCGAAGGAAGAAAAATCGGGGAAGCCGAGCAAGTCATTCGCCGAAATCCGAGCTCAGCGGAGACAAAGGGCCGAGGAACTGAAAGAAAGCTACCAAGGCGTCTTCTCGGTGGGAGCCGCGGCGGTCTACGAGGAGATCAAGGCCAAGAGGTTGCTACCGGACCCCAAGCCGATGTTCACCGACAAGGACAAGGTGGACAAGACCCGCTACTGCTCCTACCACAAGGCTCACGGGCACAATACCGACCAGTGCCGAAATCTGATCTCGGCACTGCTCAAACTAATCGATGACCCCCAACTTCGGAGGTTCACCCACTCCGGAGACAAGAGGAAGATGGGGGGCCGCTTTGGGGACGGCCAGGACAGCGACGAGGATGCCGACGTGAACCCTCGGAGGAAGAAGCCACCACAGGGCGGTCCCCACGAAATCATAACTTTCTGCCCCACCCATCAAGATGAGGCCGGCACCTCCAGGGGAAGAAAGAGAGACCGGTCCCCTCAGATCGGGGCCGACCTGGCCGACTACCCTGCCCGGCGCATCAACACGAGTCGGAGCGAACCCCTCCTCTCCCGGAGACAAACCAAGGCATACGCCCGGCAGGCTCAATATGTCGGCCAGAGGGTGATGCATGCCAACCACAGGCCGGCGCCGGAGCCGACCCCGAACACCATCTCCTTCACCGACGAAGACGCCTTTCTGTTTGATCACCCCCACTCCGACGTCCTATTGATCACGGCGCCGATCATGGCGATAAAAATTCATCGCATCATGGTCGACACCGGGGCCTACGCGAGCATCCTTTACTACGACACCTTCAAGAAGATGGGAATCGACAGGAATGAGGTGCAACCATGCCGCGAGCGGATCCAGGATTTTAATGGACAAACCGTCGCCCCTGTTGGACAAGTCACACTGCCCATCCAGTTCGGGGAGAAGGGGCAGCCCACGAAGACGATCCTGGAAACCTTTAAAATCATGGACTGCCCAAGCGAGTATAACGCCATTCTAGGAAGGACGGCCCTCTACAAACTAAGGGCCGCCGTCTCCATATTCCACTACTCCCTGAAATTCCCAACCTCCGACGGAGAAGGGACACATCGGGGGATCAGAGGGAGGCTTGGGAGTGCATTCTGACCATCCCGCGCGTGGAGATAAATATGGCGAACCTTTCGGCCGACGCCGAGGCGACGGACGACGGGTCGGCACATGACGGTCTTAAGGGCAATCGCATGCTGGGAAACCAGACAGGTTCGAAACCAGGGATCTCACCGAGCGCCGACCCAGTTGACACCGAACTCGAGATGGAAACAGGCAGCCCGACTCTCGATGCCGGGCTGGTAGTCATGGAGACAGGCAGCCCGACTCTCGATGCCGGGCTGGTAGTCCCCAACCGGGGAAGCGACCGCATGCCGGAAAGCCATACAGGAGGTGGCCCCGAGGTCGACCTATACCTGGACAGGGGAAGAAGAGCCGGCAAAGGGCCGGTCAATGAAGAAGACGAGCTCGACCCCCGAACCCAATATGAGGAGAAAAGGGGGACGAAGAGGGCCGAGCCAATGGACGAAGTGGAAGTCATCTTCATTGATGAAGAGACTTGTCAGAAACAGCTCCGGATTGGGAGCAGATTGCCAGAACCGCTGAAGGCCGAGCTGACCAGATTCCTTCGGGAAAATGCCGACGTCTTTGCGTGGACCCACGAAGACATGGTCGGCATCGACCCACGGGTTGCCTGCCACCGGCTGCAGGTTGACCCCACGGTCAAGCCGGTCGTGCAAAAGCGAAGGAAGCTCGGCCCGGACCGACAACAGGCCTTAGAAGAAGAAGTGATCAAGCTCAAAGACAACGAGTATATCCGTGAAGTTCGGTACCCGACCTGGGTAGCCAACCCGGTACTCGTGAAGAAGAACAGCGGGGCATGGCGCTTGTGCATCGATTTCTCCGACTTGAACAAGGCATGCCCCAAAGACAGCTACCCCCTCCCCCCACATCGACTACATGGTCGACGCGACCTTGGGACACGAGCTGATGAGCTTCATGGACGCGTACTCAGGCTACAATCAGATCCCCATGCACCCGAACGATGAAGAACACACCTCTTTCTACTCAGCACGTGGGCTCTACTGCTACACCATGATGCCGTTCGGGTTAAAGAATGCCGGAGCCACCTACCAACGTCTAGTTAATAAGATGTTTGCTAGCCTGATAGGTGTAAGCATGGAAGTGTATGTAGATGATATGCTAGTTAAGTCTGTGTACGCGTCTGATCATGTTAACGATCTTAATAAAATGTTTTCCATTTTGCGTGATTATTCCATGAAGTTAAACCCAAAAAAATGTACTTTTGGCGTCGGCTCGGGAAAATTCTTGGGGTACATAGTCAGTAGCGCGGCATCGACGCAAACCCCGAGAAAATCAAGCAGTGCAATACCTACGACCGCCGACGTCAATCAAAGGAGTCCAGAGCCTGACTGGCAAACTCGCCGCTTTGAGCAGGTTCATCTCAAAGTCCACCGACCGTTGCAAACCTTTCTTCGACACTATTAAGAAAAATCACAAGTTCGAGTGGACGCCGGCCTGCCAGAAGGCGCTGGAAGCCATCAAAGAGACCCTCAGCCAGGCCCCGACGATGCAGAAATCCCGCCCGGGTGAGATGCTTTACCTATACCTTGGAATTTTCGAGGTAGCCGTCAGTGCCGCCCTGATCCGGGAGGAGGACTCAGGCCAATTCCCGATCTATTACGTGAGCAAGGCCCTCCATGATGCCAAGCTGAGGTACCCTCTGATGGAGAAACTTGCCTTTGCCTTAGGGACCGCGGCGCGCAAACTGAGACCATACTTCCTGGAGTACTCAATCACCGTCCTCATAGCCTATCCATTAAGGCAGATCCTACACCGACCCGATACCTCAGGCCGGATGGTCAAATGGGCTTTGGAGTTAGGGCAATACGATATCCATTACCGACCCCGAACAGCAATGAAGGGGCAGGTACAATCGGACTTCATAGCCGAATTTACGCCGGGAGTCGAGGAGACGAAAGGCAGGAACCGTGGGTGATGTACGTAGACGGGTCCTCCATTGCCGGACGAGCAGGCGGGGGGGTCGTCCTCGTGGATCCCCAAAAAAGGCTCTTCTGCCATTCGATCCAATACCTCTTCCCGGCAACCAACAATGAGGCCGAATACGAGTCATTGCTATCCGGGCTCGCTTTGGTCGAAGCTATGAGTTTGACCGACCTCACCATATACTCCGACTCAATGCTAATGGTGAAACAAATTTCTGGGAAATTCGAGGTCAAAGAACCAAGACTGGTTCCATACTTGGGACTAGTAAAGAAAAGGTTAGCCAAACTCCGGACCCGAATAGAACACATTCCCCAGACGGAGTGTTGGGATCTGTGAGGATCTCGCTATGTACAAATCACGAATTCAATAGCAAACGTAAACCTATGCGCAGCGGATCTAAAGGTTTGACGTAGAGAACTTACGGCTTACAATTTATGTAGATCTGGCTGACCACGAACAGTTGACCGCAATTGATTGACCGTAAATCATGTCTTTGGTTGCACGAACAAGATCATATCAAAATCGGATCAAACAGATGCAAACAGATCAAAACGAGTTTTTGCAGTCAGGCTCCTTCCGGCGGCGCGTGAGGGCGCGTGCGGCGTTGGAATCCAGCGACGTCGGCTGCGATGGAAAGCTCTCGTCGAGACGGTCGTCTGGGTATACTGTAAGTCTCAATCGGACTTCCGGTTAGTTCTGTAGGTTAAAATATATTTCGTCTCGGTTTACCTACAGATCTTCTACTGTATTACTCCATACACCCTTCTTCAACTTGTACCAGTGGAGCAACAAGAAGAAGATAAATGAGATCTAGAGAGAGAGGCGTGTTTCACGTGAGATGTGAACTATGTTCCCTTCTCATGAGCTTAATGATGTATATATAGAGCTACAGTAGGGACCCTAAGGAGATTAGGAAAAGGGCTCCTTAATTAATTAGACTAACTGTGGGCCAAGTCCACTCCTCTAATTAATTAAATAATATTAATGGGCCACCAACATTATATTATTGCACTCCCTCTTCCTAGCCCAAATTACATTTGAGACTCCAATAATAATTACTCGATTTACCTCCCCACGTTTAAGATATAATGTCCATTAATTAATTCGATTACTGACAATCAAGAATTAATTAATTTATTATTATTTCACCGAAGCTAGCGCTCGTTCATCACATTCTTATTATGCCGGAAATTAATCCACCTGCAGGGTTTAGCATAACAATCCTTCATGAACTCACTCCGGGGACATCATCAAACTGACGCACATGGTGACCGTAAATATCCTAACAGCACATCCCATATATAATAATATTGCCCAAAACAGTAGAAATATTAATCCAGCGAACTGAACCTCACCCATGTGATTCAAAGTAATATATATTATATATATCTGCCTGTTTAATATCTTACGGGTTAAGAGAACGCAGTAATTAACCGAGGCCTAGTTCATTTACGACGATCAGTATAAAATGAACTTCTCCTCTCTGGGATCCTGTTCAATACATAAATGTACTAGTACAACTAATCAGTCAAGACAAACTGTACAGTTGACACTACAACCGTGCGGATGGGGTGTTTATGTCCATCTAGGTTGTGAACAACTATTCTTGTTTGCAAGTAACTGACAGAGTGATCTTCGGTTCGCCCGATGACGAGCCACCCTATCTAAGTGCAGAACAACATAACGTAGAACTTGTTTAATCTAACATGATTCTTATTCATAAAGGGTAAATGTGTAATATCATGCAAAGCCAAGCTTTCAGTATATAACACTAACAATCTCCCACTTATACTTAAAGCTTTCGCTTTTACAGTATAGTCCTATCAATCCGTTATTCTAAAAGACCTATGTCGATCCTATTGCCATGCTCATGACTCCATTCCTTCCACGTGTTTGACGAAGACCTTCCCCGACAAACTCTTCGTGAAAGGATCAGCTAGGTTGTCCTCTGACGCAATCTTGGCAACATCAACGTCTCCTCTACCAACGATATCCCGAATCAGATGGTATTTGCGCTCTATGTGTTTGCTTGCCCTGTGGGCTCGAGGTTCTTTTGAGTTCGCTACTGCTCCACTGTTATCACAGTACACGGTGATACCACGTGGCAAACTAGGTATAACCTCTAAGTCCACTAAGAAGTTCCTGAGCCAAACTGCCTCTTTCGCTGCCTCTGAGGCTGCTATGTACTCGGCTTCCATGGTGGAGTCTGCCACGCATTTCTGCTTAGCACTCCTCCATGAAATGGCTCTACTTCCCAAGGTAAACACATAACCTGAGGTTGACTTACTTTCATCCTTATCTGACTGGAAATCGAAATCACTGTAACCCAGAGGTAACAAGCTGCCTGCACGGTAAACTAACATGTACTCCTTAGTCCTTCTCAGGTACTTGAGTATATGCTTCACCGCAGACCAATGTTCCCGTCCTGGATTACTTTGATATCTAGCTACCATGCCAACGGCGTAGCTAATATCCGGCCTTGTGCATAGCATTGCATACATGAGACTTCCTACTGCCGAAGCATAAGGAACTGTCTTCATCTCCTCTATCTCCTTAGACGTCTTAGGAGACATCTCCTTAGATAGAGGTATTCCATGTCTGAAAGGTAACATACCTTTCTTGGAATCCTGCATGCTGAATCTGGCCAAGACAGTATCTATGTATGAAGACTGGGATAAGCACAACATTCTCTTCTTACGATCTCTAATGAGCCTAATACCAAGAATGTGTCCTGCTTCACCTAAGTCCTTCATATCAAACTGCTTAGACAACCACACCTTTACGTCTGATAACTCCTTCTTACTGTTTCCAATAAGCAGTATGTCATCTACGTAAAGCACAAGAAACACCACCACGCTCCCACTGATTTTCTTGTAAACACAATGCTCATCCGGACATTGAGTGAACCCGTACGACTGGATCACCTCATCAAAACGGATGTTCCAAGATCTCGAAGCTTGCTTCAGTCCATAAATAGACCGATTAAGCTTACACACTAGATGCTCACGACCTTCAGCAATGAATCCCTCTGGTTGCTGCATATAGATGTCTTCTTGCAGGTTCCCATTAAGGAAAGCTGTCTTGACATCCATCTGCCAGACCTCATAGTCCATATGAGCGGCTACAGCCAAGAGAATCCGAATGGACTTAAGCATAGCTACTGGCGAAAAGGTCTCATCATAATCAATACCCTCGATCTGGGTATAACCTTTCGCAACAAGCCTAGCTTTAAAGGTTTGCACCTTCCCATCCAATCCTCTCTTTCTCTTATAGATCCACTTACATCCAATGGGTCGTACCCCATCGGGTAGTTCTACAAGATCCCAGACCTGATTGGAGTCCATTGACCCCATTTCAGCTTTCATTGCAACATTCCATGAATCTGCATCTTTATCTTGGAGTGCCTCATCGTAAGTTCTTGGGTCCGATTCTAGGCCTCCTGGAACTGAGTCTGACGACTCTCCAAGACCTATCCATCGGTCGGGTAAATGAGAAACCCTCCCACTGCGACGAGGCACTGTCTGCACTGGTACACTCTCAGTGTGTCGTGTTGCAGTATTATGTGATGTATCTACTTGCGCACTCGGTGGGGAACCATCGCTTTCACCCCTTAACTCCTCTAAGACTAGTCTACTCGCGGGCTTATGATTCATAATATAGTCTTCTTCCAAGAATCTAGCGTTCGTCGAAACGATCACCTTCTGATCCCCGGGACTATAAAATAATCCACCTTTCGTTTCCTTGGGATAGCCTACGAAAACTCGTGCTTCCGAACGTTTCTCCAACTTGCCAGGTTCCTGCACTAACACGTGTGCAGGACTACCCCATACCCGAATATGTGAAAAGCCTGGCCTACGCCCTTTCCACAATTCGTAAGGAGTAGTATCAACTGACTTCGATGGAACCAAGTTCAGAATGTACGATGCTGTTTCCAGCGCCATTCCCCAAAACGAATCTGGTAACCTCGAATAACTCATCATAGATCTAACCATCTCCATAAGTGTCCTATTTCTTCGCTCTGCAACCCCGTTCTGCTGGGGCGTGCCGGGTGCAGTCAGTTGGGATTCAATCCCAGCTTCCGATAAGTATGTCCTGAACTCTCCAAAAAGGTATTCGCCACCTCGATCAGAACGAAGTGACTTGATACATTTACCATGAAGCTTCTCCACAACTGCCCGATACTCCTTGAATTTCTCAAAGCATTCGGACTTGCGGTGCAACAGATAAACGTACCCATATCTCGAGTAATCATCTATGAAAGACACATAGTACTCGAAACCTCCTCTAGCCTGGATCGACATAGGACCACACAAATCAGAATGAATCAATCCTAGCACTTCTTGGCTCCTATACCCCTTTGCCATAAACGGCCTCTTGGCTATCTTGCCTTCCAGACAGGATTCGCAAGTTGGATAGTGCTCTTCCAATGGACCGAGATGTCCACTGGCCACTAACTTTTGAATCCTCCTAAGGTTGATGTGCCCAAGTCTAAGGTGCCACAGATATGCTTGATTCATCTGCGAAGACTCCTTCCTCTTATTAGATGTAGTTATGACATTATTCAATTCATTATGTTGCACTGTGGGAGAGTTCGGTTTGAGAACATATAAATTGCCAACTAATGAACCACAACATATGAAACGATTTTCAAAATGAATAATAACCATGTCATCAAACGAAACTGAAAAACCATCCATAACGAGTTTAGAAACTGAAACAAGGTTCTTTCTAAAGCTAGGAACATAAAGCAATTTCTCAAAACCAAACTACTACTATCAAACGATAAAGTAACATCTCCCACTGCAACAGCCGCCACTTTCGTAGCATTGCCCATGTAGACGGTGATCTCTCCCTCCCTAAGTCGCTTGGTTTCCTGGAACCCCTGCAAAGAATTGCTGACATGATCAGTGGCTCCAGTATCTACACACCAGGTTCTGGTAGATACAACCGCTAAACATGTTTCTACGACATTAACGAGAGAGTTACCTTTCTTGAGGAGAGGGCAATCGACCTTCCAGTGTCCTACTTATTGCACTTGTGGCATCTTCCTTTCAGTTTCTTTGCCACAGCCTGAGGAGTCGGTCGTGGGTAAACCGGAGCATCTTGTGCCTTCGCCTTTCCTGCAGACTTCTTTCTCTTCCTGCCCTTGTGAGGCCTGGAAGGCCCAGCCTGCTCGGCGACTAGCACCTGAGGTGCTTGAGTGAGTAAGACCTCCGCCGACTATAGCTCTGCAAGCAGTTCTGGAAGAGCCATATGCATCTTGTGCATGTTGTAGTTCAACCGAAACTGATCAAAGCTCTTCGGCAGAGATTGGAGCATAATATCAACCTGGGTTTCCCCGTCAATATAACCTCCCATAACCTCAAGCTCATTGAGCTGCGCCATAACCCTGAGAGCGTGCTCCCTTACGGGTGTGCCCTCGGCCATGCGCGTACTCATCAGAGCACTCAAAGCTTCTTGCCTAGCAACCCTAGACTGATGTCCGAACAGATCGCTGAGATTGAGAAGTATATCTGCTGCAGTGTCCTTAGACTGATGCTGATGTTGAAGAACATTCGACATAGAAGCCAGAATGTAACACTTCGCCATCTCATCAGCCTTCTTCCACCGAGCATACTCCTCTTTCTCCTGCTCAGGAGCATCACCCGCCGGCACAGCCGGGCAAGCATCAGTGATAGCAAACTTATAACCCTCAGCAGTCAACACTATGTCTAAGTTCCTCTTCCAATCAATGTAATTAGGACCAGTAAGCTGATTTTCTTTTAGAATGACAGACAACGGATTGAACGACGTGATGAATATCCTGAGAATCATGCAAATAAATTTTACAGATTAAACACTTTTGAATTTAACTGTTAATATTGATATCCTCAAAACAACATTAACTTAAATCCACCGACATCTATTACACCTTGTGAGAATGCATGCTACGAGGGTCGCCCTACAAACTCGCATTTTGTAAAAGAAGGGCTTTTCTAAGGCCCATTAATTTCCATAAGTCAAAACCAAATTCATGACGAACGAAATTAATAGTTGGTCTCCATTTGGCCATGCAATAGAATTCAGGGACCCCGAGGGGGGTTAATAAATTTAATCGCATTCTAAGTGAATCCCATTTCTCGGTCCTAAGGTCGTCAAATTTGATTATACGTCATCCGAGGGGAAGCCCGTACGCTTTCATTAGATTTCCTCTAACCGTCTACTTTTAGAAATTTGTCCTGGTAATTTCCTACAATTAATTTTAGCAATGTCACCCGAGGGGGAGCCCATAACCGCAATTAATTGATTTACCGACAAATTAGAAATGGAGGCCTTAGGAATTATACAATTAACTTTAATTTAAAATCCCTTCTCAAACTTAGTATAATTTAATGAGGATTTTTAACTATTTATACAATTCCAAATTAATCTATGTTAATGCAATAATTAATTAACATGCATATTAATTCAGATTAATTCATGCAATTCTAAATTAATCTATGTCAATGCAATAATTAATTAACATGTTCAATAATTTACGCAATTCTAAATTAATCCATGCCAGTGTAATAATAAATTACATGCATAATTTATTGACTCAATTCCAAATTAATTCTATGCATTACATAATTAATTAACATGCATAATTAATCTAGCAATACTAAATTAATCCCATGCAAGAACATAATTAATTAACATGCATAAATAATAATTTAATGGCATAATAAATTTAATTAATTAAATAAATAAATCCACTATTATGGCCATTAAATATTGAGTCTCCTTAAACAAGGAAACTGTGACAGTTTCTTTCCCTGTTCAACTGGAACTCCTTTAAGCAATAGAATCCTGGTTGATCTTGTACTGCTTGATCATCAAGGCAAAAACGAACCACCAGCTGCTGCCACCAGTCCGCCGCCACCGGCCACCGGTCGCCGCCTGCCAGTTCGCCGGAAAAGGCCGTTTTTTTTTTTTAATTCTTCGAGGCTCGTTGATCTCTTGTGATCTCCCGGTCATCAACACACGATCACAATACGAAAAATATAATTTTCAAAATTACATAATTCGATCCTAGATTCAACGAATGGATGTACATGTTTTCTAAACAAATAATTAAATCTATCCGGTCAACCCCTGGGCGAATAATTATTACAAACATTCATCCATAAATTCCTCGACATGCCCGAGGCTTTAAAACAAATTTAAAACCATACATCACATTCAACAACATTCATCAAACACATAATCGGCCATAATAGTGGACTAACTATTTTTCTGCAAAACCGAGTTATGCAAATATAATCCAATATATGCCTGCGTTTGAACACATCTTGTCAAATAAAGCCGTAAAAATTCGAACTTTGTACAAAACGAATTAACCAAGTGCTCTGATACCACTTGTTGGGATCTGTGAGGATCTCGTTATGTACAAATCACGAATTCAATAGCAAACGTAAACCTATGCGCAGCGGATCTAAAGGTTTGACGTAGAGAACTTACGGCTTAAAATTTATGTAGATCTGGCTGACCACGAACAGTTGACCGCAAATCACGTCTTTGGTTGCACGAACAAGATCAGATCAAAATCGGATCAAACGGATGCAAATAGATCAAAACGAGTTTTTGCAGTCAGGCTCCTTCCGGCGGCGCGTGAGGGCACGTGCGGCGGCGGCGATGGAAAGCACTCGTCGAGACAGTCGTCTGGGTATACTGTACGTCTCAATCTGACTTCCGGTTAGTTCTGTAGGTCAAAATATATTTCGTCTCGGTTTACTTACAGATCTTCTACTGTATTACTCAATACACCCTTCTTCAACTTGTACCAGTGGAGCAACAAGAAGAAGATAAATGAGATCTAGAGAGAGAGGCGTGTTTCACGTGAGATGTGAACTATGTTCCCTTCTCATGAGCTTAATGATGTATATATAGATCTACAGTAGGGACCCTAAGGAGATTAGGAAAAAGGCTCCTTAATTAATTAGACTAACTGTGGGCCAAGTCCACTCCTCTAATTAATTAAATAATATTAATGGGCCACCAACATTATATTATTGCACTCCCTCTTCCTAGCCCAAATTACATTTGAGACACCAATAATAATTACTCGATTTACCTCCCCACGTTTAAGATATAATGTCCATTAATTAATTCGATTACCGACAATCAAGAATTAATTAATTTATTATTATTTCACCGAAGCTAGCGCTCGTTCATCACATTCTTATTATGCCGGAACTTAATCCACCTGCAGGGTTTAGCATAACAATCCTTCATGAACTCACTCCGGGGACATCATCAAACTGACGCACATGGTGATCGTAAATATCCTAACAGCACATCCTATATATAATAATATTACCCAAAACAGTAGGAATATTAATCCAGCGAACTGAACCTCACCCATGTGAATCAAAGTAATATATATTATATATATCTGCCTGTTTAATATCTTACGGGTTAAGAGAACGCAGTAATTAACCGAGGCCTAGTTCATTTACGACGATCAGTATAAAATGAACTTCTCCTCTCTGGGATCCTGTTCAATACATAAATATACTAGTGCAACTAATCAGTCAAGACAAACTGTACAGTTGACACTACAACCGTGCGGATGGGGTGTTCATGTAGGTTGTGAACAACTATTCTTGTTCGCAAGTAACTGACAGAGTGATCTTCGGTTCGCCCGATGACGACCCACCCTATCTAAGTGCAGAACAACAGAACGTAGAACTTGTTTAATCTAACATGATTCTCATTCATAAAGGGTAAATGTGTAATATCATGCAAAGCCAAGCTTTCAGTATATAACACTAACACGGAGAACGTGCAGGCCGACGCCTTGGCCCGCCTCGCCTCAAGCGCCGGGGTGGAAAGCGTCGAGTACGTACAAGTCGCCCACAAAGAACAACCTTCTGTGATTGGCACCTCCGTCCTAAGTGCCGGTCACACCTCCGAGGATGAGGAGCCGAGTTGGATGGTCCCGATCCGGTCGTATCTCGAGACCGGTGCGCTGCCGTCTGACCCAAAAGAGGCCAGACAGCTCCGTACCCGGGCAGCTCGATTTACGATCGTGGCCGGGGAACTGTTCAAAAGAGGATACTCGGCACCTCTACTCAAATGTGTGGACGAGAAGGGTGCCGAGTACGTTCTCAAGGAAACCCACGAGGGTGTGTGCGGAAACCACTCCGGCGGGTACGCCCTCGCCCACAAAGTCCTCAGGCAGGGATACTACTGGCCTAGCCTGAAAAAAGACGCTCTGGACATGGCCCGAAGACGCGCAAAATGCCAAACCTTCGCCCCAAACATTGTTCAGCCTTCCCAACCACTGAAGTCAATATTCAGCCCATGGCCGTTCGCGAAACGGGGAGTCGACATGATCGGCCTTTTGCCCACCGGAAAGGGCGGAGTGAAGTACGCCGTTGTCGCAGTGGATTACTTCACGAAATGGGCA
Organism: Striga asiatica; assembly: GCA_008636005.1. Lineage (NCBI taxonomy): Eukaryota > Viridiplantae > Streptophyta > Magnoliopsida > Lamiales > Orobanchaceae > Striga > Striga asiatica. The sequence goes on from BKCP01008626.1 coordinate 226,303, forward strand.
GAAGCCGAGCCGCTCGCTACTATCACCGAGCAGAAAATGATCGACTTCCTGTGGAGATCTATCATATGCCGCTTCGGGGTGCCGAACTCGATTATCACTGACAACGGAAGACAGTTCGAGGGAAAGAGGCTGGAGGCATTTTGCGATGAGCACGACATCAAACACTTCTTCTCGACACTCTACCACCCTCAATCCAACGGCCAGGTTGAAGCTGTTAACAAAATTATCAAGCAGGGGCTCAAGGTCCGACTTGAAACCGCAAAAGAAGCCTGGCCGGAGGAGCTCCCAAACGTGCTCTGGTCATATCGCACCACAGCGAGATCATCTACAGGAGAAACACCGTTCTCCTTGGCTTACGGGACCGAGGCGATGATCCCCGTCGAGCTCGGCGCCCCAACCTTTCGAGTAACAAACTTCGAGGAGGAGTCCAACTCTGAGTCGTTAAGAGCAAGTCTCGACCTGATAGACGAGCACCGGTCACAAGCCGAGCTCAGAAACGCGGCATACAAGAGACGAAGAGAAAGATACATCAATTCCCAAGTCAAGTCGCGCTCGTATCAGGTCGGCGACTTGGTGTTAGAAAGGGTAACGGGGCCTGACCCCGGACCGCTAAAACCGAAGTGGGAAGGGCCCTACAGGATCAGCGAGGTCCTTCCCCATGGGGCCTACCGTCTCGAACACCTGGACGGCACCCCCCACCAATACCCATGGAACTCGGCATTTTTGAAAAATTTCTACCAGTAGGTTTAGGACGGTCCCGTATTTTTGTTTTGTAATTTTATTTTGTAAAGATGCATATTTTCTATTTATTTACATTTCGCCTTTAGTGAGTATAGATCGAGTCGATGCGGCGTAATTAACGTAAGGAACGAAGTGTCGGCCGGGATCAGTACGATGACCTGGTCGGCACTAGCTGGACTCAACTAGGAAGTCCAGTCAGGCCAATAATACCTCCGAGTCCGAACGTGAGACCGGTCAGGTAAGCTGCCACATAATTATGTGCGGGTCGGGCCAGTACGATGGTTCGACCGGCACGAGCCGGGCTCGGCAAAGCAGCCCGGTAAGGCCACAACGCCAATGTAAGGAATGAATGGCGGGCTCGAACACGAAGCCCGATATGGCCAGACAAACCATCGCCCGATCCTAAGAACTAATCGGACAGGTAATGCGCCAAGTAAATACAAAGAGCCGAGCCCAATCTCGGGCTCGGCCAAGTAAATACAAAGAGCCGAGCCCAATCTCGGGCTCGACCAAGTAAATAAAAAGTGCCGAGCCCAATCTCAGGCTCGACCTAGTAAATAAAGAGAGCCGAGCCCAATCTCGGGCTCGGTCAAATCAAAAGTGCCGAGCCCAATCTCGGGCTCGGCCAAGTAAATAAAAAGTGCCGAGCCCAATCTCGGGCTCGGCCAAGTAAATAAAAAGTGCCGAGCCCAATCTCGGGCTCGGCCAAGTAAATAAAAAAGTGCCGAGCCCAATCTCGGGCTCGGCCAGGTAAATAAAAAAGTGCCGAGCCCAATCTCGGGCCCGGCCATCTAAATAAGAAAGCGCTTAACTCGGTACCAAACCCATACTTTGCCGAAAATCGCAAAAGCGCATAAGTGAAAAGGCATGAACATCCACTCACTCAAAACAAACATAAAAAGCATTCACAAATCAAGTTTTTCAAAAGAAGACCACAAGCGGTCACAAAACACGGCTCGTAGGCAAGAAAAGTAATTAAAATATTCATAACCAAAACAAGGCCACAGGCGGCCGACATGACGGCTCGCAGGCTGGGATCAAAATACTAGCCAAGAAAAGCATCGGGGGCCACGTCCGCAGCGGCCGAGTCAGAAGGCCCCGACTCCATCCCGGTACCCTTGGCAGCGTCCTCACCGTCACCCTGGCCGGCGCCGCTCTCACCCTCAGCAGCACCCGAGGATCCGGCCTCGTGGTCATGCGCCCCCCGCAATATCCGAGAGGGGTCGGCGTCATCAGCAAAGTCCTGGGTCGGCAGCAGAAAGGGTGTATAGTCGGAAAGGACCTCACCCGGCTTCAGACGCATCTCGTCAGGAGGCGTCGCGCCGAAGTTGGCGAAGCCGACGATCTCGTCATCGGACCAGCCCCTTTGACGGCGGACCAGCGCGGCCTCCTCCTCGTCGACCTCGCACACCAACCCCTCGAACTCGGCATCCAGCCTGTGCTTGGAGATCTTCGCCCGCATAATTTCGCGGAAATCCTCCAAGGTCAGCAGGCCGGCATCGAGCCGTTGGAAGAGCCAGAAGAGGTTGAAGCCGACCCCGGAGTCCATGTCGGCCATGATGTCCTTGCTGAACAATTCCTGGACCTCCGGGTATGTCGGCAGGCGGAGCGGGATGCGAGGGCGGCCGTCCTCCGAGCCGTCCAGAGCGGCATACTTCTCCAGCTCGGCAGTCTGCGCCTCGAGCTGTTTCTGGAGGCTAACAACGTGGGCCTGGAGCTTGTCGAGCTGGGCCACGTGTCGATCCACCTCCTCGGTCATCGCCTTGGCGTGCTGCTCCCCCAGCTCGAACTCTCGAGTGACCCAGGCAGCCTTCTCTTTCCTTAGCTCCTCAGCCAGCCGGGCCGCCGTTCTGGAGGCCTCAATCTCCTTCTCGGCAGCCTTTCTCGCCTCGGCCTCTGCAAGCACGAGCCGATTTTCCAGGTCGGAGGCCTGCTTTGCCTTGGTTTTCAAGGAGGCGATCTTCCCACGGCAGAGCTCGTGGTCGGCCTTCAACTTCCGGTGGTCGGCTAGGGCCTTTTGCGACCTATCGGCGGCTTGCACAAGCTCGACCAACGCGCGAGAGACGGTCCCCACCGCATGCTGTATGAGCGACGGGGTGGAGAGCTGGGTGACGGCGGCTTAGGCTGCCGGGGTCCAGGCAACCAGTGGGAGCCGAGCCGCCCGAATCATCTCGTCGGGGACCCCGAACTGGTTGGGGACGGAGACCCCATCCACGGCGTGAAGGTCCAGATACCAGTCATCTTGAAAGCCGGGAAGAGACTTAGCTAAGCGGGCCCTCCGCTCGGCATCGACGGGGACGAAGGTGTTCGCCCCGTCTTGGTGGATGTGGGCCGCCTTCTCTTCGGCGAGGCCCGAGCCTTCTACCTCGGCGCTCTTTTTCTTCTTGGCCACGGCCTGGTCCCCGGCGCCCGCGTCTGGGACCTCGCCACCGGTCGACCTCGGCTCCTCCCTAGCCCGGCGCCTCGTCAAGCGCGGCTCTGGTATAGGCGCACGCGGGGCCTGGGAGGTGGTCGGGTTAGCTTCGGGTGCCGCCGCGACAGTCACCTCGGCATCTCGAGGCGCCAGCTCCTTGTTCAGCGCAGCCCTTTTCTTTGCCAGATTCAATCGCCCAGACATCGCGGCAGCAGTCCTAGCCTTTAGGGGGTTGGGGTGTTTGCGGCGATACTTGTTCGCAGCCTTGGCGGATTCGAACCCCTTGAGCCTAAGGAGGGGGTAATAGACTGCAAGAAAATTGTAAAAGTGTCAGGTAGAAGCCGATAAACAATTGGATGCCGAGGAACAATCAGATGCCGAGTAGAAGTGAAGTCGTACCTGGCCTGAACGACCTGTCGATGATCTCCGGGCTGAGGTTGTTGGCGAGTAAGCTTTCCTCTTTCGTAAGTACCGAGTAGTGTCGCCTTTCTGGATCAAGTCTCAGCAAAGTGTCGACTCGGGTTGCAAGAGAGGAACTAGGTGCCGGGCTCGTGCTGTGGACTGAAAACGTAAATTACGACCTGTTAGAACAAAAAGGAAAAATCAGTAAATAACGAAAGGGAAAAAGAGAATAAGCTTATTAGCATGGGAAATGAAATGCGTCAGTGGGTGCCGGGTGGCATCCTGAGTCTTCCACTCGCCACCGACCCAGAACCACTTCGGCATGTAGCCGTGAAGGGTCTCCGACAGCTTAGCCACCAGCGACTTGTCGATACCCGGTAGTACCGAACTGTAATAATTGCCCGTCTCACCGGAGCGCCTGAAGGAGAACAACGCCTTCACCTCGGCACCCGTGGGATCGGGCCAGCCTTGGCGGCGGAACAGGACGATCAAGCTCACGAGCCGAGCAAAGACCGTCGGCACGTACTGGGCTGATGCCGATCTCAAGCTCGCTGAGTTTGTCGTTGAGCGCGCCAGGCAGGGGAAAGCGACGGCCCAGGTGGATGCTGTGCCGGTAAACTCCTATGCAGCCCAGCAGCGGACAGTGGATTCGCTCCCCGGGGTAAGGTGCAAATATTCGGACCCCGGGCCCAAAGTTATACTTTCCCCTTAGTTGGGCCAGATCGGCATCGTCCAAGACCGACGCGGTGTTCCACGCCGTCATCTGGCTCGGCGTCGCCCAAACCCGCTCAGGCCGGCGCCAGAACCCAGGCGGGACAGTGGTTACCGCCTCGAGGGCGGCATCTATCGACGCGTCTCCCATAGGGACGCGCTCTCGACCGCTAGTATCCCCCCGAAGAGTCTCGTCGACCAGGTCTGGGTCGACGTCGGAGTCGGTATCCAAAAAGCCGAGGTTAATCGGATCGACATCGGCAGTGACCGATTGGTTCAGATCGGCACCAACGTCCTCGTGCAGCGGCAACGAAGGGGACCCGGAACCGTCTCTTCCACTGCCAGAGGCGGTCTTCGCCGTTGAAAGATCCGGTCGGACAATAGAATGGGGACGGCGGTGAGGATAACATCCGCTGATTTGGAGGGGGGAAGCACGGCCTGCTCGCGGTCAACTTCGGCCACGCCGTAGGAAGAGTCGCTGCGCCCACCGGTGGCGCCGCCGTCGCCCATGAATCTCGAAGGAGTAGACATCACGACCAAAAAACGAGAAAGGAAAATAAGAGAGAAACGGAATAAGAATTACCGAAAAGTAGCCGAAGATCGTCGCCGGAAAATCCTTGAGATAAGCTCGAAATTCGCACAGCTCTTGGATGCTTGAAAGTCCAAATTTTTTGAAGGTAGGAAAAGTGCGAAAACCTCTAAGAAGAGATATATATAAGGTCGCTGGGCCAATCAGACGCGGACACATGTGCAGGCCTTTTGAAATTCAAAATTCGAAACGAAAGGAACCGAAACGTCCGAAGAAAGCCAACAGTCACATCTTTTTGAAACGCTTGGCCAGGGTGCTGCCACGTGTCGCACACGTATGGTCGCACTTAATGCGTGTCCTTTCAAACCGCAGCCGTCGAATTTGCCAAGTGAGATGAAGGTGCCGACCTCAAGGAATGAACGGATACGAATCCTATGGGCCCAGCTCGGACCCGACCGATAAAGGACGGCCTCGGGAGAGGCACAACAGGCCTCACCCGAGCCCGGGGGCCTGTATGTCGATACCTGAGTTCGGCTCCTATGAAAAAACCGGTCTGAGAGATCGGGAGTCGGATGGTAGCCGGCCGGACCGAAGGAGCCGGTCACCGAAACTGCTTGTAGGTGCCGATCCGAATGGGAGTCAGAGTTAACAAGAATGTCGGCAAGGGTCGAACTCGGCGTCGGCATCTCGCCCCTTACCGTGCAAGGTCGGCACCTTGCCCCCCTGTCAGAGGGGTCGGCTCCTTTACGCCCCCGTCACGGTGCCGACCCGGTTTAATGCCGAAGTCGACAAAAGGCCAAGGACATGGAAGAGCAAGCCATCCTGGTCCAGCTCAGAACCACGCCAGGTCGGTCCTTGAAGGGATTACGAGCTCACAAAATAATAGAATATGACCACTTGTCAACCAATGATCGCCGATGGGACACCCCAAGCTAGCCAGCAGGTCTAGAGCATCTAGCCTGGTCCAAGAGCATATCCGCATTAAATGCAGTCCATACCAGCATTAAATGCATTGCAGGTAATGATTGGGAGATCCCAAAATCACTCCCAATCAGTCAGAAAAAACGCCGGCCTGTCCCGCCGAACTACTGTACGACAAGACCAGTGAACAGTACCTGAACAGTGTCGCATTAAAGACCACTATAAATAGCAACCCCCTCATTTATTTTTGGGTTGTTGAATCCCAACTGTCTCAGCTCTCTCTATATTTTCTCCCTCTAGATTTGTAAGAAACTCGTGTAAGAATTTGTAAGTATATCGCAAGTGCCGACCTCGTACGAGAGGCCGACCTCGTGATCCATTAATAAAACCATAATTAAATCGTTTTTCCTTGTCTTTTTCCCATTACATTTCGATCGTTTGTCTTTTTAACCATTGACCGGAAACGTCCGTCAACATTCCTCTACCAAGGAAATTTTAGATCCTTGTTTCTCTCAACCAACTTACTTGCCAAAGTATATCATCACTTGCATCACTTATTTTATGTATGGATTAATTGCCTTAAAAGTCACCACCTTTAGTTAAATTGCAAAAAAAACTCAACCTTTTAATTTTTGTACAAAAAATACAAACCTTGTTTAATTTTTGCAATTGTGTCTCGAACAGAATTTCCGGCCAAAACTTAATGACGTGGCGATCGGAAAAATGACATGGCACACCAACTCAATACTTCCTGCCACGTCATCGGACACATGTTTTTACACCTCACACATGATCCTAGTCACCTTCCACGTAACAAAGCCCTAAAATAGATCGGTTCTTTTCCTTCCTCCCTATTCTTGCGCGCATCACAGAGAAGAGAAAAAGGAACGAGGCGATTTCTTCTCCCTTCGACTACGACCGATTTCTTCTCCTTTCTTCTCCACTCCAGCGATTTCTTCTCCCTTCTTCTCCACCTTCAACAATTTCATCACAGACAATGACACAGGATTCCTGACTGTGTCGGGGCCCGTGTCGCGACTACAGAAAGGAAGGATGTCCAGAAATGTAACACGGCCCGCGACACGGGCTTGGTGACCGTGTCATGGCCCGTGTCGCGACAACAGCAAGATAAATAATCCCCTCTCCTTCACTTTGGCTTATAAAATTTCGCCCCTTCTCCCATATAAAACCCTAGAACACTATAGTTTTTTCTACTTTGCAATTTCAAAGCCTTCTCATCCTTGAATTAGCCTCATAATCAATCACCTACAATAACAACTTCATATTGTTCAATCTTTTAGGTCTTTTGAAACTTAAAAAGTAGACTTTCATATCACCTACTATAGAGGCTCGGGATTTTGCATTGTCTCCACGAAATTGGTATGTGTTTGTACTTATTATATCTTTATGTTATGTTATTGTGTTGCTTGATGTTATGGTGTTATTGTATGTTGATTTTGTTGAGTTTAGTAGATGAACTTGGTTTGAGCATTATATCGAACACGTGGTGGGCATGGTTTAAATTGGAATTTTCGTCGATATGTGTTTCAATTGTGGTTTCCTTTTGCTCTTAGTCATTTGGCATGATAAGTTGATGGATAATTGAGGTTTTTACATGAACTATTTGCTATATAACTCTCTTTTCGTTGGGACTATTTTTTTTTTTTTTCTAGCTATTAGAAGATGTGCCTTGTGATTAGCTTGATTCAATATTCCTATTTGTCTCAGGATAAAATGAATCGTGCAAGAGGTTCGGGAGGTAGAGGCCGAGGAAGGGGGTCGGATGCCAATTTCATACCGGACGCGGCTATACAACCGGGATTTTTTAATGTTCGATTGAAGACAGCCAATGAGAAGAAAAGGTGGAAAACTCTATCACATTTGAGCATGGTGGCAACCCTATATATGGAGGAAGAGGCACTAGTTACTCTTGGCCTTTATGACGATGTGTTGAAGCTCATTCGGCGAGCCGGGTGGGAGTACTTGATGACTCAAAAATGGCCAACCTACACCGGTCTTACTATGGAGTTTCTTAGCACATTGGAGGTCGAGAAGACGGGATATGAACACTTGGTAACAACGTTGAAGTTTCGTCTTAAAAATCGAGACTACACACTTGATGTCCAAACTTTGGAAAAAGAGGTGTATCGATCCCCGAAAAACCCAACTATTCCCTCGTCCTTTGATGCTCATAATGCTTGGAGCTTAATTGCCGGGACACCATCTAATCCCTCTCCGAAGTTCAATCCGAGGTCGGCCAAGGCAACATCAATCCGCAATCCTGTGTTGCTGTATTTATAAAAGACGGTTGCGAGCACTATCTTTGCTAGAGGAGAGATGGGCGGTTGTTCTCTTCGTGAGCTCACGACCATATGGTGCATGCTTAAGAACAAGCCCGGGCTCACCGGGAAATGGGTGGCGACACATTTATGAGAGGCGGCTATTTCGGAGTGGGGTTAACTTGAGCACGATGACTCCGATCGGTGCGACTCCTTCCATTAACATGGCGGCTCTTAAGACAATGAATTTTGTCCGCCTTGAAGGCGGCCGTTATTTGTTGTTGCAACGGGCACATGATCACTTTCCATTGCCGAACACCAATTTAACCACGATCGAGAGTGATGACGATGTGATCAATATCAAGATGGTCAGCGATGCACATTCTGCCGTCGTCAACGAAGTGCAAGATGAATTTGGAAGGGCGGTCGGAGGCTCGCAAAGGAATGTCCGACAACGACTTGAGGAGCACCCGAGTGTTGAGGAGGAAGAAGCACATGACCATGGCGGGGATGAGCACATGGATGTCCCGGAGAGCTCTACTCAAGGAGTCGAGAGGCTTGTTTTTCCTCCTCCTTTGAGCTTAGGAGCGAGGATGGCCAACTTGGAGAATGAGATGATGGGGATAAGAGCGGACCAAAGAGAAATGATGGCGATGATCCGTCAAATGCATCAATGGCATATGAATGAGGGTCATTTTGGCCCACCACCGCAATGAGGTTTTGCGAGTGTTTCTTGAACCTTAGTTATGAATCGAGATATTAGTAGGTCGTTGTGATGACATTATATTTTTTGTTATATTTGAAGTTGAATTGCATGTGTTGAGTGAAGACACTTATATATGTTATTTCATCTACGGTTTTATTCTTGCTTATACATGTTTGTTTATTTCCTTTGTTTTATCGAACTTATTCAATATGAGGCGTTGGGGCACATCAGGAGAAGCAGAAGCATTTTGAGAATTAGATGTCAATATTATGGCAGGGAAACATCAGAAAGTGTAACAAATACATTTGTACCCAAAAACATATCTAATTATTCATCCCGCGCATTCATTTCCAAAAGTGAACATTTAGTCTACAAAGGTAACAATGTTACTACAAAAGTTCAACATTATCAAAATTCTTTCTTCCAACCATACTTACTTAAACATATAAAAGAGTGAAACAAAGATAACAATGAACCAAAATGTAAATTTCATAAATGTGAGCTTATTCTTCAATCTTCGAGCTTCAGTGACAACATCATCAAGTCTCAACTGCAATTCAACTTTTTTTGTTGCTTGAATCTCTAATTTGTTCATCATCTCATTGTTCTCATCTTTCAACTTTAGTATCTCGGTAGCCTTCAACTCCAGACTCTCTAATAGCAGTTGCTCCATTACATTTTTGCACGTTACTTGCTCCTGCAACCTATCCTTTTCAGCCTTAAGCTTATTAAAAACAACTCTTTTGGAACGGCGACATATCGGGATCAATCCAAACAAACATGCCATAATCATACTTTTCGTTGGACTTATCCTTGGAGTTAGACTTGGACTTATCCTTGGACTTGGACTGTATAAAAACAAATAATTCACAGCCAAAACTTGATATAAATTCATGTTAACAGAAAATATCATCTTCATGACCATTGAGGAACATATTTTCAATGATGACGACAACCAACAAAGTCAATGAAGTAGCTCATAACAAAATATACTTTGCACTAAGTGTTATCAAAACTTTACCTTCCAGTAACGACATCTGAAGAACCTTCGAGCTGGGTTTTCATTAGTCGTTGATGTCAACACATAGGCTTCTTCGTCATGATCGCATAGCCTTACTTCAATCGAACTATTGTAAGCTCTGTAATATCGATTGGTTGAACTCATGTGAGAAGCACCTAACATGGTGGTGAACTGTAGAAAATCTACAACATCGTCAAACTTCATTTTTTTTTTTAATAAATACATGGTGTGATGAAAATTTTTAAAATAATATCAGTTTTATATCGATCATTTTCAGAAAATCAAATAAGAGCAAATGGACTCAATTAATACATAATTAAGATACATAAAATTCATATAAAACAAGTTGGAATCAAATAGCAGAACCAACATCCAAAAAACAAAGGTATGTATCTCCACCTGTTGAGTAACCTACTACTAGGACATTCTTCAAAATAGTTTAAAGTTGGAGACTTACAAGATTCATGTAGATAATACATAATTGCAGATTTAATGTAGAAATCAAGAAGCATCTGGTACAATAATCAGCCAT
>BKCP01008626.1:246136-265253 GCA_008636005.1 Striga asiatica
AAAAAAAAAAAAAAAAAGAATGAATGAATGAATGAATTGATTAATAACAATAATTGATATTGTTTTGTGTTTTTATGTGGTTTAGGTATATTAAATTCGGTTCTCGACACAAGTAAAATAGAGGCCGGGAAAATGCAGCTTGAGGAGGAGGAGTTCAACGTGGCGCAGCTTCTGGAGGACGTGGTTGACATGTTCTATCCAGTTGGGATGAAAAAAGGCGTGGATGTTGTGCTCGACCCATGTGATGGCTCCATCTTGAAGTTCAGCAATGTCGTGGGTGACAAGGGAAAGCTCAAACAAATACTAAGTAATTTACTAAGCAATGCCACTAAATTCACCTCGGAAGGCCACATCTTGGTTCGTGCTACGGTCAGAAAAACGAGCATCGAGAACGAAATAATCGCTTCAAATCGGAAGAGCGTGTTGAGCTGCCTCTCGAAAATGTGCGACAAGAACAAAGGAAGCCTGAGCAATCTGGAGAGCCTTCACACTGTTCAGGAGAATCCTGATTCCATGGAGTATGTGTTTGAAGTCGACGATACCGGAAAGGGAATCCCGAGAGACAGACAGCGGTCGGTTTTCGAAAACTTTGTTCAGGTTAAAGAGACAGCCCAAGGACAAGGCACTGGTCTTGGACTAGGAATTGTTCAGTCCTTAGTAAGTAACCACTGAGTTTTCTTTTTCGACTGTCCGATTTGGTCATAAACATGTCCAAATTAAAATAACTTTTTTTCCAGGTTCGTCTAATGGGGGGTGAAATAAAGATTGTGAACAAGGAGCATGGCCAAAGGGGCACTTGCTTCAGATTCAACGTGTTCCTCATTGCACGTGACCGTACAAGTGGCGATATAGAGGAAGGAATAATGAGCTATGCTAATAACGATGACGGTGACATTCACAGTCGTTTTGGGATGCATTTTCGGTCTGTACCTCCGAAGTCAGATGCATCCCACGTCATTCTCTATATAGCCGGCGAGGCTCGCCGGAAAATATCCAAACGGTTGATCCGTAGCTTCGGCCTAAGGGTATTGGCGGTCAAAAGAACCGTTGACTTCCACCGAGCACTCGAGAGGATAAAGCAAAAGGCCGACCCCATGTCATCTCCCGAGACCTTTCGCGAGTCGAGCCCAAAGGAAGAACGCCCGAGCTCAATCCTTGTTGTGATCGATTCAAACGCGGGTCCCGTTTCCGAGCTGTCGGCAGCCTTGGCCGGGTTTCGAAAAGAGGTTCAGAATGCGGCGTGTAAGTTCGTGTGGTTGGAGAATCTCGTGAAGCAAAACAGCTCTTTGGGGGATGAGAAAATGATCGTGAGGCTTTGTGATCATGTCCTCAGTAGACCTCTGCACGGGTCCCACCTTTATCGTGTTCTTGGTCTGCTCCCTGAATTCGGAGGTAGTAGCCTTCTTGGAGGAAAGACTCAAATAACCGAAGATATTCATTTTTACTCGAAGGAGAGAAAGATACAGACGGCCGAGGTGAAAATTGTGAGGGCCCCAGAGAATGAAGTAGAGAGTATCGAGAAGAAGCCCTTGGAAGGGAAAAATGTTTTGGTGGTAGAAGATGACAACACACTGCGCATGCTGTCGACGAAAATCCTTGGCAAACTTGGAGCGAATATCCAAGTTTGCCAGAATGGAGAAGAAGCTCTGGATTTAGTGTGCCAGAGGTTAAAAGATGGGGAGGAAGGTGGTCTTCCCTTTGATTGCATCTTCATGGATTGCAAGGTAAACTACTTCTGAATGAATGTTTTTTTAGCAATATTATGAAGAAATCAGGGTTTGTTGTTTTGATCAGAGCATGAGATACTTGGCCAATTTTCTCTTTTCATGAAAAGAATGGCTCAAAATATTTATTTTTTTAGGTCAAACTAGAAGAAGTTATGGACTGTTTACTTTTGTACATCACAAACTTTATATATTTGTTCTTTAAATTAAGATGCAAACTGGAATTCAATTTACAATCTGTTTCTTGATTTGATATGATCTAGATGCCCGTGATGGGTGGATTTGAAGCAACAAGGTTGATCAGAAAGGAGGAGCAAGTGCACGGAGTCCACATTCCTATTGTAGCTCTAACTTCGTACTCAGCACCAGAAGAGATTAGTTTGACCAGTAAAGCCGGGATGGATTTCCATTTGGTGAAGCCATTAAGGATAGATGATGTGTTGAAGATGATCAAAGACCATTCCTTCTTGTAGAATGATCTCAGACTTGACAACATGTACAGATTGATTAAAAGAACTTTTGTTCTAGTATTTTAACCTTTTTCTTACCAATTTATTCTGAGGTAGGATGAAATTTTGCAACTTCATTTTAAGATTTTAGGCTTTCTTTCTTCTTCATTCTTTTTCTCTGTGGTTTTTCAAGGTGAACAGTGAGTCTATGCAGGCTATTGGATAATTCAGTTGCAATTGTTCATTGTGAAATACTGTAGTAGCATTAATGACTGCTGCATGAGCAAAAGATACTTGTGATACAACCTTACTTAATGGCCAAAGCAAGCAAAAGAAAGCTTACACATGTTCAGATGCAAGTACAGAGCCAAAATTGCATCATCAATTTTAAAACAAATGACCCTAAGACAGTTGCCGTAGTGCTTGGGATGCCCACAAAGGCAAAGTTGCCTGAATCAAAACAGACTCACCCGTAACAGGATGCTCGAAAGACAAGCTTTCCGCATGAAGCTCGTGTCCTTCATAAACTCTCCCCTTCCATTCATAGACACCCTCATACTTAACATCACCCCTAATAGGAATCCCAAGATACTGGCAGTGTAAGCGGATTTGATGGGTCCTTCCACTTTTCGGATAAGCTCTCACCAAAACTTCATCTCTCTCTACATTAGGGGCCATTTCAGATCTTCCCTCCACAGTCAATTCTTCCAAGTGTGTTTTGGAGTCAGATAACTCTTTGACACAACTTTCCTCATTTATTGATAAAACTTCGAAAAATGTTTCCATATCCCGAACAACTGAGCCGCCAGGCAGTGACTTGCCGACATCTGACGAAGCATAGATTCTCCATGCTCCGTGCCTCGAGCGGCCATGTCCTGATTTAATGGTAATATTTTCCCATTTTGGAGATTTACCAACACAGAAGGCGAGGTAAGTTTTTTTTATTGTGTGATTGGTAAAAGCCTTGACAAGCTTGGCGGCCACTTTGTGCGACTTGGTTATGAGTGTCACGCCACTTGTGTCGCGATCAAGCCTGTTGGATAGATGAAGTTCCGGCAATTGTTCTTTGCCTCCTGTTAGAGAGAGAGATCAGTAATCACTTCATCCTTAAAAACAAATTGACTACTAAATTGCAGCAATTTCATACCGAGCTGCAATAAGTCCCACAAAGAAAAATCCCATACAATAATCAAGAACCTTTGTCAATTTGAACATTGTAACACTTTTCTTGAAATGCATAATTAACATATTTTTGAACAAAAGAAGGGATTACATGGCATTTTATCTAGTTATCAACTTGAACATACACAATAATATTCTTTCACCCACTAAACAATACAGCAGATGACACTCGAGACACACAAACATCAATTTCTGACTCGATTACACAATTAAAACATTTATTTCCGGTACAAAATTAAATGCAATCTTGAAGAAAAAAAAGCTAAACCACAAATCTTAGAATACAAAACAGCATGATCATGGGAATAAATTTCAACAAAATAAAGGGAAGAAATTCAAATACATAAAAGGGAATTTTTGAAAACGACAAAATGCCCAAATGTACGAACGTTTACCGGCATTCAGGAGAGTTTGCACTGAAGATAAAACGGTCTCGCAGTAAATCCCCTGAGGCTTGTTGACGGCAAGGAGCCACTCATCTTCGAAGAGAACGTCTTTTCTAGAGAGAGAAAAAAGGGAAGACTTTGAAGAAGCGGTTAAGGCTCTGTTCAGCTCCACGCTCTTGGATATAAGTGGCGGCGGTGGGGATAATGGCACTGGGTAATTTTCTAGTGTTTTGGGGGAACTTTCCAGATGGTTTTGGTGAGGATTCGTGTGGGCTTCGGCTGCCATCGACGACGATGACAACTGGAGAAAGGGTTCGGAAGTTCTGAGGGCGGAGGCGTAACAATAGAGGGGCAGTCTTGCCATTTTGACAAACAATAAAGGGGTCTCGATTTTTATATTTTGAAGACAGAAATTTATTTCGTTATGAAATTTTCTATATACATTGAATATGACTACAATTTATTTCGTAACAATAGAGGGGCAGTCTTGCACCACTACAATTTTTTTTTTATGTTTCATCGAGAGTCCCACTGCCGATCGCCATCGTGATACTTTCATCGTAATTGTTATGTTAAATTTTGCAACACCTCAATGACAATACTTTGTAGCTTGGATAGTTATGTAAATTTTGCATGAAATTTGTGACTTTTTCATTATTATTGTTATTATTAATTATTAATATTAATAATAATCTATACCTATATAAAAAGGGATCTTATTTACTACAAATAGTATTCAGAAAAGTCAACTGCAATTAATGCTATTACTATTTCCAGCATGAATTTTATTTTATTATTTTATATTGAAATTAATGTTATGCGATTCAATTAATGCTATTACTATTCTCATACAATCTGTTACCTAGGAAAAAAATCCAAAAAATCGGCCTTTAAGTTTTTGTACATTGAAATTTCCTTCTTATCTTCTATTTGTTTTATCCCATACAATCCGTTTAGGCAGCAAAATCCCATAAAATCGTTTTAAACTTTTTGTTGAATTCATGCATCCAAATTTACGTGTGGTTTTGAAGTGAAAATTTGAAATTCAAAATCTCTTCTCATTTTAGTTACGAGAAAATCGGGTTGCATTCAACACTTGGACCAATTTAAAAATTATTCCTTAAATGAAGGAATTTATAGATAATTGTTATCTCTACTCAATCACATGATTATTTTCAATATAAAAAGAGACAGATTACAAATTAGTGAATCATATATTACCTAATTCAATATCTTAACATTAAGGAATAAATCCATAGTATTATGTAAATCCGTATCTCATATTATTATATCATTAAGAATATATTATAGTTATATTATCAAATCATAAAAAGATATTAAATCCATATTGTAAAAAAATAATTCATATAATTTTATAACAGTTCTACTACACTATTTAACAATATTCTTTTTTATTATATAATTAAATATTATGTAGTGAACAAAAATAAGTAAAACTGTTACTTTCTCTTATAAATTTATATGCTAAAATTAATTTTTTATTAGTATAAATGTTTTAGTTAGATAATATAATAATTATTTTACAAGCTAGCCCTAACATGCTCATATTAAATATTCTGGCTAAAAAAACAACGCTGGTTAAAAGATGTGGAAAAAAACTTATAATAACCCTATTGTTTTTTAGACTTAATCATTGATTAAAAGAGATAGAAAATAGATAATAACCTTATTATTTTTTAAACATAAACGGACAAGGGTGTGAAAATAACTCATTTAATATCTATGTCTCGTGCATCGTCGTACTAGTACTATCTATTAATATATAAAGAGGGAATGATAGTTTTTTGAAAAAATCATGTGAAAAATCAGCAAAAAAAACAGTGAAATTCCCGCCTAAATCTTAAATATAATGAGTAGAAATTTTGGGCGAAAATGGAAAATCCCGCCCACATGTACAAATTAGCATTTGAATTTTTTTGTTGCCTTATTTTTTGCTTAATTCTGCCTATTCCGTCGCATATTAGAGATATGGTGAGATTTTTTTGCCAATTATTTGTAGCTATCCTAATACAAAAAAATAACCCAAAAATTATTTGAATCCCGCCCATATAAATACACTGACCCAACAACCAAAATTACAGAAAAAAAATTCTATCTATATACATATCATCTCCTCCAACGTGCACAGAAAAAAATACAGACATTTCGAGATACACAGGAAAAAAAAATGGCAAGACTCTACGGTACACTTGGGGACATCACCAGGGCCACGCAACCGGATTTGATATTAAGAGTAGTAAGCTTTTTTGAATCGAATTTCGAGCTGCAGTCCAAGAACAATATTCATATCCTGTTTCATGATGAACATGTAAGCATTTCAATTGTTTTATGTAACATACATATTTATATAAATTATTTTAGTTAATTGTATAAATTTTTATTTTAGGGTTCACGCATAAATGGCATCATCCGTTCTCGAAGCATGAGATTATATCGAGATGTGTTCAAAGAAGGCAAAGTTTATGCAATCCACAACTACAATGTTGAATGCAATAATCAGAGGATCAATACTACCGGCCATAGATGGATCCTTGTGCTTCATCCAAAGACAAATGTATTCACGTACGATGGAAATTTTCCTCATCACTAATGAGGGTTCCGGGATTATGAAGATTATTGCATGGATTTCTTAGGAATTATGAAATTGTTATGTTAGAATGTCAATTCGAGTAGTTTAATAATTTTATTCCATGGCATTTATAGGATTTTATAATATTTATTTATATTGAGACTTTTATGAGTATCATGTTTTCTTTTATTATTCAATTATTCAAGCTTTCTTTTATTATTCAATATTCAATTCGACTCCATGTTTAAATAATTATTATTGTATTTAAATTGACCTCATTGATCTCTATAATTATCAACTAAATTTTGGTATAATATAAATAAACTAATTAATATATCGGATTTTTCAAATTTAGTATGGATATATAATGACTTCTAAATTACCACATAACTTTTATAACTAATTTATATTTAGATATAAATTAAAAGGGTTCATAATTGAGATAAATATATACAAAAGATTTGATATAACTAACATCCTTATCAATATTTATCCGATATGAATTAAAAAAAAAAACAAGAACTGATTTTTATAAATTTCGAATAATATTATTGAGATTTAATTTGATTGATATCAATCGAAAGTCTTAAATATTGAGATATAAGTTAATAGATTTTATATAACAAACATCCTAATAAATATTTGCCTATTTCATATTAAAACATAATATATTTATTATATTCAGATTTACTACTTTTTTTATTCGATACAATTAAGGGTAAGTTTATTGTTATGTAAAATATCATATATCCAATATAAGAGTACTTGTGATAGTCAATTTGCATTTTTACAAATCGAAATAAAAACTAAATTTCAAACAGTGTTTGCATTTATCTACTTAACAACTTTGCATTTTTACAAATCGAAATAAAAACTAAATTTCAAACAGTGTTTGCATTTATCTACTTAACAACTTTATGTAGCGTTGGATAATTTTCTCATGGATTTAAGACTTTTTGGACTTATCAATTTGTACAATCCGATTGTTATTAAACTCTTAAAGATTTGGTCAGATTCTTTTGTCAATTAATTGTAGATATCCTAGATGTTGGATATTTTATGCACGGATTTGAGACTATTTAGACTTATCAATTTCTACAATTGATTTTTTGTAAACTCTTAAAGATTTGGTATGATTTTTTTGTCAATTAATTGTAGTTATCTTAAAAAATCTTTCCATAATCATTCCACACTAAAACCACGCACATACGTTTTTATTAAAAAAAATTGCACGCAAATATCATCTTAAATCTTACGATATAAACGCATTTATCTACTTAACATAATAAAATGACTTAAGATTTAATATGCAATAATATTCCCAATAATCTAATTAACAAATAGGTGTCGTAATAAATCTGTGGCCGTAAACTGATAAAATATGTACTAATAATGGGATATGAAGTGTTTTACGAACCCTATTTATTTATGCTAAGAGAAATATAGCAAAGATATATTTTTATGCTATCAATTGTGATATCTTTATTCGTTTAAGTGTATAAAGGACATACTTGCAATTACCTATTAATAAATATATTAATAGTATAGTATCCTAATAGAATACAACCACTTGATAATTTCGAAAAGAATTTTAAATTTAGGATACTAAATCTGAAAAAATATTGATATTTATCTACTTAACAAATTTAATTACGTGATTTTCACTATAAAAAGACCAATCCATTATGTTATTTTGTATTCAACGCACACAAAACACATCGTAAAAAACACATCTTTTCGTTTTTTTAATTAGCATTCTTAAGAAAATGACTCAAACATGGGGGTTGATCAAAGATATCAAGAGATCCAATAGGCCTTTCCTCAAGCTTCGTATTATTCGCATGTTTCAAAGAACTTCCGAGAATTTCTCTAACAAGAAAGTGCTTGAGTTAATTTTCCATGACAATGAGGTTTGTCACAATGTGCTATTTTTACTAATTTTCGTGATTAATTTTTTAAATAGATTATTGTAATTATTTTCGTTTTTTTTTTAGGGTGATAGGATAACCGGTCTCATAAGGCCCGTTCACATATCTCATTTCATTGACGAGCTTAAGGATGGAGAAGCTTATGCCTTCAATCATTATCAAGTGGAGAGTAACATAGGCATTTACAAATCAACTATTGGCAAATTTCGCATCATTCTTCATAGGGGAACCGAATTCTTTAAACTCAAGACCACATTTCCACTCTATCGATTCTCTTTTAGAGAATTTCTCACTTTACGTGATATAGACAACGTGGACGAAGCAATTTTGTTTGGTAAGTCTTATAAAAAAAATTTTATTCGTAAGAATCTACTTATTTATTATGTTTATATTTTTTAGTTATGAATTGAAGTATATTAATAGATTCTCATTAAATTTGTCTTGTGTAGATGTTATTGGCCTGGTGGTGGAGACCCATCCAATTCAAATAAAAAATGTGAAGACTGGCCCTACCCAAATGATTAATTTTAGTCTTATGGATTTGGGGTTAGTTGTTTCGATTTATTTTGTTCAAAGTTGCACTCGATTTTTATAGCTTCTTATTAAATTCTTATTAAATTTATTATATTTTATTATTTTTAGTGGGCTTCCTATGACATGTACCGTTTGGGGAGCGTATGTGGATCAATTTATTGCTTTCGAGAATTACTATGTGGAAGCCAATCAACCATTTGTCTTGGTCATACAAATGTGTCGTGCAAAGCCTTGGAATGGTAATTTATTTTTATTTTTATTTTTCGAAAATTAACATGTCACTTATTTAATTATATTTATAATTTTAAATTATGAGTATTGGTTAACATTTACTTTTTTCTTTATTAGGTGAAGTTCAAATAACAACTTCAAAGGATGTCACACATTTAATTGGTGTTCACGATATTCCCGAAGTTCAAGATTTTCTGCATAAGTAAATAATTTTTAAATTTATCTCTTACATTATGGTTACGGATATATTAATAGATTATATTTTAAATGAATATGTTTTTTGTAGGATGACAACTAGCAAAATCAAAGATGTGAAGCTTAGATCGAATAGCTCTTTGGTTGTCAAGAGTGAAGTTCAAGGACTTGAGGATGGTGATGTCATTGTTAGCTCTGTTGATTCTATTCATGAGACGGAAGAGGTAGTATAATATAAATATTCCGATTTTGTACTTATTACCGATTTTGTATAATAACATTCCGATTTTGTTTATGCTTACAAATTTAATGTTTTTATTTAAAGGATATGGATACTTGGGTGTGTGCCTCAATTGACTCAATTATCGATAATTGGTGGTACCTTGCTTGCAAAAGATGCAATAGCAAGATGGATATTGAAGATGGTGATATGCATTGCACCAAGTGCACTAACACACGTGGCATTGCACGGTTAGAACAACCTTTTTTATGTTTGTCTTTTCGCATATTATTATAGATAGTTTATGTTTTTTTTTTCTTTTAAGGTACAAGATTCAATTTGGAGTCGCTGATTGTACTGCAAGTGCTGTCTGAGTCGCTGATTGTACTACAAGTGCTGTCTTCATGTGTTGGGATAGAGTGTGAAAGGATGATTGGAAAGTCTTGTGAGCTTCTAAAACGTGAAATTTCTGTGCTAAAGGTGACTTTTATTAACAAATATATATATATATATGCTTTAATTCGAAATTTATTTATAATTCCTATAATTATTATTACTATTTTTTTGTAGAATAAAACTGTTTTTGAGCTGCCGGATGATCTAGAAGACTTGGTTGGGAGAACCTTTCTTTTCAAGGTCCGAATCAAAGCAAATAATAATGAAAAAAAGGGCTATTCATCTACTTTCTCCGTTTTGAGGGTTATTCTTGATTCAAATTTGGTTTCGAAGTACAACCATTGGGTTGTAGAGAATGATGTAAGTTTGTTTAATTAGATTTAACAATTTAATTATATTCCTTTCGTAAACAATACATGATTTTAAAATTAATTATTATGCTTTTTTCTTCATAGAACTCGGATTTTATGACCCTTTTACAAAGGGAGGAAGCTACTAAGGTTAGTATAAATACTTATAATTAAATATTAAATACATTTACTTATAAGTTAAATTTATTTTCTTTGAAGTTTATACTTGACTTTATTTTGAATAGGACGATGATGAAGATGAAGTTATTTCACCGCTTAAGACTGTTCGAGCCGTTGAGCAAGTTGGTGACACATCCAATGCAAAACGCAATTTAATGGATGAGTTTGCTATTGACCCCGAGGCTGGACAAGCTGAATCCGTGACGAGCAAGAAGGGCAAGGCGAAAGTTGATGACTATGGGAACTTACTCCCCACTGATGAAGGAAATAATAAATAGTTTTTTGGTTTTGATTTAGAAAACAATTTTATTATGGTTTTTTTTGCTTGGATTGTTTTATTTTTCGGTTGTTTGGTTGGTTTAATAAGGTTTTTTATATTTTGAACGAATAATTGCAACTTTATGTTGCTTCTTGGTTAATGTCTCTAGGAAACATATAGTTTTCGAGATTACGATCCTTAATAATAAAGTTGATTTTCCCATTATGTTATTATGTGTGTTTATATTTATATATATTTAATTTCATTATTCGTAAACTTCACACATTTAGTTTTTTTATAAGTTGAACAAGTTCGTACACTTATGTGCATCAACAAAAGTACATATTAAGTACCAAATAAATCTAATAACTGCTCTAATTTAAATATATCGCTAAAAAATTAATATATAATTTTTGACGTCACATTTTTTATTTACTTATTTCGAATAACAAAATCTATTGATAATAAAGTACTTTTTGGAATACGAATAATAAGTTGATAAATATTAATACTACACACAAATGAATACTACTTAATCATCGTAAAACATGGAAAATGAATTATGATTCTATAAATATTATTTTGCCATTACCGATTGGATTTTGGGACTAATTACGTAGAGTGATTCAATTTTCTAATGTACAAAATTATTTATTTGAAACATATATTTAGCTTCCAAAAAATCAGTGAAATCAGATATACTTCTACAGATATGGTCAAACACCTAAAATCTCTTATAAAATTACGTAGAGTGATTCACTTTTCTAATGTACAGAATTATTTAAGTCAAACGTATATTTAGTTTTCTAAAAATCAGTGAAATCGGATATACTTCTAAAGATATTGTCAAACACCTAAAATCAACCGGATCACACACAAAATCAACCACATGAAGGATACAAAATGAAGGATAACAAAGGAGGAAAACAACCACATCTCACACACAAACAGCCATAACAAAATCTATTGATAATAAAGTACTTTTTGGAATACGAACAATAAGTTGATAAATATTAATACTACACACAAATGAATACTACTTAATCATCGTAAAACATGGAAAATGAATTATGATTTTATAAATATTATTTTGCCATTACCGATTGGATTTTGGGACTAATTACGTATTGTGATTAAATTTTCTAATGTACAAAATTATTTATTTGAAACATATATTTAGTTTCTAAAAAATCAGTGAAATCGGATATACTTCTAAAGATATGGTCAAACACCTAAAATCTCTTATAAAATTACGTAGAGTGATTCACTTTTTTAATGTACAGAATTATTTAAGTCAAACGTATATTTAGTTTCCAAAAAATCAGTGAAATCGGATATACTTCTAAAGATATTGTCAAACACCTAAAATCTCTTATAAATATTATCATTATCTCAAAACTAGAGTTTGATAATTTTATGCGCGTGAAGGTACAACTATTCTCTCTCATTTTTTTCACTCGATTCAAAAGAACGCAGATATTTATGTAGTTCGAGTTGATAACTATGCAGATTAATTTTTGCAACATTTCAAAGGATCGCTGCTATACAATATGAAGGAGGATCACAAAGGTGGAAAAAACGCGGATCACACAAAATCAACCACATGAAGGATACAAAATGAAGGATAACAAAGGAGGAAAACAACCACATCTCACACACAAACAGCCATATGAAAGCAGAAATCGAGATAAACATCAAATCGAAGAAGGTAATTTAAATTTACCCACCTATATTTCTTTTTTCACACTTTATACTGTGAGGAATGATATTCTGTGAAGAAGGATTACCTTTAATAAGGTACGAGATGTAGAAGCCGTTTGTTTTTTGTATCAACATCCTCGCACCGACAGAAAATTTTTTGTCAGAATTTGAACCACTTTAACATCTAGATGTATGCATCAGTTCATTGCAGTTTTATTTTTTGTTTTTTCTAAAAATATAAATAGTATAGCTTATGACCACTAACATATATAAGTATTGAGCCCAATCAACATATTTAGTTAAACAGAAAGATATTGAAGTATTTCTTATAACTTATATAATTAAACAGAAACATATTAAGGTAAAATCTTTACCTGTTAATGTTACAGAACAGTGTTCCCACCAGTTTGTTACACTTGAATCTTGAACCCTTGGATAGTACAGTATGTCAGCTTCTATGTTATTTATAAGTAAGAGTTTATATAAAGTAAGAAAGTACTTGAGTATTCTGTACCTTTTGTAGTTCAACCAAGCTCCTTTTATGTTCTCTCTACCTTTTGTAGTTGAACCAAACTCCTTTTATAGATGATTCTCATGCATTGAAAACAAATTGGTCAGAACTAAAGTTTGAATTTACAGTTCAACTTAGAACATTACTCTAAACAAATTCGAGTTTAATATAAATCTGTGTGATTATATTTACACATTTAACAGATATCAACTATTCATTCAATTATCATTTTCAAAACATTAGTTCATGCATTTGTTCATCCCATCTATTTAGTTCATATTAAAATGTGACAACAAAATAATATGTGCCCTCCAGTCAGACAGACATAAAATACTAACAGGCATCACATAATTCGAACAAGTATCACCAATCATTATATGCTGTCAACATACATATATTCTTAGCATATCACCAAATTCGAACCACAAGCCAGTTTATCAAACAAGAATACAGGGGATAAAAATTAACTACACAACCAACATATAAAAATTCGAACAGGTATATTAAAGAAATTATATTGTGATAACAATAGATCTTAAAAACATTTACATCTACCATTAACAAGATTAATTTACGAATAACAATAGATTCGAAAAAAACTCCAAATAAACAAAATTACAAAATCAGTCATATTATTTTCGCAAAATTACAAAATTACAAAATTACAAAATATTTTCGCACATGCGTTTAAACAAATCTTCGATTTTCATGTAATCGAAGTGATTGGAAGTAAGAAATGATAGTGATGTCAGTTTTCACTTATCTTTTGAAAAATCAAAAAACCTATTGTGAAAAAGGAAATCGATTTGCTCGATCATTTCAGAATTAGAAGGCTCACTGAACAAGAGTGAAAAAATCTGAACAGATTCGCACATAACACTTCAATTCGATCACATAGAGATAGCAAATTAAAAGGAAAACATAGATCTGGTGTTGTCTTGACATAAATATGTAGCAAACAACATCAATTTCACAATAGAACATAGCGTTTGTATTAAAATCAAAATACATATTAAAAGAAAAAGTGACTGTTGTTGTTACCTTTCTCAGCTGTTAAACAATTTTTGATTTCAACATCGTCGATTTATCGGCAGTGATCGAAGTAAAGATCGATACAGATTTCAATTTTCACAATTTTTCGATAAATGAAAAAAAAATCGTGAAAAAGGAAATCGATGTGCTCGATTTTACAAAATTAGAAACCTCAGTGAATAAACAACAAGAATCAGACAAAAATCCTTGAAGATCGGACGAATTTTATTGAAGTTCCTTTCTTTTCGCAAGAACTATCGAGAGAGAGAGAGAAATCAAAACGAAGCGGCGGAGAAATCTGAGGACAAATGCAAACCCTATCGGGTTTTCTCTTCTTTTATACCATTTTTCGGTTAATTTCAGCCATTCGATTTTTATGGCCAGATTATAGCCGTTCGATTTGATTCAGCATATTCCCTACATTTATTTGAGTTGGGCCCAACAACTGGGCTTACAAAAATTACAACTGATTTGGGCCCGAAAATGGTTAATTATATTTTAGGCTTAATTGATTAAAAATATTTGGCCCACATGTAATATAATTGATTTTAGTATTAAGCACAAAAATAATGGTTGATTGATTAAATACAATTTTGGGCCAAAATAATTTTAGGTATTATAATGATCTATTAATTAATTATTATAACTTTTTATGTTTCACAAAAATATATATTATAAAATTCCAATTTTATAATATTTTTTTGAAGAGTTTGGTATGGGATATGTTGGTCATTGGGCTATTTATTGTTACTTACATATTTGGGCTATTTTAATTTTTAATCTTGGCCCGCAAATATGTCTTTTAATTTGGGCTAAATTTGTGTTCGATAGATTTAAATTAATATAATTGGCCAATTCATCTCATTTATTTATTATAAGAAATTAGAAATTACATTAATTGTTTTTTAAGACTAATTGTTGATATATTGTTCTTAATCCAATATAAGAAATTATATTAAATTATTATTATTTTTATATAAGCAAAACACAAAATCTCATAATAATTTTTTGTCACATTTAATTATTTTGTTTTTTATTTTATACATTTATATATTTAATTTTTGTTTTAATACTATATGATTTTTTTTAATTTACTGATTTTTTTGTGTATCCTTAATATTCCATTCTATTTCTACAGGATATGCTACACCTTCTCCTATTACTGGATCTTCTTTTATTCCGATTGAAAACAACAATAATTCCGGCAAGGTTTCATATCAATGGCGAAGTTTGTTGCATACTTCTCAAAGTTTACCATTATCAAACATTACCAATGGTAAATTTTTTTAAATTATATTTTTAGAAAATTTATTTATTTATTTACATGCATATAAATAATATATATAGTTAAAATATTTTTCCTATGTAGTATTCGAAACAACCTCGATATTTACTCCATTAAATTCAACATCCAAAATTATTGCATCTGGTGAGACACTTATTTTTGTATCAAATTACATTATATATGTTTAATTTTATTCTGTAGTTTTTTATAATACAAGTGTGATGTGTGTGTTTGTGATTATAATTGTTTGCAGAAAATGTTGGACCGTCACAGTTCATTGATCTTACCAGTGATGATAGTGATGACGGTTTGCTTCTTTCTTCAAATTCTAATTATAATTCTAATAATATATTCAAGCAACCAGAAGGTGAATATAATTCTATTTGGGTGTATTTTTTGTAAAAACAAAAAAATCTATATGGAATATTATTTTATGAATTAATACATTTCAATGAATATTATATTTTGATTATTGTAGATATTTTTTCGCATGCAGGGGTTATTGATCTTAATGAGGATTATCATGTGGCACCTATCAATCAAGTATCACATAAAACTATTAAAAAAAACCGTGGTCGACCTAAAAATATTTTAGGAAATACGTCCGCAAAAACTGGTATGTTCTTATTTTTTTTTTGGTCGAAACGATAGATAATTTATATAACAAACGCACAAATGTTCATATTATATTTCAATTTGATTTTTTTTTTTAATTATTTATTTTGTACTTATCTACATTTTCCAGATATTGAAAAAATAACCGCCACTCCAAACACTACTATTTCAAGTGAGATATTCCATCATCGTGCCGACGATCAAGTACCAGTTACGACTCTAAAAAGAAAACGTGGTCGGCCTAAAAAGATTATAGGAAATACGTCCACATCAACTGGTATGTTGTTATTTAACAGCTTAATTTATCACTTATTGCATGATATTTCAGTATAAAATTTTTAAGTAAATATATTTTAATTGTTTACGTTTTCTAGAACTTGAAAACATAACTGTCACTCCAACTCCGTACACGAATATATCGAGTGTCTTATTGGATCACACTGCTGACGGTCAATTACCACTTACGGAACTTAAAAGAAAGCGTGGTCGACCTAAAAAGGTTATAGGAAGTATGTCCACACAAACCTGTATGTTCTTATTTAAATAATTGACTTATCACTTATTGTATTATATTTATGATTTATTTTTTTTAACATTTATTTGTAAATTATTTACGTTTTTTAGACCTTGAAAAAATAACTGTCAATCCAACGCCATACCCAACTATCTCGAGTGAGATATTGGATCACACGGCTGACGATCAAGTACCACTTACGTCTCTCAACAGAAAACGTGGACGACCAAAAAAAATAATTGGAAGCACGTCCACACAAAATGGTATGTTTATGAATATTATTATTTTATTAGTGAATTATATAATTATATTTAGTGTTCAGTTTTGAATTGATTATGTTTATATTATTGTAGGTGTTGATTTGCTTGATCAAGTGCCACCTACAAATCAAAAGAAAAAACCTGGTCGACCTAAAAAAGTGTTGGCGAGCACTTCTACACGATCTGGTTGGTTATAATTTAAATTTTTATTTTATGACAAATTTTGTAAATTGATTTTATTATATAATATTATAATATTTTTCATCAAAACAATTGCAGAGTACTGGGACATGGGTGATGCCAATGTCGAATGCGTGTACTGTGGAGCAATGTTTTGGTATGCCGAGAGAAAGACTTCTGAGAGAACGTCTGCCGTTACCAAGTACGGTGGTTGTTGTGTGATGGTACGATTGAACTACCTGTTCTACATAATCCGCCACAATTTTTGAGTGAACTGCTACATGGAGATAGCCGCGTTAGCAAACACTTTCAAGAAAACATTAGATCCTACAACAACATGTTCGGGTTTACTTCTCTGGGAGGCAAGATCAATACCGACATCAACAAAGGATCGGGACCACCCGTTTTTAGTTTGCACGGGCAAAACTACCATCTCATGGGTAGTTTACTTCCTTCTGAAGGTTCAACTCCAAAATTTGCACAGCTCTATATATATGACACTGATAATGAAGTAACGAATAGAATGAATGCCGTGAGGTCAGTATTTAAATAATATCCTTAATCGAGTTTTTTATTATTTTTCTTTTATAATATTTTATTTGATTGCCTTATTAACATTTTTTCATTTTTCAGAAATGTTGACGGTGCTACTGATTTGAATGGAGAAATTATTTCTGGATTGACGACCATGTTGGATGAGCACAACGAACTTGTGAAATCATTTCGTTTGGCTAGAGAAAGAATTCAAGATCATGGTGAATCTAATGTCAGGATTCGTTTAATTGGAAGGAGATTTAATGATGCCAGACGTTATAACTTGCCTACGAGTTCTGAAGTTGCTGTTTTGGTCGTTGGAGATTTTGATCAGGCTATGGGTGAGCGAGATATATTGGTTGAAACCAAGAGTGGGCGACTACAGCGAATAAATGAGCTTAATGCTTCATATCTGGCTTTACAATATCCCCTTCTTTTGCCCTACGGTGAGGATGGCTATAGAGAAGACATTCCATTTTCAAATCGAAAAGTTGAAAAAGAGCGTGGTCGAAAAACAGTGAGTGTCCGAGAATACTTTGCGTACCGGATCCATGATCGGAAACACGAACCATCTACTATTCTTTCAGCGAGAAGATTGTTTCAGCAGTTTGTCGTTGATGCATATACCATGGTTGAATCATCGAGGTTGCGGTGTATACGATTCAATCAGAGTCGACTCCGATGTGATATGTATAATAGATGAACGGATGCAGTTCTCCAGGGCGATGTCGATCCAAGCTCTAGAGGAAAAAGAATTATACTTCCTTCTTCATTCACTGGGGGACCTCGAAACATGATTCAAAACTATCAGGATGCAATGGCAATTTGTGGTTGGGCAGGTTATCCCGATTTGTTTGTAACATTCACATGCAAATATGCAATCCAAAATGGCCTGAGATTGTTCGTTTTTTGGAACCAAAGAGACTGTGACCTGAGGATCGCCCCGATATTATATGTAGGGTTTTCAAATCAAAATTGAAGGAATTAATCAGGGATTTTCGTAAAAAGCAAATTTTCGGGAAAGTCGTAGCAGGTATTATTTTAAGAAGAAAAAAACGGTTGTATATATGTCCATCGTGATGTCTAACACCATTTTAAAAATTGTTCTAATTGTTTTATCTTCTTTTGTGTTTTTGTAGTTGTCTACACCACTGAATTTCAGAAGCGTGGATTGCCGCATGCTCATATACTACTATTTCTCGCCAAAGAAAATAAATTCCCAAATCCGTCAGACATTAACAGAGTAATATCTGCGGAGATACCTGATGAGACGTCGGATCCGTTGTATTATGAGGCAGTAAAAGAGCACATGATCCACGGACCTTGTGGTTTGGCTAGAAAATCGTCTCCGTGCATGGTGGATGGCAAATGTAGTAAACGGTTTCCAAAAAAGTTTGTCGATTTAACCACTGTCGACCATGAAGGTTATCCACGATACAGACGTCGAGACGATGGAAGGCATATTGAAAAAAATGGGGTCGTTGTCCATAATGGTTATGTCGTGCCTCACAATCGCAAATTGTTGATGAAATATGGAGCGCATATTAACGTCGAGTGGTGTAATCAATCGCGATCCATAAAGTACCTTTTCAAGTACGTTAATAAAGGTCATGATCGTGTCACCTCATCATTCTATCAGACGACTGCGTATGGAGAGATAGAAAAACCTGTTGACGAGATCAACATGTTCTATGACTGTCGGTATGTGTCTTCTTGCGAGGCGGCGTGGAGGCTATTGGGTTATGAACTGCAGTACAAAAAACCTTCTGTGCAACGTCTGAGTTTCCATTTGAAAGGTGAACATAATATTGTTTTTGATGATGATGATCCTATCGATGAAGTTCTTAATAATCCCACCGTC
>BKCP01008626.1:266146-277217 GCA_008636005.1 Striga asiatica
CCCTTGCAGAGTTGATTATTCGCTCTTCGTTGATCATATGGGATGAGGCCCCTATGATGCACAAGCATTGTTTTGAAGCTGTTCAAGCTTCTTTTAAGGCAATAATGGGAGCAATCGACCCGGCAAATCATCATAAACCGTTCGGAGGCAAGACTGTTGTGTTTGGTGGAGACTTTCGACAAATCCTGCCTGTAGTTCCAAAGGGGAATCGTCAGGAGATTGTTAATGCTGCTATTAATTCTTCTACCATTTGGGGAGACTGTACTGTGCTTAGACTTACAAAGAACACGCGTCTTCAGAGCATTGGCGATTCGAATGAACGTGACGAGCTAGCCGCTTTTGCTGATTGGATAGCGAGCATCGGAGATGGCACATTGGGGGGTACAAATGATGGATGTGCTCCGATAGACATACCAGATGATCTATTACTAGAGCCATCCGATGATCCAATTGCAAAAATCGTTGAAAGCACGTATCCGATGTTCAAGAATGCGACCGATGATCCAAGTTACTTGAAAGATAGGGCTATACTCGCGCCAACACTCGAGATCGTAGAATCTATAAATGCATACATGTCGTCGTTGAATTTGATTGAAGGACGCACGTATTTAAGCTCAGACAGTACGTGTAAATCTGACTCCAATACCGACTTTCTGGCACAACTCCACACTCCTGAGTTCCTGAATACTATCAAGTGTACTGGAACACCGAATCATGAGTTGAATTTGAAGGTCGGAACTCCAGTTATGTTGTTGCGGAATATGGATCACTCAATGGGACTCTGTAATGGTACACGATTGGTTGTTACCAAACTCTCCAATCATGTTCTCGAGTGTAAAATTCTTACTGGCGATCATGCAGGTGATAAAGTTTTGATACCTCGAATGACCATAACTCCTTCGGATGTTAGAGTACCATTCAAATTTCAAAGAAGGCAGTTCCCCATTGTGGTTTCGTATGCAATGACTATAAACAAGAGTCAAGGTCAATCATTATCTCATGTTGACTTATTCTTGAAGAAACCAGTTTTTAGTCATGGCCAGTTATATGTCGCTGTCTCCCGTGTTACTAATAGAAAGGGTCTTAAAATTTTAATTTGTGGAGAAGAAGGTTTGAAAGCAAATCAAACCAATAATGTTGTGTATAGAGAAGTGTTTAATAATATATGATTTTTTTTTTTTTTTTTTTGGTAATTTGTATTTCTCTCTATTTTTTTCTATTACAATCAAATTATTAATTTATAAACAAAAATATTAAATAAAGTTTAGACAAAAAGGTTTGAGAAAATAATCCCACCGTACTGGGTACTACATTATGTTTCCGAAAAAAGTATACAGTCCGTGCATCACGGGTTACGTACTAGTTTACAGAAAACAAAATATAATGTTAGTAACATGAACTGAATCCCAAGCTAAAATTCAACAAATCGAAGTATATCGTGTCACACCTTTAGAACGCTGTATAACTTCACTTCTCTATGGGACGGGATTTTCATTAATTTCAAGCCACAAAACAACTCCTTAACGCATTATGATAATTTTACTGATCAGGCGTAGTCACCTTCTACTGATAACAAAATCATCACCAATATCCACCCTACAGATGCAAATTATGATGTCTTTGATTCCATAAGAGTAAACATCATCAAAGCATGTAACACAAGTACACAACCAATANCAAACACATCAGTCTTGCAAGAAACTAGGCACTATTTCTACTAACATAATTTTTACATTTTATTGTTACAAACTTATTTCGCTCTCCATCTCAATACATGTCTGGGCATATATGGGCCACGAAATAGGCCGCCCTTCTTGCAGTTTCCCCACCATCTTCCGCCACAGCCTAGTGGCACTGCACAAATTATAAATTATCATCAAGCATCATTGTCGATAAGACCAATCCCTGCACAAACTCACTCCTCTTTGCCTTCTCCTCCTTATCTTTGACCGACATTGGAGGCTGCTCAGCTTTTCTGTATACACGAGTGAATTCAGTAAATATTAACAATCATCATGATTTTTTCTTCTACGGACAGTGAAGATTCTAAAGCATAGGAATTCACAAACCCTAAGATCCCTGCTAATGTGATATTAGGTGACACTAAAAAAAAAATTGTTCTATTCCAACGAAAAATCCTATGGTAATACATCCCAATAGAAATTACAACGGAATGATTCCAAAGGAAATTCCAATGAAAATATCTGTTGGAATGTGTTTTTCATTGGAATTTTAGATGGAATTTGATAATTCCAACGGCTATATTTCCAAAAAGGAATTTCCGTCGGAATTTTTATTTCCAACACCGTTGGAATCGTCAAAATTCAACGGAGATTCCAATGGAAAACTCATTCCAACGGAATATTTTTGTATGAATTTCCGTTGGAATCCACTGAAAAAATTTCAATGGAAATAATAACATTAAAATATTCATTGGAATTGCCGTTGGAATTCTATTAAAATAAATTTTCGTTGGAATTTCACAATTTTCTTGTAGTGTGCCCACACATCACAGACACAAAAAGAAATCAAACAAAGTATAGTTTTGTTAAAAGTAATAGCCATGGTTCACACCACCGACAGATATTCACGTTTATTGTACTTCCTCACCAAAACAACCTCCATTTCCCATTTTATTGTCATTATCGATTTGTTAAAAAGTAATAATCATGCCGAAGTTCTCTCATCAGAAAACGCATGCACCACCTTTACACTGTCATAGTATCATGTTGATTGGAATGCATCCATTTCAAGTCTCACCTATTAAAGAGACTGAATTTTGGGTTCTTAAACTGAATATTACGAGAAGAAAATCACTGTGGAGAAAAAAGAGAGAAAAAAAAAAGGTATCTCCAATGGTGAAAAAAACAATTCATTAACCATAATGTACAAAACTACTATCCTTGACTTCAAAATTATCTAGATGATACAGACTCACGAAGAAGATCTAACAAGGCCAAGTCCCAGAAAAACGAAAAATGGCGATGCACTTCCATGTGCATAACTCACATTTATGGGGGAAATGAGAAATTCTCATTCTATCGGACATTATTGTTCTTTTTTCTTTTTTCCTTTTTTCTGGGCCTTCTATTTTTGTTTCTTAATTACATTCGCTAAAACTCGTGTTTCTAATAATGTAGAATCACTTCAGGACGAGTCGGCTTCTTTACATAATCCTATCAAACTGACTGGAGAAAAGTGACCATTAAGCTCCATCAGAAGACCCCCAATGTCTTCATTGAAACATGCATGCATATGTTTGACGAACATGTTTCTAGGTTTTGCTAAGGTATAAAGTTGAGCAACAAAGATTAGTTAGCTACCAAACAAATCCAAGATATTCCTGCCTCTTTGTTCATTTGACAGCAATGTCAAACATAAACCACATCCACAGCAAAAACTAAGACCCCAGGAGATATTTCTTACTATTTATTATCATAGATCTGAACTACCACTCTACATTGAAAAATAAAGAGTAGAGCTGCACATGTAAACCAGACACCAATGCCAGTCTTCTATCACATTCAAGTGTGACCAAACATGGTAGTATATATTCTTGCACTAAGCATCACATGCATTAACGACAATAGTGCATCCTGATGAAGACACGGTACATAACAAAANAAAAAAAAAAAAAAGAAAAAAGAAAAGGAAACCAACTGATATATACCTCTCTGAAATGCCATTACTCGCGCTTTTCTCAACTAAAGTTTTTTCAGCTGAAGTGTGTGATGGAACACTTTCATAATCTTCAGCCATCGGCAAAATGAATGATGACAACAACGGGTCAGCCACCGCATTATTGGAGGACCCAATGCATGAGGAAGAGCCTCCAAAAAGGGACTGAAAATTCCCTTCTCTCAGCTCCCGCCTCAAGAAAGAGAGAGTCGAATGCGAAGCTTTTCGTAATTTCCT
Organism: Striga asiatica; assembly: GCA_008636005.1. Taxonomy (NCBI): domain Eukaryota; kingdom Viridiplantae; phylum Streptophyta; class Magnoliopsida; order Lamiales; family Orobanchaceae; genus Striga; species Striga asiatica. The sequence continues at coordinate 270,062 of BKCP01008626.1, forward strand.
CTTGCGCTGCATGTACTGTGTAGTCAAGGATCTCAAGGGGCATGGAGAATTACATCTATTGTACAGCTAACGTTAAACAGCCAATTGAGCATGATATGAACATGAACTTCTTAAAATTAGCAGATTTCTGCTTATTTCTACTTGTATAAAGTCAGCATGTTGCAAAAAAAAAAAAAAAAAAAAAAAAAAAATTCCAATTAACTCCAACCGCAATCTTGGGGACATATTCACAAACAGACCACATAAAACAATTTTTTCTTATTCAAGAATGGAGGGTAAGTTGAAGACAAGCACACTATAGCCGCAAAAACAGATAAAAGAAATAAAAGACGAAAAATATAAAGGATATCTTAAATATGTTTCCGTGTTGCAAGGTTATATGAGCTACCATGTCGACTCCAACCCTCATTGAACAAATTGGACAAACCTGCAAGATTAACCTTATGATTAATTAACATCTCAACAAAATGACATCTGAAATTATCACACCAGATACGCAATGGGCAAGGAGACCATGCATGATAAAGTCCTCGAGAGAGAAATTCATAACAAAAGGTAGTGTTCTAGAACAATCACAGTAAACAAATGAACTCAAGTGCAATATATTGATCAGATGAAAGAAAATGTTAAAAAGATGGGATACAAAGAGCTGGTAAGTTTGTCTGTTTTGAAGTTGCTATAGCCTTGACCTTCAAGAGCTCACAAAGCCCGAGGGTCCTTAAAACAAACTATCCACCTCTCAACAAAGAGATAAAAGGAAGAAAATGCATACCTCAAAACATATGTAAATCGCCATGTCAACATGTCATTAATCAAGTAAGAAATAATCTTTTGGTACTCTATTTGGAAGTTACCCGTGAATATCCTACATTTCAATGATTTTGTTCCTAAACACTTAATCGTTATGCATAAAAAATTGAACTTTACCCCATTCTTGGCTTCTACAGGATGCTCATCGTCTATGTGGCAACAAAGTCCCACGATATCGAAATACTCTGAACAAAAAGGACAAGGATATTCCTCCCTTATACCATCATCCATCTCGATTTCCTCAAAACCCATCAGCATATCTGAATCGAAACTATCCCATCTCATACCTACAACAAGATACACATACAGGAAACCAAGGTCAGACTGATAAAATCACTGTCCTATCTTGATATTGAGATTTCCAGTCTAAGCAAGGGAATTCAAAGGTCAATATCGCAGAATTACCCACAAGGTTACCATTTTTCATTTGATGTGAAGATGTAGCAAGCTCGAAATACAATTCAAATAATTTTATTCAACACATCCCACAGTTCATGCCATACTTGCAAAACCTACGACTCAATAGGACACATACATCCATCCTTACGCACATAAAGCCTTTAAAAATGAAATCTTTAATGAAAATTAAAACAACTCAAACCACTATCAAGAACCCTAGATGAAAAATCCATGATATAATTAAATAGAAGATAAATAATAGGAAGAGGCGTTTACCAGATCGAGATTGAAGCGCAGATTGATAGCGCTTGGAGGCAGAGGACAGACGAGCAGACCAAGAGTTAGCATCCATGGCTGTAGCTTTTATCTTTTTTTTCTTGCTAACCTCCAAATTTAAACAAGAAAAAAGAAAACGGTTAGCAAATCTGAGCTCCCTTCTTGTGAAAAGCTAATGAAAACTAATGTCCGATCAATGAAATTCTTTTAAGGACACAGCTTTTCTTGATTCGCGGGATTTTGTGAGGAGTGAGATGAGATTGGATAGTGGTGAGGTTGAGAGGGAAAGAGAAAAATGTTAAATAACAGAGGGCTTTCTTGCCTTACGCACGGTGAAAATGAAAATCCACCGAAAGGGAAGAGAGCGTTTGTTTTCCACTCAGTTTTTATATTCGTTTTTTTGTGTTTTTTTTTTCCCCATTTTCTTTTGGCTTTTCTTTCATTTCCCTTTATGGATTTTCTGTATTTCGACAGCTTGACATGCAGAGGTTGTCTGACTTTAGTTACAACTTTTACACCAAATCTAAGATGAGATTTTGAGCATATCTTAAGAGGTAAAAATGGTTTATCATATATCACTTTAATGGACATTAATTAATAATTACAATCTCATTTTCAGATACACTGCGGTGAACCTTTTTTTGCACCTGGCTTATTACAATTTTTAACTGAAGCCGCCTACAAAAATCGCTCGTCTTGCATTAAGGGCGTCAATGAGATGAAAAAATTCATTTTGTAGTCTTGGTTGAACATTGTAGCAATTTTAGTCTTAAAATTTCAATACTTCGCTTTCTAATCTTGTGATTTAATATTTTATTATAATTTCAGTCATTTGGTAAGAGTGGTACACGGACCACGAAGTTAACCTGTAAGAAGAAACTCCTTCGCTAATTCGAAAGTAAAATTGCAATAAACTCTCAAATTCTCGGATTTTTTATTAGTAATTCACATAGTTTAAAATTTCGTTTTGATATCAGTCTTATATTTTAAAATTTTGTTGCAATTTCAATCCTCAAATGGCAGAAATTGCAACAAAATATTAAATCAGTAGACCAAAAGGTGAAAAATTGGAATCTTTGAACTAAAATTGCTATAATATTAAATCAACAGGAATAGAAATGCATTTTTCCATGAATATAAATATACCCAGCTTTGATTTTTTTTAACAAGTATTAATTTAAAAAAGTTGTTTTGGTTAGTTTTTCATGGAATTTTAAGTTTGTATTAATATGATATTTAAAATAAAATAATTATTAGTTTTTATTTTTCGAAACGATAGAAATTTTATAGATAGAACACAAAAGTACAACTAAGAAACAACCCAACAGGTAGACATGGTCATGGGTCACTCGGCCCAATGACCCGATCCAGACCCAGCACATTTCAGGCCCAATCAGACCCGTTGACCATGGGTCCAAGTCGGATCAAGGTAAAGCAACGGTAGATTTTTTTTTTAGGATGGGTCACAGATCCTGATCGTGTACCCCGACCCGTACCTAGGTACGGGTCGTTTCAGGGTCAGTGATTTTGAACCCGGCAACCCACCCAGCTCGAAATTTGTCCATATCTACCAACAACCGAATAAAGCACTACAAAAATAATCATTTTTAGTGGCGATAATGTTTGTCGCTATATGTTCGAATATCGTCACAATATCATTTGTGTCAATAATACAAGTCGTTGCTTGATTGTTGTTGTAAATACTGTGACTAAAGGTATTAGCAACTACTACCATAATCATCATTAGATCAAATTTTTAGTCACATTAAATATAGTTACTAAAAATTAATTAATTGTTACAAACATTGCTTGTAACTATAAATGGATATTATAGTGATGAATTTGTTTGTCACTATATTTAAACCATTTAGTCACAAATATTATTGTCGTATAATATGTGTTGTAGTCACTTTCAATTTTTTATTGTCGTAATAATATGTGTTGTATTCTAATAATCTTCTAGGTGCATGAAATAATTTTTGTAGATTTCTATGGTCGTGCATCTTGAACACGAGAATCATTCACTTATGCAGGGTTGTCCTAATAGCAAAAGGGAATGGAAATTGATATGCAGTCCACCTACTAGTACTAGTGAGCCTGCGACAGATAATGGAAAAGAAAAGAAGAAATTGAGGATGCTTGGATACAAAATTTATCCAAAAAATCCAAATATTTTTAACTCAACCACTTTTTTTAACTCAACGTTAACTCAACCCAACTATCATTACTATTATTAATATAATTAAAAAATATCAACCAATCATTCTTACATATCACATCAACCTTAATTCACTATTCATCCACTCACATAATTTTAACTAACCATCACTTCAAATCTCTCTCTCATACTTTTACATCAAATCAACTTTAATTATTTTATTTTATATATTATTTTAATATATCCACTAACAACTAACCATACCACTTTTTTCAAAATTAACCAAACTAAACCAAAAAATCCAAAAAACAGGTAATTGAGATGGTAATTTTTATTACCAATTTTAAATTTATTGTCCTGTTAGTATAGATAAGGAAAAAAAGAGAACTAAACGCATATATAATTAGCATGGCATAAATAAAAAAGATTGTGCTATTTTGTTTCTTATACTAACTCTTAATGAATATTTGAAGCACTCCAGAAATTTAGCTGAAATTGTAAATTATAAATTTGATGATAGGAAATGTTACCCTCAACCAACCACTATGGAGCGCCGAAATAAAAAAGATGTAAGAAAAAGCGAGAAGCTATTATCACCATACCGTACCTGCATGCTAACAACAACATCTAAATTCAACAAAAAGTAGTGTTTATCCCATCGACTAATGGCTCGACGGACTGAGCGCGTTCTATTATGCCGTCAAGCTGCACCACCAACCGAGTGCATACAACCTCCATCTTTTCTATTCGAGTTGTTTGGGCCGACATATGAGCAAGAAGGAGATCGAATTTTTCATCATCCGTCAAAGCGTTCCCCCGATGTTCATTAACCATAAGGAAATCGGGGGAAGAACTGTAAACTCGATCCTCCAAGACTCAGATAAGTTCCGCTAGGTTTTCGACTTCGGCCTTAAGCCCGTACGCTTCTATTGGCTACTGGAAATAGGGTTACGCCCTTTCACATACCAAATTTACCTTAATGTTGCATGAAATTACAGCTATGCCAATTTTTAGGGTGGTCAACAGCCCTCCACATCTGACCCGATTTATTCTCATTTCTTTCATTATCTCCCATTCTCATATGATCCCTTCTATATATATATATATATGTGTGTGTGTGTGTGTGTGTGTGTGCGTGTGTGTGTGTTCAAGTAAGAAAGGTGCTCAATGAAATAAATAAGAATAAATCGTAACTATTAGATCAAATGATCTAATGACTAAATAAAGCCAAAATTATTACTTCATTAATGGTAATGTGGTAATTTTAACACAAACAGTGGGACCCATGCCACCACAAATGCACTAACACGTGGGACCCACCTACCACCTCATCCCTATATTTCTTTCCCTATATATTAATTCAAAACATGTTGAGCCTAAGTGACAGATTTTCACGCTTCGGATGCTGACATGACGAAAACCTATGCTTCGTAATATTGTTTATATATTCATTTTTGCTCTGGAGTTAGGTTTGGTATTAGACATAAATAATTGTTTTTCAAACTTGGTAAGTGTATATTTAATTTTGTTATTTTTTTTCTCTTAGTACACATTTTTTTTCTTAGTTTGAGCAAGTAACAATCTTACCCTATTATAATTTTCTCTCATATTTTTCTCGTAAAGTACGATTTACAAATCACTTTTTGCATTGTCTATTTCTGTTTTTTTTTTCATCAATTAATCCATAAAAAATTTTAAATAAAAAAATTATTTTATCAATAACTTTTATCATATATTTCTTAATTCACCCGTGTAGTACATATACATTGTACTAATCTCTCTTACACATAAATACCCATACACATGCCACATTAGCCTCACCCACACACAAACACACGCCAGACAAGCACACACATAACACACGCACACACACACACATACACACATTCACACATTATCGACAACCACTGGCCTGTTGCCGGCAACCACTCTGCCCGCTGGTAATCACGTGTATTACATGGATTGCATCACATGGACTATGTACTAGTTGTGATTAAATGAACAAGAATGGATGTCTTACAAATCATCTAGAATTATTCTTTAATCGAAGTTGGAAATCCTTGACCCAAAGCAGTCGTATCCAAAGCGCTGTCTCCACACTTTTAATACACCTGTGGGTCCCGGCTATCCGGGCTTCCACTTTCGTTCTTCCTTGTTGCTGTAACTTCTCCCCGTACCAGAATTTTACAACCAGCCTGAAGTTCAGCTCGAGCCTTTTCTCGATCTCATTGATCAGATTTTCAGCTTAGTTTGAAATCCAGTAGACCTAATGGCCCACTCCTCATTTTGCCATTCACGGATCTGATTTGAAAATTAACACGCTTTTTAGTTTGATTTCATACGTCTGTTCATCTGTTGTAGATTTTGTAGAAATTTTTTTGATCCTTTAATTGATGGCGACGAGGAATAGGACGATTTTGTACAGAAGGTATAGAGATGCCCTGAAAAGCGTCAGGGTTCCAGCTGGCTCGTCACCATCGAGCTCCGGCGGCGGGGGAGGTCCCGTGATCGAGCTATCGACGTCTTCTTTGCTTAACCCTAACCGATCATATGCTCCTCTAAGTACTGAAGATCCAGGAACCTCCAGGTATTTTAATTCAAGAATCTATTTTTTTTTCGTTAAAACATTATAATTGTCTTCTGAATTACTTTCCCTATGTGATTTAGTTCTACCATATCTTGAGTTGAGGTGAATAAATTATTACCATTGGCGAGTCACGGGTGAGATTGATTGGTTTAAGTTGGGAAATTCTATTGTTATGCACAGAAGACTGAGTTTTGATTCTATAGAAAATGAAGTTTATTTTGATGGCTCTTTTGACTGGGGGAAAATATTTTAGGTAAAATGAAAGGTATTAGAAAATGTGATGCCTGGCAAAACCTTCCAAGTCTTATCAATTGCCGTTAAAGTATTCTACGGCACAACTAAGGGAAAAACTGAATGTATCCTCCGGTTCCTCTTGTGAACCTAAGTATGTTTTTGGTACTTATTCTGAGAAGATAAAGAATTCCTGGAGAACTTACTTGTAACCGACATGGTCTTTATCAAAATGGCATGGAAAAGCAAAATGGTGAGAACGCTTTCAGTTTCTGGTCATGAATATTGTGTCAGGAGTGTAGTTCATATCCTAATTGATTACACTCTAGTGGTGTATCAATTATGTATCCCATTGGGTGCAGATTCCTATAGACTCATCTTTTTGTTTCACAAACTCTCATATCACAACATGTGCATAAATTGTATTTGTATTGTGATGACTTGGATATCGATTGCCATGGATGGTGTAGTTGAAGTCTGGATGTGACTTCCATTGGTCCTCAAGTTTCATTCTTCCTAATGAACTTAATTTATTTTATTAGAGATACTTTTCAGTTTTCTGTATGTCCGAGAAAGACAATAAATTGGTAGAACTCTAATACTGAGCCTGTCATATGCTTGGGAGCAGTTTGTTTTCCATGATAGTCAGGCGATAGGGGTCTGTAGGTCACTTCAAGTTGGTACAAGACCTTTTT
>BKCP01008626.1:278483-323658 GCA_008636005.1 Striga asiatica
ATAAGAAGGCATGGCATAGTTTAGAGGGTTATATTTTCTGTTGACCGCTAATGCAGACCGAGATAGACATGAAGTGATTTATGAGATTTGCAAATATGGAAACACATGAACTATTAACACATTCTTGTATTCTGATAAACCTTTAAAGCATTTAATTGTCTTACAATGTAAGCATTAGAAGTGGATAATAAGTACTCTCTCCTGGTTTTAGGAGCAGCAACAGTAACGAACCTATATCCGTGAAAATGATCCCACAGTGTTGGGTACTCAAAGAGCAGCAACAGTAACGAACCTGTATCCGTGAAAGTGATCCCATGGTGTTGGGTACTCACATTCACATGTTATATATACAACTAACCCACGGGTATGATATGTATCAGATGCACTTATAAAGTGGTCAATACGCTGAAGAAGAGATGGGCTGCTTTCTCATATTTTTGTTAGGAAAATGGTGTTGCAAGTGAAAAATGCAAAATAGAAATCAAACGTTGTTTCGTTCATCATGAAATATTATTTTCATTTCTCTCATTCAGTAATCTATTCTGCAATTTCAACTGCAATTTGATCAAACTATTAGTCTTCAATAGCCTGGGGCCCTTGAAAAGCTATTGTTGACAGAAGTAGCGATCTTATTAAATGGTACATCTCTTAGGATCTGTAATCCAACTATGGGCCATGGCCCAACACGAGTGTATTGGTTGGAGCACTGTTTCTTCAATACTAAAACAGACAAATTGAAGCACTCACTAGAAACTGAAGCAAAAAAGAAAATGATGTATAAAATTGCCTCAACTGATTTCGTTCCCACTTTTCATTTATCATCTAATCCAGAGATTTTCTACTAATTCTAGTCTCTTGTTGTTGCAGTATGGGTACAGTTGCAGTAGGTTTACCACCTGCTTGGGTGGATTTATCTGAAGAAATTGCAGCTAACATACAACTTGTGAGGGGAAAGATGACGGAGCTGGCAAAGGCCCATGCTAAGGCTTTGATGCCCTCGTTTGGAGATGGTAAAGAAGATCAACGCCGGATTGAGGCTCTTACTCAAGAGATAACTGATTTATTAAGAAAATCAGAGAGGAGATTGCAAAGACTCTCTGCTGCTGGCCCCTCGGAGGATTCTAATATTAGGAAAAATGTCCAGGTATAGCCTGATAATCATCTGCTTTCTGATCTATACATGATTGACAATGACTAATTACGGTAATCTTTTGTTTCATGACTTTTATAGGACTACTAGAATTAATTGTGTTTGCACTCACAAACTAAAACACTTCTTTTTTCCGGATGCATATATTTATTCTGAAATAAGAAGCTGCATATATTTATGCTGAAATAAGAGAGCTGCATATCGTTATGTGAATTTTTCACATTTGATATGTGGTGAACAACTTTTATGTGCAACATTGTTTTAAGAGAAACAATATATATTCGACAGAGATCGTTAGCTACCGACCTTCAGACCTTGTCACTGGAGTTACGTAGGAAACAGTCCACATATTTGAAACGTCTTCGGCAGCAAAAAGAGGTACGGATAGTAATTTTATCCATACTGCATGTCAAGTTTATGTTTCGGCCCTTTAAATGCTTTATTCATTTAACAGGAAGTATTTCTTTTGAAGTTACAATATCTGAACTGCCTAAAGCTGCCATCTTGGTGATTGACAGCAGCTAGTGATATCATATTACAATGATTATTATACTGTACAAAGTTTAACATCGTGCCATTTTTTAAAGGGGCCTGATGGTGTGGACTTGGAAATGAACTTAAATGGGAACAAGTCTAGAAGGGATGAAGATGATTTGAATGACATGGTAAGTGGGTTGAGCTTCATTTACATTCACCTGTTTTAAACCAGACCCTTCCGTACATATGTTTCCTGTAGTGATGCATCCACGCATTCAAAGTTTGTGGTTATAGTGAACCAGAGTTGCTAGCAAAAGACTTTTTAGACCTGGCGTGAGTAGTCTTAACTCTTAAGGAGCAACCACAAAAGATACAATTTCATCTTTTTTTTTTTCTTTCTTTATTTCTTTAATCTGTCTTATTTTGAAAAAAAAAAAAAGAAAAAAAGAAAAATCTAATTTACATTATATGTAATTTAACTTGGTCCACTGCTTTCTAGATATAGTTACCACGATAAAGATGATTACTTTGCAATTGGTATTTAGGCTGTAGTCTCTCTCTTGGACTGAATTAGCATCATGGTCAAATTAATCGTAATACATAAATCTGAGTCTGAGGATATGGATGGTGAACTGGTCTTTGGGATAGGCCATATAAGAATTGGGTCTTAATGTAATGTCAGCTTTTACATATGCGACTAACATGGAAGCTTGAATATTGCTATAGGCTGATTCTCTCTTTTTCTGTATAACCTTGTGATACGACCTTGTTGGTTTATGTCATGGATGCATCATGTAACCTTGAGTATGTTGCAATTATTCTGTATAGGGATTCAGTGAACATCAAATGGCCAAACTAAAGAAAAGTGAGGCATTCACAGCTGAAAGGGAGCGGGAAATTCAGCAGGTTCTTTGAAGTTTTAGTTGTTTCTGTACTATGCAAAATACCTAGATTTATAATTGGTATTTTATTGATACTAGGTGGTGGAATCAGTCAATGAACTCGCACAAATTATGAAGGATTTATCAGTTTTGGTGATTGATCAGGTCAGATGCTATATCCCACTTGCTATAGTTACTCTTGCAATATATTTTGTATTTTAATTTTGTTCTCTCCATGCAGGGTACTATTGTCGATAGGATCGATTACAATATAACAAATGTTGCAGCCTCAGTTGAAGATGGCCTGAAACAGCTTCAGAAGGTACTTGAATTTCGCCCCTCTTCTGTACATTTTCCCTGTGAGAATTATGTACTTTGTGCTTTCGGTTGATTGCTTTTTTAATTGATCTGTAATTGCAGGCGGACAAAAGTCAAAAACAAGGTGGGATGGTTATGTGCGCGACTATTCTCGTTATCATGTGTTTTGTTATGCTTGTTCTCTTAATTTTTAAGACGATTCTATTCTAAGCTCTAAACACAACATCGTCCCAGTGGTTTTTATTACACATACCTAAGACAGGCTCACAATTTATTGTAGTCAGTGAAAGAGTGGGATTTCCCCAGTTTTCATTCATGGGAAATCCAGTTTATTACTTATTTCGTCCTCGTTCATATCCTTTTTCTTTACCGTTTTTGTGGTATAAATATGTCTTACAGCAACGATAGACTTGCTTCTGGTTTTTGTGGAGGAGGATGTGACTGATTTTTCTTTTCCCCCAAAATATTGTTGTAATGTTTCGCCAAAAAATGTTAGGCTTTCTTTCTAGTTGATAAGGTGAATTAGCACTCGTTCAGTTCTTCATGTTTCAGAGTAACTATAATGGACATCACAAATGTCTTGTTATTCTTTATAGATGATTAGAAATGCAATTGTATCTCAAAAAGGGGTTGTTAGTGTTATAATATATGTGCATGAGGTGCATGAGGTGAATGAATGTATAAAATATTATATGTGAATGACTATTTGTCCTTGATGTAATTGTATTATTACGATTGTGCCATTAGAAGTTCTCCTATAAATAAGAGCTTTATTTATAATGAAAAAACAATCAAGAGAAAACATTCTCTATATTCTCTGTATTTCTCTCTATTTTATAACTCGTTATCAGCACGAGTTTCTGCCCTATAGAGCTCGATATATAATATGACGAGAGTATGTTTTACAGTTGCGTCTTATAGACGATCTTCTGTATCAGAAATCAGATTATTAATGTATTACTTTATTTTTGAGCCTCATGTCGAGCTGCCTCTTATAGCTACACAATTTATCCTCTCCAATATTATATCAACAATAAATGGCCAACTATTTTCCCGGCAACTCCTCGGAAATCGGCTTCCATGGCTTAATCCCGCCGCACCTCCAATAAAGCCTATACGGCCTCCCAGTCGATCTCCCATAGGACTCTCTCTCAGCCATCACTCTCCGGAGGGGACGACAGCACTAGAGCTCCGATGGCGGACCCATCGTCAGAATCCAGGATCACGAACGACGTGTTCTTGAGCTCAAAGTATCTGAAGGCCGCGAGGGAGGTTCTTGATGAGGTGGTTAGTATTGGTGGAAGGCTCAAACATCAACATAACATGGGCCTGCCTTGGTACTCTTGTTCGTAGGCATAACCTCTTCAAGAAAGAGGGAGCCGTATGATTACACAGCCGCGCTTGAGATGCAGGTATATGTACATAATCAACACTATATTACTTTGCAGATCTTTTGATAAAGGGGAAGGAGTTAAAGTATGAAATTTATCATTACAAAATCAAAGTCTGATAACAAATAAGGAATCGTATACACAAGTGGTCATGCAATCGTAATCACAATAATTAACCAAAAGATTATCATTAATAATGGAGGTAGTTCATGGTACAACTGTCATTAGTCTTTAGTCAATGATAATATATCTTTGTGGGCCTAAAGGTTGATAAATGAACAAAATTATTGAAATGTTCTCCATCGGTGGAAAGATAATTTAGTTTTAAATAAAGTACCAACCATTAATTTTTTTATGATAGAAAATTAGTGCCAGAAGCACATTTGATGGTATTAGTTCCAGAAGCACATAATATTGTTGATAGCTACAATAAAAGGCTCACAAACAAAGTTCAATTGTAGTGTCTAAAGCATATAGTGTTCACTTACAAATTAATACTTTGATGCTCAACTTATATATTTGATAATTAGCATGAGCAGTTGAATTATGTTGAGCAATTATTTATCATAATTTTCCCCAAAATGGTGCATGGAGAATTGAACATTTTCTATCTACGATTTACTATTATGCACAATCTTATATCACCACCAATTCGTACCTTTATGGGCCAATATTATGAACTAGGTATGCTATGATTTTTATACTTCGTCAGATTTTTAATACCTAGAGGCCATTATAAGGGGCAAATTTATTATTTGGTACGTGTTGTGCGAAGATGATTTAACGGCATTAGGGGGAGATATGAGCACAAATTTATTAATGCCGTAAAATATTTGAAATATTAATGTTTTCATTATTTGAAACCACACAATAAAAATTGAAATTGCAGAAATATAATATGTAGTAATAATGGAGTGAGTAATTTGTATATATCTAAATGTACCACAAAGTAAGCAAAATCCATAGGGAATGATTAATTTCTTAATGCTAGAAGCATAAGGTGATATAATATATGATGAATGAAAGTCGCAAAAAATATATATTCAAGATTTAATACTCCTTTATAAAGAAATTCCTGAAGAGTTGATCCAGTACATCTTGCACGTGCATCAAATCATTATAGTACTGGAAATGTGGAACAACCAAAATTAAATGTTAAGGGAAGTAATTATAAATACGGCTACTAAATATGAAGTTGCACATATGGTTGAGAGAATATAAATTGAATATCATAGTTGTCAACAACATAATTGCCTATGTGATTTCTTTACTATCTCAAATAATGATCCGGAAGTGCTGCAAGCGCTTAGATTGATTGAGATAGAAAGAAAAATAAAGGAGAGTTTTCACTCGATACACGATATATCCCAGAAGGATAGTATATTCCAGAAGGATAATGATTACTTATATGTGATATGGTGGTATGATGTAAATATAGCGAGATTATGGGTTTACGCAGAGACCCAAAATTTTATAAAATTTCTCTCAGTATCAATTATTCCGCAAGTTAATATTTATGGCAGCAACATTACCATGACCATTGAGTCATATGTGAAAGTCCTGGATGGACTCGAGTACCTGAGATGAAAGATAATTAAATCATTTAATTATATAAAGTTGTTGGTAAGATGTGGTACAACCAACAAAATTCTTCCGGAAGAAGTAAAGTACGAAATTCAAGGTAGAACCTTGTGTATAATATACAAAATGATCATCTCGGTTAAATAGATTATGTGGTGAACACTATGTAAAAGATTAAATATGTTAGCTCATGCTTATAGACGGAGTTATAATGAAACTCTTGGTTAAATATGAAAGAGTATTATCTCGACTTGAATATTGAGAATCTCCTAGAAGGAGTATTTGTAAAGATACCAAAGAAACTAAAAATATTATTATTACTGAAGAACAAATACATAAGGATCATATGATAGAAATATAAATAAGAGGTTGTGAATCCTCAATAAATATGTGAAAAATATTACATAATAGAACGCATATAAGAAGGGTGCGTCTCGAGAGTATAAAACTCCGTAACTCTGCCACCCATGATTATTATTTGGGTTCATAATGAAAGATCTAAAGGATCAAAAGCTCTTTTTCGCTTGATCCCTTGTGTTTTCACAGATCTTGAAATGTGATGCATTCTTGAAGCTTTTTGATAAGCTCAGTAGACGTGTCTGCAGATTTGAATACTTCTCTCGTTAAAGGAGATATGAAGGTTTGATATACTCCTTCGTCTAATAATCCAAGCAAACCATGAAAATAGTTATTAAAATTCAATAGACCTATGGGCTTATTAAGAAGTTTCAATTTTGCCCAAGAAGCAATGGTAAACATTGTCATTAAAGTTCCATAACCGCCTGGAAGAATGATGAAAGCATCACTATTGTTCATCATATCCATCATACAGTCATAAATAGAATGAGTTAGCATCAAACTCGTGGAATCTTTGACGACCCTTGTTGAAGCTTTTTGAAAAGGTATGATACTTTTCACTTCTATATCAAAACATTTTCCAGCCATTAAAAGGTTATCAAAGAAAGTGATGCTAGTTCCTCCATACAATAAATTGATTTTTCGATTCCCCATCTCCCTTACTAGTTGACTTACAATATCAATATTTTGAGAAAAATTTACCAGTTTAGAACCACCAAGATCACACATGGTTTTGATTGGATGAAGAAATTTATTACCCTGAGAAGACTCTGAAACATCCATCTATTTATCGATAAACTAAATTTTGTGAGATATATGATTATGATGAATGACTCGTTATTTAAAAGGGATGTTTCACAAAATGATAACCGACAGATAAGGCGTTAAGTCTTCAATGAATCTTATCTGTCGGCAGCTACAAGATTTTCTGAAAATTACAGTACAACATACTAAACTGTATTTTTCATACTAGCAAGAACAATTTTTACAAACTTGATCTTTTGAAACAATATTTTCGATACTGTAAAGTTCTTCTTCATTTTTGAAACGAATCCATAAGGACACCCACGATGCACATAACCTCTCGGATGTGTCTCAAGAATCTGTTGAATCGTTTGATCCATAGATTCTTTACTCAATCCATCTTTTATAAATGATATTTTATCTTCTCGATTTTTAGGCACGAACCTCACAGAATTACATCGTGTGTCACAAGTCCATCGAGCGCATTTGAAGCATCCACCTAATCTTTTTGCTCTTCGTTTCTTTGCAAAAGTACTTTTACCCATACCTAGCATATATTTATATGAATTTGGAAACTCTCCAGACAATCGAACTTTTGCTTCAATTAACCATCGAATATCACTTGGAATATTATTAATCATTAGCACCCTCAATCTTTCTAATCTAGATTGATAAATCCTTTTTATGATATTTATTGGGAGAAAAGAATAATTTTTACGGATATTTGAGAGTGCTAAATCCATTTGTAAATTCGGACCTTTGTTAAGGAAGATTGAATGATTTACCTGATAATTTATAGAAATGATGCGTATGCGATACGACTCTAAAAACAGAGCTTAAAAGTCTGTATGTCAGAAGGCATGATACGCATGTGATTCTGAATTTAAATATTGGGTGCACTAGAAGTACATTTATTGCCGCCGAAAGATGATGTGATATGTTTGTGATAAATATGAATTGTTGTGATGTTTACTGATATTAATGATAATGGTTTGCATGATTTATGTTATGTGATGTTTTGTTCTCAATTGGTGAAAATTATTACTAGCTAAATATTTGTGAATCATTAAGAAAAAGGGTGCGATATATGGACCCACTACCTCTACATGTGTGCTACTAGATATTATTGATCCACTAGATAGCCACATGATTATATGATTCCTAACCTAAAGTTACAAGATGTTTTGAGCAATGAATATGCATATGACACGTAACCTGAAGTTATGAGATAATTATGAAATAATAAAAATAAGTGTCATATGCAAGTAATAAAGCTAGTAATATATCTACTGATACGATGAACACTTGAAAGAAAAATGTGCACATTACAAGTAATATGAGTTCAAAGTTCTCCTATTATATATATATATTGAAATCGAGAACGAAACGGATAATATATGAACTTCTCTCAAGAAATTCAATATTGAAAATACACATTAGAGATTTACTAAGACGAGGGGGAGAAACAATGATTGAAATTTTGTAAATGATATGTGTATCACACTAGAAGTGTGCAAATAAACATAATGATAACGATGGAGATGAAATATGTGAAACATTATGATGATCGAATAATACGCTGGAAGCGTTGATATTGTGATAATCATGAAAATATTGTTATGGTGAATATATGGAATACGCGTTGTACTCTTTTTCCCTTGACTGAGGTTTTGTCCCATTGGGTTTTTCCAACAAGGTTTTTAATGAGGCAACAGGGATGACGTATTCACATGAATAGTGTACTCTTTTTCCTTCATTAGGATTTTGTCCCATTGGGTTTTTCCTAATAAGGTTTTAACGAGGCATATTCATGGTATAATGAGGACTAATGGATAATTGATATAATTCCTTATAATGATAAGAAGACATCGGGGTAGCTGTACTCTTTTTCCTTCGATCAGGTTTTTTTCCACTGGGTTTTCTTGACAAGGTTTCAATGAGGCAGCAAGTGGATACTCCACTAAAGATGATCTATTTGAGGGGGAGCAATGTTATGCTTCCACAATGCTCAGGTTTTGTCTCACTGATTTTCCTGAGGGAATAATGTTATGATTCCAAAATGATCAGGTTTTTTCCCACCGGGTTTTTTTCCTGATATGATGAAGCAACGGTATTTGATGGACACAAGATACAATTCAAGATGTTCGGATTGAGCTTTACCCAAATCAGTTAAATTCTATTTAGAAAATAGTCATTCAAGGGGGAGTGTTATAATATATGTGCATGAGGTGCATGAGGTGAATGAATGTATAAATTATTATATGTGAATGACTATTTTGTCTTTGATGTAATTGGCCTTGTTTGGCGGTCAGCGGATAGCGGATAGCTGATAGCGGATTGTATCAGCGGATAGCGGATTATATTAGCTGATTTGACCAACGGATTGCATTAGCGGTTTTTAAATAAGTGTTTGGTAAATAGCTGAAAGCTTATAGCTGTTTGACATTGCAAAATGACCAATAAGTACATTTTATTATTTAGGGTGTATTCTTTTAATAATAATATATTAAAACATTTAATATTCTTTAGTTGGTAATTTATAAATATATATATATATATATTTTTCCAACTAACATTGGGATAGAAAACTTATGAGAACTTGTGGGTCAGAGTTTGAACCACGGTACTTTTATCTAGTCAGTCAACAATCAAGATAAAAATTGTCATTAAATTTGTAATTGAGTTATAACCTTAATTTTGGTATAATGAACTAATAATGAAATTGTTCTGACTTTTGAATGAGTTGAATGATAACTGGAATGGGTGAGAAAAAAAAACGACAAGTAGGAAATCTCTCCCCTTCACCGACAAAAAACCCCAAATCTCTCAGAAAACCTAATTCGCTAATCCGCGTGCCTTCTCTCAGCAGGGCCTTCGGGCCACGACGACGGCGGCGTCGTCCGAGCCGTGCGGTCGAATCCCAGTGACGTCGGCCGTGGCTGTGGCCTTTTCATCGGGTGCGAGGGCGGGTCTTCCCCTTAGGTTTCGCCGTCTTACAGGTTGCTAAGGTGGGTCGGGATCCTGCGTTCTTCTCGGAGTCTGGGTGGTGGCGGGCTGCCGGCGTGGCTGTGAGTGACGACTGTGGCGCCTATTATCCCCTTGAAGGTTGGCGGGGTGGTAGTCGGGGCTGAGATCAGGGCGGTTTCACTCTTCTCCCTTCTCCCGTTTTGCTCTGCTTTTGGGGCCTTTGGTTTGTGTTAGTGGAGTCGGCTCGGGTCGGGGTGGGTCTTGTGTCCTGGACCTGGGTTGTCGGGTATTGGGAGGTGGAGTATGTTGTGGATCTCCGGTTGTGGGTCTTGGGGTTGTCTACCCGGGCGAGGGTTTGGGTTCTTTAGTCTCAGATTTGGTTAGGCGATTTATCTGCAGTTTTTGGATTTGCGGCTTGGCCCGGGTCTTGTCAGGGTGGGTAGTCGGCCTTGGGTGTCGGTGTCGTTGGTGTTCGACTTGGCTTCACTGTGCTGTGGGAAGGGCTTAGTGTTAGTTGTTTTGCGTTCTTTTTGTTATGTTTGTGTTGTGTTGTTAGTGTTGCTTTGTTTTGAGGTTTTTTTGTTGTGTGGTGTCAGTATTGGTTGTGTGGGTTAGTGTTTTTTTCTCCTCTTTAGGAGTGTGAATTCTCCCGCCGGGGAGTGTGTATTCCTCATTAGTGGGGTTTTCGTTTTTGTGTGTTTTGTCGTGTGTTGTGATTTAGGCTATCTTCGGGGGTAGACCTCTCTTTTCCGGTTAGTGAACCGGTTGTACTTTTGTGTGTTTTAATAAAATCTATCGTTTGGAAAAAAAAAAAGAATGATAACTGGAATGGAGAATGGTGCCCCAACTCTATCTGCATTTAACTAATTCACAAATTCTTCAAAAACTCTTCCACAAACCAGAATTATGTTATAATAACAAGAGAAGCATTGAAACGCTAATATCTCAAGCGAAGCTTTAGTTTTTAAATAAAGGACAGAAACAACAAACATCTAATCAACATGATGATTATGATGAGGCAAACAAGTAGAAGAAAAAAACACAATATTCCACGATAATTAAGAAAATACTGGGCGGCTAAGTCAACAAGTCAGCCATTTTGTTTTTTGCAGTTTGAAAGTATTTCCTTCATTTTTTATCGTTCTCTTTGAGAGGAGAGGTGCGATTCTCTTTGAGAGGAGACGGGGAATTCTATTCCTCTTTGAGAGGTGTTGTGCAGGTACTTCTCTCTTTGGGAGAGGATTGAGTGTGTGTCCTTTTTCCCATCTTTGAGTGTTGATTCGAGAATTAGGTTTTCTTTCTCTATTTTCGAGATGGCTTCACAGGATGCAGAAATTCCAAATCCACTTGTGTTGTGTCACATTTGTTCTGGAATAATTGGATAATATTATTTGACATTTATTTTATTTTCTTAAAATTAATTATTCGGGCTCTATAATTTTATTTCAATTATATGTTCGTAATTGCTAATTGTATTAATTTTAATGTCGAGCCGAATAGTATTATTTACTTTATTTTCGGTCGAACCGAAAATTTAAAATAAACGAGACTTCGAACAGAGCGAGTATGCGTATATTTTTTTATCGAATCGGGCCGCCCCTTTTCTCCTCCCCAGCCAGCCCGAACCGGCCACCCTCCCTCATGCATGCATGAAATGTAAGAAATTTAACGGGTATATTCATAACAATTAGGCGGAATTGAATAAACCCTAAACATGTAATTCTATCAATTCATAGAACATGGATCTTTTGCATAAATTAAATTGCACATAGAAACTTACAAGAATCCATTAGTCCTTCCCTGTTCTTGTATGTCTGGCCGATCGTGGATTATGTTCCTCTCTCCCGCTTCTCTCGTCTTTTCACAAAGCCCTTGTTGTTGAGAACTTTATTTGCGTATGAGATGGGAGAGAGGGGCATGTAGTATATATAGGAAGATGAGACTTACAATCCTAATCCCACTAACATTCCCCATGTTCTAACCTAACTTACTGTCCAAGTCAAACATCACAAATTGGACTCTTTAATATTAGAACATTAAATAATCCATTAAATATATATTCACCGTAATTTAGTTTGACTATTAATTCAATTAGGTCTAATTAATTTATATGGTCCACAATAATAGAATAATATATAAAATATTATTACATTCTCCCACTTGGACCATATAAGTGTCGAAACCCAAAGAACTACTTTAAGCGCGCACCTTTCATCAAACTTATGATTGAATACATATACTTATAAGTTTAAAATTAAAATAGAAATTAACCGAGTCATGGCGGTCACAAGTCTTCGAGCGACATGATCCCTTCCATGTACCACAAATCATTTCTATTTCAACTTTACTTTAATATGGGACAAACCATTCGTACCATAACTATAAGTCATCCAACATTTATGTACATACTTATAAAAAAAAAAATATCTATAATGATGATGTCATATGTGAAGAACAAAATATCTATAATTGAATTCAATAAATGTCTAAACAATTTGAGCAACAAAAACTAGTATCAATACAACAAGGCCCCATGCGTTAACCCCATTTTTTCTACATGCCTTGCAAAGGCTATAGGGGCTAACCCTTTAGTTAATGGATCCGCTATCATGCAATCAGTACTAATGTGCTCACATGACATATTTTGTTTCTTCACTTCTTCTTTTACGACCAAGTATTTCAACTCTATGTGTTTTGCACCCTTTGAGTACTTGTCGTTCTTTGAGAAAAATACTGCTGCGGAATTATCACAATAAATACTCAGCGGCTTGGACAAGATGTCGACATTTCCAAGTCCTGAGATAAAGTTCCGTAGCCATAAGCCCTGAATCGTGGCCTCAAAGCATGCCACAAACTCAGCCTCCATCGTGGAAGTCGCAATGATGGACTGTTTTCCACTTTTCCATGATACTGCTCCTCCAGCCATTAGGAACAAGTAGCCGAATGTTGATTTCCTACTATCCACACATCCAGCATAGTCCGAATCCGAGAATCCGATCACTTCAAACGAATCGGATCTCCTATAAGTAAGCATGTGTTCTTTGGTGCCTTGTAAATACCTAAGAACTTTCTTCGCAGCCTTCCAATGATCAAGTCCGGGATTACTTTAGTATCTTCCCAGCATACCAACGGCAAAACTGATATCAGGCCTAGTACAGGTTTGTGCGTACATCAAACTCCCAACTAAAGAAGCATAAGGAATAATCTCCATCTCTTTTTGTTCCATTTCACTTTGCGGACATTTTTTAAGGCTAAACTTGTCCCCTTTCTGAATTGGAACCACTCCTGCAGAGCAACCATCCATTTTATATCTCTTTAAAACTTTCGAAATATAGCTTTTCTGTGATAAACCTAAAAGTCCTTGTGATCTATTCCGGAATATTTCTATTCCAATAACAAAGGACGCTTCACCCATATCCTTCATTTCGAACTTTTTAGAGAGATAATGTTTTACTTCGTGCAACATGTCCACATTATTAGCAGCTATCAATATATCATCAACATACAAAACTAAAATAACGAACCTACTCCCACTGACCTTAATGTAGATACACCGATCCACGGTATTCACTACAAAACCATATGCAGTGATGATATCATTAAACTTGAGATACCATTGGCGAGAGGCTTGCTTTAGTCCATATATCGACCTATTCAACTTACACACTAACTTTTCCTTTCCTGTGATCTCAAAACCATCTGGTTGGTTCATATAAACTTCCTCTTCCAATTCTCCATTTAGGAAGGCAGTCTTTACGTCCATTTGATGAAGCTCCAAGTCATAATGAGCTACCATTGCCAATACAATTCTCAAGGAATCTTTCTTTGAAACCGGAGAAAATGTTTCCGTATAGTCAATGCCTTCCTCTTGGGTGTATCCTTTAGCAACAAGTCTAGCTTTATATCTTTCGATATTACCTTTAGAGTCGCGTTTGGTTTTGAAAACCCATTTACACCCGGCTCTCTTAGACCCTTCAGGTAATTCTACTAAATTCCAGACTTTATTGTCATCCATTGACTTTAATTCTTCTTTCATGGCATTGATCCACTTTTCAGAATTTACACTTTCCATAGCTTCTTTAAACGACATTGGATCTAAATCCATGCTCAAGTCACATTCACTCTCAAGAGAATAAACCACATAGTCATCAGAGATAGCAGGTCGTTTTTCCCTTATCGACCGTCTCACTATCACTTCATTATGTGGATCATTGGAAACTTGTGATGCATCTACCACAGGTTGTTCTATAATCTCTTGATTGCTTGTGACCGGTTCATTATCAAATGAGTTTGGATCATTCTGTTGTTCATCTAAGTTGCGTGACGGTACTGCGACTAGAGGAATAACAACCGTTGATGGACTCTCGGGCTTGGACAATTCGACCCGAGTTTCATTGACATCCACACTTCGCGGTTCTAAACTCCCACTAATTTGATCATTTTCAATGAACCGAGCATTGCCGGAATCAACTATTCTCGTACTATGGTTAGGACAGTAGAACCTATATCCTTTAGACTTTTCCGGATAGCCAATGAAAAAACCACTGACTGTCCTAGGATCAAGTTTCTTTTCATGTGGATTATATAACCTTACTTCTGCTTGACACCCCCAAACATGAAGATGCCTCAAACTAGGTTTCCTACCCGTCCATAGTTCATAAGGTGTCTTAGGAACTGCCTTACTAGGAACTCTGTTTAGCAAATATGCAGCAGTCTTTAATGCATGCATCCACATAGATGACGGTAATGTTGAATTACTCAACATACTCCTAACCATATCCATTAAAGTACGGTTTCTCCTCTCAGCAACACCGTTCTGTTGAGGAGTCCCAGGCATAGTGTATTGTGCACAAATGCCTCGACTCTCGAGAAACTTGGCAAATGGACCAGGACATTGTCCTCTTTCATTGAACCTACCATAATATTCACCCCCACGATCAGATCTCACAACTTTCACTTTTCTATCTAATTGCCTTTCCACCTCATCAATATATATCTTTAGATAGTCCAATGATTGAGTCTTTTCATGCAGTAGATAGATATAACCATAACGTGAGAAGTCATCTGTAAAGGTGATAAAATACTTTTCACCGCCCCATGAAGGAACGTCGAATGGACCACAAATATCAGTGTGAATAAGTTCTAAGAGTTGAGTGCTTCTAGTGGCTGATTTCTTTAATATATGTTTAGTTTGCTTTCCTTTAATGCATTCTACAAATATATTTAGATCACTAAAATCCAAGTGAGGGATGATTTCATTTTTCACCATCCTTAATAACCTTTCTTTGGATATATGACCTAATCTTTGATGCCATAATAGAGCAGAATTTTCATTATATGCACTACGTTTGATCCCAAGAACACTTTGAACATTAAACAAGGATTCAGAAAATTCTTTATGCAATTCAAAACGGTAAAGCGAATCAATCAAATTTCCATTGCCACAAAATAATTTGTTCTTGTACAATGAAAAAGAAGCATTACCGAAATTAAAGAAATAACCTAAAAGATCCAATCTACTTAATGAAACAAGATTGCGAGCACATTCAGGTACATAAAGACATCTTTCAAGATCTATGTTACAACCAGTGCTCAAGATCAATCTATACGTCCCTATGCCTTCTATTCGTGCCTCCATCCTGTTTCCCATGAATAAGTATTGCTCACTTTCCTTTATGATTTGGATCGAACTGAATCCCTGCAAAATATGGGATACATGAGTAGTTGCACCAGAATCAAGCCACCAAGTATTATTGGGAACCTCTAATAAATTTGATTCAAAGCATACAGAAAGACAATGCATACCTTTCTTTTCGAACCAAGTTTTCCTTTTCGGGCAATCTTTCTTGAGATGGCCTAACTTCTTACAGAAAAAGCACCTCAGCTCTTTAATGATTGGTACTCCAGAAACTTTGAGTGGACCAACCTCCTTTCCTTTGCCTTTGTTTCCCATCTTCATCTTGCTCTTGCTGGCTCCCACATGAGATACAAAGTGAATCGACTCCTCTTTCACCTTCTTTATTCTCGCCTCTTCCTGCACAAGCATGGCCCTAATTTCTTTATAGTCCCACTTTTCTTTAATGGTGTTGTACTTCACCTGGAACTGGCCAAACTCGGCAGGTAGGGAGTTCATGATGAATTGAACCAGAAATGAGTCGGTCACCTCCATTCCCATGTTTGATAGTTTAGCTGATATGTTGGACATGTGGGTTACGTGATCATGGATGGAGCGGGACCAGTCAAACTTTATAGTGGTGAGTTCGCCCATAAGCTTCCCCACAATTGACTTGTCCGCAATTTCAGATTGAGATAGTTCCTTAATCTTTCCTAGGAAGTCTTTCGCATTGTCAGCCTTTGGCATTGAAGCTTTAATGTTATCCGCCATGGTTAGTTTCATAAAATTCAAGCACAACCTATTTGATCGCTCCCAAGCCATACGAAGAGATACCTCTTCTTCGGAGCTTTCATCAGTAATGGTTGCGGGTACTTCATCACTAACTAGAGCCATATCCAAATTCATAGCACCTAACTGAAAATGGATGTGCTCAGACCATTCAGTGAAGTTCATTCCATTGAATTTTTCAACCATAATGCCTGACGGAAAACCGGAATTAAGTGCTGCAAAATTTAATACATGCTATTAGATTATGCTTTGATAAAATTTTATGGATTCAGAAATATTTAAGATTATATATTTAAATAACCTTTGGGCAATACTTAAATATATAATGTATTTAATTGATGTCTAAGAGAAAATAATCTTTAATAGAAATTACAAGAATTGTGATCAACTAGTGGTTATCTTTGGACAAACACACTAATTAACCTAACTTTAATATAATTTCTCTTTTATTGTCATATATTACAAACCATGGCCCACCTTTGGGTGTCCTCCTAGTTTATAATCTATAACATCAATCATTCAAATATTACAATATTAGGGTACATTAATAAGACATCGTCTTATATTTGAATAATTGATATTTTTTATCTAATTTAATTATCTATTCAATAAATTAAACTAGGCCACTTTGGTGACTAACTAGTTTCTTACATAGATAATATAATTAGATAATATTTTATTTTAATTATATTTTATGAGATTATAAAAACTATAACAAATCTCTACAGTCCATATCAACTAAGAATAAGATAGAACTAAAATTATAAGACCAAAATATTCATCAGCCTTAATAATACACGATCAGTAAATAATCCATGCCTCGTATATTGAAAACACTTGCGACAATACTGAATGCTTAATATTTCACGACCATTAACGATATTAAAATAAAAAAGCAAATATGAAACACTTTCGGCAATCATGATCATTAACAATATAAAGCCGCATATATGAAATCAAGAATCCATAAATCTGATTGAAGCTTACGGCAATTTAGAACTCAATTAATCCATCTTTGCCAACATATCAAGAATCAAACAATTATTTGATAAACAACAAATCAGATTACGACAAATAATTTATTTGTGCTGCTTACGGCAATTCACAACATATCAAGAATCATACAATTATTTGCTCCAATCATTATTCATTTCAGCAAGCACGAGAATCAATTTGATAAACAGCACACATGAATTTCGCATAAACTATGATTGCAACAATCGCATCAAGCGGCAACGATTTTAAGTGCAGAAACATATGCGAAAAATAAATTCGGCACAGGATGCAATAAAAGTGATAGGCAATTTAATCATATGCATAAACACATGCTCTGATACCACATGTAAGAAATTTAACGGGTATATTCATAACAATTAGGCGGAATTGAATAAACCCTAAACATGTAATTCTATCAATTCATAGAACATGGATCTTTTGCATAAATTAAATTGCACATAGAAACTTACAAGAATCCATTAGTCCTTTCCTGTTCTTGTATGTCTGGCCGATCGTGGATTATGTTTCTCTCCCGCTTCTCTCGTCTTTTCATAAAGCCCTTGATGTTGAGAACTTTATTTGCGTATGAGATGGGAGAGAGGGGCATGTAGTATATATAGGAAGATGAGACTTACAATCCTAATCCCACTAACATTCCCCATGTTCTAACCTAACTTACTGTCCATGTCAAACATCACAAATTGGACTCTTTAATATTAGAACATTAAATAATCCATTAAATATATATTCACCGTAATTTAGTTTGACTATTAATTCAATTAGGTCCAATTAATTTATATGGTCCACAATAATAGAATAATATATAAAATATTATTACATGAAATGCATTTGAATGTTTGAATTTTTAAAAAAGATCCCTATCCCTTTATTCTAGCCATTATTCTCTCTCATTAAAACCATGAGATTTGTAACTCTCATTTGGTTAAATACGTAACCTCCCCCCCCACTCTCATTTCTCCCTCATCTCCATCTCTCTCTCACTCGGCCCTCACTCTCTCCATATTTCCCTTTCTTTCATTTTTCTTGTTCACTAGAAAGCTTCCAGCCGCCGCCATCTTCGGCCTCTTCCACTCGTCACCCTCGCCGCTCATTTCCACAGCACCACGCGACGCCGGAGCATCCATCCCCAAGCTCTCCAACCAGCGGCTGCCTCCAGCACCCCAGCGAACCCCGACGAGAACGACACCATGAGCAGGCCATTTTTGGCGAGCCTGTCTCAACAGCCGCGACCTCCGTTCGAGCAGCTCTCGGCTTCCCATCTTCCGGTGACCTCTGCCGGCGAGCTGCTGCCAGCATGAAGCTAATGTGCGGCCACTTTCGGTCCCTTTTCGTTACTCCGAGTCTCGTTCGCGAGCCGACTTCCAACCCGTCGTTTGGCCCGTTTTTCCTCCGTTAGCTCATGAATTTTCAAAAGCGGATAACTTATTCAAACCCTCTCGTTATTCCGGTCATGTTCGTATATCACATGATAGCTAAATATATCATGCGTATTACCGATTATTTGTTTGAAGTCGGATTTTGGTTAGAATTGTTATCGACTCGTATATGTCGTTTCATTTATCGGGTTATGCTCGTGACCTCGTTAAACCGAATATCATGTTTTTGCTATGTTGAACCTCAATGTTCTCGCTTATTTGCTGTCGAGAAAGTATATTGATCGTTGTCAAGTTTCGATCCATTCGTGTTGTATTCATTGGTATTTTGTGTGAAAATACGTTTTTCGCCGATCTGTTATGCCGCGTTTTAAGCTATCTGAGACTGGTTATTTGAAAATGTGGTCTTCATATAAAATGTAGTATGTTCAGTTTCCTAAACCTGGGCTTTGGAACTTTTTGATTCCGATCTATAACGAAAAAGTTATGATTTTTACGAGATTTGTTGTACGTCCAGTTTTTCCTAAAACCGACAGCATAAATGTGTTAAATGGTTGATCTGTTTTTCATGTCAAAATGTGCTAGTATGAATTTACACTCTTCATGAAAGTTATAGATCTGTCTCTTTCCTTTCAAATGAGATAAATTTCATGTTGATATGTGGTTGCTCGAGTTATGAACTTATGAAGTTAGATATGCATGAATTAGGAATCATCATGTTGGCAGAAATCTGAAACTGAATGTTAACCAATTTTTCACTATCCAAATGATCTCATATGATTTTGTGTTCTAAATGAAAGTTGTAGAGGATGCTTAAGGTTTAATTTGGGGTTTGAACCATATCATTTAGAGGTCTGTAGCTCTAGATAAATGATAAAAAACTAAAGTGCTGTCCATATCACATGTTTATTTTTAATAGTTTTACTGAATCACATGTTTTGTGTTTAAACTAGTTGAATATGTGATTATTTGCCAATACGATCTTCAGAAAAGTTATAGAAATTTGAGTTTCCTATCATGTGGTTTTTGAATTTCATAAAAACCATGCTTGTAGCTCCAGTTAGATAGTAAATACTGAAGTTTGGTTGTTGACGGACGTTTCCGGTCAACGGTTAAAAAGGTAAATAATGAGAAGACAATGAGGAAAAGACAAAGAAATATGGTTTAATTATGTTTTTATTGATCGATCGCGAGGTCGGCCTCTCATACGAGGTCGGCACTTGCAATATCCTTACAAATTCTTACAAAGTTTCTATATGAGTCTAGAGAGAGTTCAGACAGTTGGGATTCAACAACCACAAATTAAATGAAGTGGGCTGCTATTTATAGTAACCTTAAATGTGACACTATTCAGGTACTGTTCACCGGTCTTGTCGCACAGTGTTCTTGCAGAGCAGTCCGGCGCCTCCCTGACAGAATTCAATGCGATTTGAGGTTTTCCTCACCATTACCTGACGGGCATTTAATGCACACATGGGGGTCATTTAATGCTGGCATGCTTTATGTTTTGGCTAGAGGATGTAGGTCAGCAGGCTAGGATGCCACGTCCAATCACCAATGATTATTCTCCAAGTGGCATTATTATACTGTATCGAGATCGACGTCCCTCATTGGAGATCCGTTCTGAGACCTCAGGTCGGCTCCTGTTCCCTTTTTGCTCCTCCGATTCCGGGGAGCCTTCCTCCAGATCGTCACTTACCAGGCCGGCACCGGAACTTAACTGTCTCAAAAGCCGGGCTAACGGATGGACTCGCAGGGGTGTCAAGGTCAAAAAGTTTCAGAGTCCGGCTCGGCACCTATGCGCTAGACCGGGTCTCCGGTTCGGCTCTCGAACTCGGGTGTCAACATACAGGCCCCCGAGCTCGGAGGGGGTGCCCTCAACATCCTCTGTGAGGTTGCTATCTAAGAATACATCCGAGGTCGGCGCATAACTCCTACTTTGCAAAATTATTTCCCATTTGCTGCGCACATCCTTCCCAGACCCGAAACGACGGGTCATTTAATGCGTCGTGACCGTTACGCTTCCTGTCGGTCATGAAAAGTCGCGCCGGTTCAGAACCTTTCCACGTGGCGTCCGTTGATTCGTTCGCGTCGAACGACGTGTCGCGTCGACTATCGGCGGTTGTTATGTGCGCGTGAGAGCCACGTCGTCTTTCCAAAGCCGTCTGATTCCTTTTATCCTGTCCGTCAGATCGAGCTTTTAATTTTGAATTTCAAACGCTGCGCCACGTGTTAAGCGGGGATTGGTCGACAGTTTATATATATATTTATCGTCGTCTTCCTCGAGTGACTTTTTACTTCTGCGATTTCTGAGCAACCGAATCTCCGAGCGACCCGAATTTCTGAGCAAGGCTTTAAGGCGATTTTCGAGATTTCTGCGATTTTCCTGTGATTTCCACACCGGTAATTCCATCTTTCTCCTCACCCTTTCCTTTTCTTCTTTGATTATGTCGAACTCTTCTGATAATGCGGCGAACCTCCCCGCCGGAGATGGCGGCTTCACGGCGGAGGAGACCGGGGAGTTAGTCGTTTATTCCCCTCCGACGACCGGGGCGGTGCAGCCGCTCAGAGTCACTCTGATCTCCGCTGTCCATGTGACGCCGGCGGCGGTGGCGATGGGCTCGCGTTGTGGGGGATCTTCGGACTATCCCACGATCGAGATAATCGACCTCGGGTCGGGTCAATCTGACGCCGAGGAATCCGAGAAGGAGGCCGGCTCCGCCTCTCTCGTCGAATCTGACGTCGATTCGAACTGGTCGAAGAGACGCTTCGAGGGGACACTCGTGGATGAGAGCGGGTCCCCATGGCTCGTGAGGACAGCGAGATCGACGCCGCGGTTGAGGCCGCCACCACGGCTCCTTCTGGATGTTGGTGCCGCCCTCCGCGAGTGTGGCCATCCACTGCTTCGGCGACTGCCTGGACAACCCCATCAGTGTTGACGGACCTCGACCTGGCCAAATTGAGGGGAAAGTCATGCTTCGGCGCCAGGGTGAGGGTTTTTGCCCCTTACGTGGGCGAGCATATACATTGCCCTCCGCCAGGTTGCATCGGCGTCTATCGGGCGAGCATCTTGCTCGGCCTCAGATTTCCATTGCCGGGGGCCCTGAACGATATCCTCTGCGACCTCGGCATCGGCATTAGTCAGCTCGTGCCGACGGTTTTCGCTCGGCTCATCGGCCTCATCTTCCTGTTTCGCCAACAAGGGTGGGCGGACCCGACTAATGCAGATGTAGGATCCTTGTTCGTTTTCAAGAAATCCGGGGAGATCGACAACTATTACAACTCGGTTGCCCAGGGCGTGGACAAGTCGTTAGTCCACAGGGTCCCCGAATCTTTGCACGGCTATATGCCGGAGTGGTTCTGGGTCGGCGGCGAGTGGATGACGCCAAACGCAGCCCGACACCCATCCACCGAATTCATTTCTGGCCCTTGTAAGTACTTTTATTTATTTTGCTTTCGCCCTTCTGATTTATCGTCTTTCCCTGCTAAGAGGTCGGTGTTTGCATTTCAGTCCGCAATCCTCGCGTCGATCCTAGTGACGAGCTGGTTGCGAAGGTCGAAACTTTGCTGGGCCTTGCCGAAGGGAAGCGTTACTACAAAGACCTTGTCGCGGAGGAAAGTTTGATCCAGCACAATCTTTGCCCCGAGTACAACAACAAGTCCTTTGAACCCGGTATTTCTCCTTTCCTTTTGCGTGTTCATAGCCTTTTTGTGATCATACTTGTTCTCACCCGGTTTTCTACTTTCCTTGGACTATATATTATCCCCTCCTTCGCGAGTGTGGATTTAGCTCGGTCAAAGAGGCCAACAAGCACGCGCACGCCAACCCCAACCCACTAAAGGGAAGAAAGATGACGAGTCGCATGGATTTTCTGACCTCGAGGCAGGGTAAGAAGAAGACCTCGGGGTCCAGCTCGACAGGGACCTCGACTCCCGCCCCACCGAAACCGCCTGCCGAGGTGGTTCCTCCGCGGGAAGCCCAGGCCCCCTCAGGTCCGGTACCAGCGCCCACAGGCCCTGCGGGTCGAGGCCGAGATGACGGCCGTGGCGGCCGGGCCGGCGCTTGTGAGGTCGGCACCGGTCGAGGACGAGGTGCCGTTAATCAAGACGCTGCCCCACGACAGAGGAAGCGCCGGCTCCTTGCAGAGGAGCCGAATGAGGAAGAGGGGGACAGCCGAGGCCGAGAAGACCGCCCTAGCGCGCGAGTCGTCGGCTTTCGTACACCAGGCCGGGTCCTCCACTTACATCCCGGTGAATCCAAACCGCAAGGCCAGCCTTTCCAAGCGTCTCGAGCTGTTCCCCGACCAATGGTTCATAGACTCCAGGTTGGCAGTTCCGCTCGACTTGCCAAACCCCCATCGTCTGCCGGGGGAGATGATGTCCGCGGCGCGTGCCGTGATGACGTCCTGGACTCCGGTGGCGGAGACGGCGGTGGCCATGCTCTTCCCGACACAGCTTATCCAGCACTCAATGGCGACCATGGGCCGGGCCATGGTCGAGCTGGTGCACGCTGCCGGGGCGATGCAAAAGGAAGTGGCTGCCCGTGACAAGGCCGAAGAGAACCTCGCTACCGCTAAGGGCCGGATCAGCGAGTTGAAGGACGAGACCAAGAAGGTCTCGATGCTTGAGAACGAGCTCGTCCTTCAGCGGGGGGCTACCGTCGTGGCGGAAAAGTCGGCCGCCCAGGCTGTCGAAGACTTGGCCCGTGAGAGGGCGGCGTGGGCCGAGAAGGCGGAAGAGATGGAGATGAAGCAGGCCGTCGAGCTGTCCGGAAGCGAGAAGCGCCGAGCTGACGAGGTTCACGGGCTGGAAGAAAAGCATAAAGCCGACCTGGCCCATCTCGCCGAGTTGCACGCCGCCGAGGTCGCCGCGCTGAAGAAGAAGTATGAGGAGCAGGTCTCTGAGCTGGCGGACTACGGCAAAAGGTTGACCTCCTAGGTCTGCCTTCTGAAGGAGGCCGCCAAGCAGATAGATGGCGAGCCCATTGCTCTTCCTCCCCCGGCGACCTTTGCCGAGGTCCAGGCCCAATACTTCGAGGAGATGAGAGAGAGCATGGATATCTCGGCGGTGTTCAACCTCTACTGGTTGTTCCAGCCGCTTGATGCCCGGGTGCTCTCCATCGAAGATTTTAGGGCTATCCTCTCGGAGAAGGCGGGCCGGTACGACCTGGACTTCGAAGGCCAAATTTGCGAGGTCGACGTCGACGAGTCCGTGGTGGTTCGGAGGCTCCGGGGTTGGGCCGACGACATTATCGTCGGCTTCGAGAAGTTTGGTGCCATCCCCACCTCGCAGACGTGGCGGTTGGCTCCCGGGGAGGTTCTTCTGGGGTATAAGCCGTTCATGCCCGAGACCGATCCAGATCCCGAGTCTCAGCCGAGGCGCGGCGCCGTTCTGACGGTGGTCGCGGAGATAGAGGAGGCTGAGGAAGCGGCTGCCGCAGCAAAGGTGGTGGCGGATGCCGAGGCGGGGGTCGGCACCTCGGGGACGAATGATGTGGGGGCTGTTGAAACGGCGGCGGCCAAGGCCGAGGTGGCGGCCGGTACAACAGGTGCCGAGGAGGCGGAAGTGGACGCCGAGATTGTTCTTGAGGACCTCGACCTCGTTGACTGAGGATGTCTTCCGGCCAGGGTGCCTTGATATTTTGACCGCATGTGGTCTTGTTTTACAAAACAATTTGTTCATGTAATGAATATTTTAACTTTATTTTGAATGGTCTAAATGCTTGCTTTTATGTCGGATGTGTTTACTTTTATTTATGTTGAATGAACGTGTTCGCCGCTTTTAATTATTTACTTATTGTGCACTTGATGGTACTACTTGAGCATGGCTTGAGTGCCGGGCCGGGCGTTCGTTATTTGGGTGACCGAGCCCCGCGGTCGGGCTCGGCGCCTTTTATTTACTTGGCCGAGCCTCGAGATCAGGCTCGGCGCTTTTTATTTGATTGGCCGAGCCTCGAGATCGAGCTCGGCGCTTTTTTATTTACTTGGCCGAGCCTCGAGATCGGGCTCGGCGCTTTTTATTCACTTGGCGCATTACCTGTCCGATTCGTTCGTTGGATCGGGTGATGGTTTGGCCATGTCGAGCTTCGCGTTTGAGCCCATCGTTCATTCCTTACATTGGCGCTATGGCCTTACCGGGCTACTTTGCCGAGCCCGACTTGTGCCGGCCGAGCCATCTTACTGACCCGACCTGCACTTAATTATGTGGCAGCTTACCTGACCGGTCTCGCGTTCGGACTCGGAGGTATTATCGGCCTGACTGGGCTTCCTAGTTGAGCCCAGCTAGTGCCGACCAGGTCATCGTACTGATCCTGGCCGAAACTTCGTTCCTTACGTTAATTACGCAGCTTCAACTCGATCTATACTTACTAAAAGCTAACGCAAATATACAAAAATCACACATCTTTACAAGGTTCGTTCATTTTTTACAAAGTAGAATTACAAAATGAAAATACAAGATTACCCTAGACCTATTGGTAGAATTTTTTCAAAAATGCCGAGTTCCAGGGGTATTGGTGGGGAGTGCCGTCCGGGTGTTCGAGACGGTAGGCCCCGTGGGGAAGGACCTCTCTGATCTTGTAGGGCCCTTCCCACTTCGGCTTTAGTGGTCCGGGATCAGGCCCCGTTACCCTTTTTAACACCAAATCGCCGACCTGATAGGAGCGTGACTTGACTTGGGAATTGATGTATCTCTCACTTCGCCACTTGTACGCTGCGTTTCTGAGCTCGACTTGTGACAGGTGCTCGTCTATCAGGTCGAGACTTGCTCTTAACGACTCAGAGTTAGATTCCTCTTCGAAGTTGGTCACTCGAAAAGTTGGGGCGCCGAGCTCGACGGGGATCATTGCCTCGGTCCCATAAGCCAGGGAGAACGGCGTTTCTCTGGTGGATGATCTGGCTGTGGTGCGGTATGACCAGAGTACGTTTGGGAGCTCCTCCGGCCATGCTCCTTTCGCGGCTTCAAGTCGGACCTTGAGCCCTTGTTTGATAATTTTATTTACAGCTTCAACCTGGCCGTTGGATTGAGGATGGTAGGGTGTCGAGAAGAAGTG
This sequence comes from Striga asiatica, assembly GCA_008636005.1. Classification (NCBI taxonomy): domain Eukaryota; kingdom Viridiplantae; phylum Streptophyta; class Magnoliopsida; order Lamiales; family Orobanchaceae; genus Striga; species Striga asiatica. The sequence goes on from BKCP01008626.1 coordinate 304,194, forward strand.
TTTGATGCCATGTTCTTCGCAAAATGCCTCCAGCTTTTTCCCTTCGAACTGTCTTCCGTTGTCAGTGATTATCGAGTTCGGCACCCCGAAGCGACATATGATGGACTTCCATAGGAAGTCCATCATTTTCTGCTCGGTGATGGTAGCGAGAGGCTTGGCTTCTGCCCATTTCGTGAAGTAATCCACTGCGACAACAGCGTACTTCACTCCGCCCTTTCCGGTGGGTAAAGGGCCGACAGGTCGACGCCCCATTTTGCGAACGGCCATGGGCTGAATATTGATTTCAGCGGTTGGGATGGTTGGATAATATTTAGCGCGAAGGTCTGGCATTTTGTGCACCTTCGGGCCATGTCCAGGGCGTCCTTTTTTAGGCTAGGCTAGTAGTATCCCTGCCTGAGGACTTTGTGAGCGAGGGCATACCCGCCGGAGTGATTTCCGCACACGCCCACGTGGATTTCCTTGAGAATGTACTCGGCGCTTTTCTCGTCTATGTATTTGAGCAGAGGTGCCGAGTATCCCCTCTTGAATAGTTCACTGGCTACGATCGTAAATCGAGCTGCCCGGGTACGGAGCTGTCTGGCCTCTTTCGTGTCAGACGGCAACGCACCGGTCTCGAGATATGACCGGATCGGGACCATCCAGCTCGGCTCTTTATCTTCAGAAGTATGACCGACGTTTAGGATGGAGGTGCCGAGCACATAGGGTTGTTCCTTGTGGGTGACTTGTACATACTCGACGCTTTCCACCCCGGCGCTTGAAGCGAAGCGGGCCAAGGCGTCGGCCTGCACGTTCTCCGTCCGGGGAATGTGCTCTATTCGGGTCTGGAGTTTGGCTAGCTTTTTCTTCACTAGCCCCAAATAGGGAACCAGTCTTAGTTATTTGACCTTGAATTCCCCGGAAATTTGTTTAACCATTAGCATTGAGTCGGAGTATATGGTGAGGTCGGTCAGACTCATGGCTTCAGCCAAAGCGAGCCCGGATAGCAATGACTCGTATTCGGCCTCATTGTTGGTTGCCGGGAAGAGGTATTGGATCGAATGGCAGAAGAGCCTTTTTTGGGGATCCACGAGGACGACCCCTCCGCCTGCTCGTCCGGCAGTGGAGGACCCGTCTACGTACATCACCCAAGGTTCCTCGCCTTTTGTTTCCTCGACTCCCGGTGTGAACTCGGCTATGAAGTCCGATAGTACCTGCCCCTTCATTGCTGTTCGGGGTCGGTAATGAATGTCGTATTGCCTTAGCTCTACCGCCCATTTGACCATCCGACCTGAAGTATCGGGCCGGTGCAGGATCTGTCTTAGCGGGTAGGCTGTGAGGACAGTGATCGAATACTCCAAGAAGTATGGTCTCAGTTTCCGCGCCGCGGTCACCAAGGCAAAGGCAAGTTTCTCCATCGGAGGGTAACTCAACTCGGCATCATGGAGGGCCTTGCTCACGTAATAGATCGGGAATTGGCCTGAGTCCTTCTCCCGGATCAGGGCGGCACTTACAGCCACCTCTGAAATCCCCAAGTATAGATAGAGCATTTCACCTGGGCGGGACTTCTGCATCGTCGGAGCCTGGCTAATGGTCTCCTTGATAGCCTCTAACGCTTTTTGGCAGGCCAGTGTCCACTCGAACTTGTGATTTTTCTTGATGGAGTCGAAGAAAGGTTTGCAGCGGTCGGTGGACTTTGAGATGAATCTGCTCAGGGCGGCGAGTTTGCCAGTCAGGCTCTAAACTCCCTTGATCGACGTCGGCGGTCGAAGGTCTTGCACTGCCTTGATCTTCTCGGGGTTGGCGTCGATGCCGCGCTGGCTGACGATATACCCCAAGAATTTTCCCGAACCGATGCCAAAAGTACATTTTTTCGGGTTTAACTTCATAGAATAATCACGCAAAATAGAGAACATTTTATTGAGATCGTTTACATGGTTGGATGCGTACACGGATTTGACTAACATGTCATCTACATATACTTCCATACACTCACCTATCAAACTAGCAAACATCTTATTCACTAAGCGTTGGTAGGTGGCCCCGGCGTTCTTCAGCCCAAACGGCATCATCGTGTAATAATACAACCCGCGCGCCGAGTAGAAGGAGGTGTGTTCCTCGTCGTCCGGATGCATGGGGATCTGGTTGTAGCCGGAGTACGCATCCATGAAGCTCATCAGCTCGTGCCCTGAGGTGGCGTTGACCATATAATCGATGTGGGGGAGAGGATAGCTGTCTTTGGGGCACGCCTTGTTCAGATCGGAGAAATCGATGCACAGGCGCCATGCCCCACTGCTCTTCTTCACAAGTACCGGGTTGGCTACCCAGGTCGGATACCGAACTTCGCGGATATACTCGTTGTCCTTGAGCTTGATCACTTCTTCTTCCAAGGCCCGCTGTCGGTCCGGGCTGAGCTTCCTTCTCTTTTGCACGACCGGCTTGACCGAGGGGTCGACCTGCAGCCGGTGGCAGGCATCCCGAGGGTCGATGCCGATCATGTCTTCGTGGGTCCATGCAAAAACGTCTGCGTTCTCTCGGAGAAACTTTGTCAGCTCGGCCTTCAGAGGCCCCGGCAATCTGCTCCCAATCTGGAGCTGTTTCTGACAAGTCTCCTCATCAATGAAGATGACCTCAACCTCGTCCATAGGCTCGACCCTCTTCGTCCCCCGTTTCTCTTCATACTGGGTTCGGGGGTCGAGCTCGTCTTCCTCCGTGATCGGCCTCTTGCCGGTTCTTCTCCCCCTGTCCAGGTCGAGGTCGACCTCGGTGCCGCCTTCGGTCTGGCCGGCATTTTCGTCAACAGGGGGGAGCGGGCCTGTCTAGTTCGCCATCATGCGGTCGCTTCCTTGGTCGGGGTCCGCTAGTCCGGCACTGGGGGCTGGGCTTCCTGCCCCCGTATCGGATTTAATGTTGGCGGGGTCGGCGCCCGGCGAGGTCATTGGGTGCAAACCTGTCTGGTTTCCCGGCATGCGGATGCCCCTAAGACCATTGTGTGCCGACCCGATGTCCGTCGCCTCGGCGTCGGCTAGAAGGTCTGCCGTATTTATCTCTGTGCGCGGGATGGTTAGAATGCATTCCCGCGCCTCTCTTTGATCCCCACAGTGGGCCCCCTCTCCGTAAAAAATTGGGAACTTGAGGGAGTAATGATATATGGAGACGGCGGCCTTCAACTTGTAGAGGGCCATTCTCCCCAGAATGGCGTTATACTCGCTTGGGCAGTCCACGATTTTGAAGGTTTCCAGTATTGTCTTCGTGGGCTGCCCCTTTTCCCCGAATCGGATCTGCAGCGTGACTTGGCCGATGGGGGCGATGGTCTGCCCATTGAAACCCTGGATCCGTTCTCGGCAGGGCCGCACCTCCTTCTTGTCGATCCCCATCTTCTTGAAGGTATCGTAGTAAAGGATGCTCGCGTAGGCCCCGGTATCGATCATGATGCGATGGATCTTTATCGCCATTCTCGGCGCCGTGATTACCAGGGTGTTGGAGTGGGGGTGATCAAACAGGAAGGCGTCTTCATCGGTGAAGGAGATTTTAATTGGGGTCGGCTCCGGCGCTGGCCTGTGGTCGGCGTGCATCACCCTCTGCCCGGTATGATAGGCCTGACGGGCGTAGGCCTTGGTTTGCCTCCTGGAGAGGAGGGACTCGCTCCGGCTCGTGTTGACGCGCCGGGCTGGGTAGTCGGCCGGGTCGGCCCCGATGCGTGGGGACCGGTCTATCTTTCTGCCCCTAGAGGTGCCGGCCTCATCTTGGTGGGTGGGGCGGAAAGTCATGATTTCATAGGGGCCACCCTGCTGTGGCTTCTTCCTTCGAGGATTCACATCGGCATCCTCATTACTGTCGGGGCCTTCCTCAAAGCGGCCTCCTTTCTTCCTCTTTTCTCCGGAGTGGGTGAACCTCCGGAGTTGGGGATCGTCGATCAGTTTGAGAAGCGCCGAGATGAGGTTTCGGCACTGGTCGGTATTGTGCCCGTGCGCCTTGTGGTAGGTGCAGTAGCAGGTTTTATCCACCTTGTCCTTGTCGGTGAACATCGGCTTGGGATCCGGCAATAACCCCTTCGCCTTGATCTCCTCATAAACTGCAGCGGCCCCCACCGAGAAGACGCTCTGGTAGCTTTCCTTCAGTTCCTCAGCTCTTTGCCTTCGCTGAGCTTGGATTTCAGCGAACGATTTGCCTGGCTTCCTCGACTTTTCTTCCTTCGCCTTTGCTTTTGCTGGCGCCAGTGCGGTATCAAACGTCGGGATGGACGAGGACTTTTCCGCCATTATGTAATCCTAAGCGTGGGTGAGGAGCTCCTGGTAGGTGGTCGGCTTATTCTGACACAGGGACCATCTAAACAGTGTTTTCGGTCTCAGGCCGCCCTGGGCGGTGATCAGCAGTGCGTCCGGATGGCATCGCTTCATGTTTTGAACTCGGTCGTTGAATCGGGCGATGTAGTCCTTCAGTCTTTCGTTCTCGCCTTGAACGATATTGGAGATGGACTCTTTGGGAGCAAGGTTGACCTGCGATCCAATAAAGTGCGACCGGAACGCCGACCTGAGCTGCGCCCAGGTTGAGATGGAATGGGGGTAAAGGGAATGATACCACCTCTGCGCCTTTGGTCCCAGCGTCAGGGAGAACATACGACAGCGCAAGGCGTCAGAGGCGCCGTGCAGGTCCATCCACGAAGTGTAGAGGCCGATGTGGGAGTCAGGATCCGAGCTCCTGTCATAGAGGCCGAGCTGGGGTACTTTAATCTTTTTCGGGACGGCTTCCTGTAGGATGTCGGGGGAAAGAGGTGATGCGTTGTCCGCGACTCGGGGAGGCGGTCGCACGCATGGTTGCGGATAAGCGGGGAGTGACAGCTCACTCCCCGCGGGGTGCCGGCCTTCTAGTTCGGCAATTCTGCATTTTAGGGCCGCGACTTCGTCAGTGTCACGCCCTATAGCCTTGCCTCGCCTGATCACTTCCCGAAGCCCGCGGTTAGCTTGGCTTTTGTCGCCCAAGCGCTGGTGAATGGATCGACCGATGATTTGGAGGCTTTGCTCTGGACGGCTCTCCCCAGTCTGTTCGGTGGGAGCTGGTCTGGTGCTCTTGTCGCGACGACCTCGGGCCTCACGGTTCGGGGATTGAGCCGTGGTTTTGGATTTCGCCGGGTTCTTTTGCCCTCCGGCCTCCTTCTCGGGGGTGTGGAGCAGGGTATTGTCGGGGTTTTCTGTGGGCACCACAGTATTTGCCCCGGCTGCCTGGCTGGCAAGGGCCTTTGCGAAGACCCCCTCGAGGGCTTTGAGGACATCGGGGTGCTGCAAGGCCGCAGCAAAGGTAGGAACTGGTGGGACAGGGACTATGGGTCCCTGCCGAGCACGACGAGAGGTCTCTCAACCGTTGCGTCCGCGAGGCTGGGAGCCGGACTGCTGGGTGGAGTCATCATGGCCGGATGATGGCATTTTGAGTAGTTTTTTGGAAGTCAAGAAGTGGGAAAAGATGAGTGCGATGTGGAGCTTCACAAGATCGAAAAATTGGCACCAAGTAACTTATGACCCTTCTTCTAGCGCCAAACTGTTGACGGACGTTTCCGGTCAACGGTTAAAAAGGTAAATAATGAGAAGACAATGAGGAAAAGACAAAGAAATATGGTTTAATTATGTTTTTATTGATCGATCGCGAGGTCGGCCTCTCGTACGAGGTCGGCACTTGCAATATCCTTACAAATTCTTACAAAGTTTCTATATGAGTCTAGAGAGAGAAAATGTAGAGAGAGTTCAGACAGTTGGGATTCAACAACCACAAATTAAATGAAGTGGGCTGCTATTTATAGTAACCTTAAATGTGACACTATTCAGGTACTGTTCACCGGTCTTGTCGCACAGTGTTCTTGCAGAGCAGTCCGGCGCCTCCCTGACAGAATTCAATGCGATTTGAGGTTTTCCTCACCATTACCTGACGGGCATTTAATGCACACATGGGGGTCATTTAATGCTGACAGGCTTTATGTCTTGGCTAGAGGATGTAGGTCAGCAGGCTAGGATGCCCCGTCCAATCACCAATGATTATTCTCCAAGTGGCATTATTATACTGTATCGAGATCGACGTCCCTCATTGGAGATCCGTTCTGAGACCTCAGGTTGGCTCCTGTTCCTTTTTTGCTCCTCCGATTCCGGGGAGCCTTCCTCCAGATCGTCACTTACCAGGCCGGCACCGGAACTTAACTGTCGCAAAAGCCGGGCTAACGGATGGACTCGCGGGGGTGTCAAGGTAAAATGTTTCAGAGTCCGGCTCAGCACCTATGCGCTAGACCGGGTCTCCGGTTCGGCTCTCGAACTCGGGTGTCAACACTGGTCAAGCCAGTTTTGGACTATGACTCAATTTTAATGTTTGTTGATTTATCACCTGTTAAATGACCTTATTTGCTTTTAGTGTCTTCATAAGAGTTGTAGTTTCATGCCTTAGGATTCCAATGCAACTTGATTCATGTTTATATTAGTTGTATGCTGAGATTTATGTTGATTTTAAAAACGCTGCCGGGTTAAATTTTCAAAACTTATGTGGTATTTTCGAAAATGTGTTTTTCCTTGTTTTAATGCGTGCCTAAATGATTACGTGAACTTAGTTAGACTTAGTGATCATAGAATAGTCTGTGGTAAGGATATTTTACTAATGTAGGTGTTTGACGAGTCGATCTCGCCGCGTACCTTATTTTGTGTTGATTCCGATCGCTACCAGGTGGGTTCATTTATGTTGAATCTACATTTATCACACTCATTATTTCGTATAAATGTATGTCGCGATAGCTTTTGTATGCGTGAAAACCCTAGTCTAAGTGTCCCTACGGTAGTGCCTTTGACGAATGCATAATCAGTGGAAGTCACCTGCCCGTTGCATCCGGGAGGTGGACGCCCGAATCCGTGTAGAGTGGAGGGGTAATTCAACTTCACTGTCTCCTGGATAAGATCCTATGCCTGTTGCATCCGAGGTGGGAGTGTTTCCAGTTACATCCTTGCCGATGTCTGGTCGGATGGTTTGTTGTATGTACATAGGAGGTTTGCGATAGGGCCTAATAGGGAGTTAGATCTGGATTCTATGCATACATTATTTATAGTTATGGATCTTTATGCGAAATATACTGTGCGGTAATGGTGAGTATGATGGTTGTACTCACCAGCGTTTACTTTTCTGTCCTTGTTTCCTCTTCCTATCCTTTTAGGTTGAGCATGGTTGGCGGCGGCAGCGAGAGACGATCGAGTGGTGGTCGTTGGATTGTGTGCTACTTGCTTTCGCTTTTCTCTTTATTTTCTCGATAGGCCATCTGTTTATCCTTGAATAATTATGCTTCCGCATTATTTATTTTGAATGTGTTGGTTGGACTAATAGATTTCTGTTGAAGTATTTAATTATGCATGACTGGGTTTGAGGATTATGAATAAATTGGATTTTATTTTAAATTGTCAGATTTTATCTGTGTAAATGTTTATTTGTTTTAGTTGTTTAAGCAGCGCCCGTTGGATGTTAAAGTTTTAAATTGGTATTTTGCGAAAAATATACTCTGATTTTTATAAATAAATTAAGTAAATTCTTTAAACTAAAGCGGGGCGTTACAGTATGGTATCAGAGCTAGTCTGCGTTTCAGTAGACTATCTCTCGTTTTGTTTAGTTAACCACCATTCGACCACTCACTTTCATCTCGCCGCGCTAACTCGAGGTATGAGTTTATTGCTTTATTTGATCTTATATGGGGCTTAGGACTATCCACCTTTGTTTTAATTTGAATTCTAATGTTTGGTAATGACTCTAATATTTTCTCTCTGTAAGTTTCGAGCTAGCACCTTGTGTGAGCTATCTCGTCGATAGACGAGATTTGCGTTTATACACCATAGTTTTCTGGTGACCAATGTCAGGATGCCTCGTTGACATTAGACAACCGAGAGGTCCCGAATGTGCGGGATCCCTCGAACGTCCAGGGCAGTTGACAAGTGGATCGGAAGAGGCATGGTGGAATCCAATCATTGGATTATGAGGATTGGAATTTAGTGCTTCGAACGTGTTGTAGATCGAAACCAAGAGTTTCGATGACCGATTAAGCATTGCTAACGTGACTCTCGAAGATGACAAAATCTCGAAGAAAGCGATGGCTTCTTCTTATTGCGTGGATTATGAACGTTGACCCAGGCTGACAGTTTGACGGAATGACTCCGTAAACTCAAGTGGATCTAGCGTACTGTATACGCAGAATCCTAACTCGACTATTATGTAATCGTCCGCTATGCCGACTACTGGCATTGAGGCCAGAAGAGGATCGTGCCGTTGCATTTCAGGTGCGAATGAAGGAGATTGGTAACCTATGCCAGAGAGGATCAACGGTGGACGAATGTGGCTGAATCCTCACGTGGATGAACTCTTCTGCTCGACATTTGGTCAATACACAGGGAGAATCCCGTGAGTATGCTCTCACTTAGGACGAGGATGAACTGAGCAAGGATTGGGCAACTGACCGGGAAATCGAGATCGTGTGCTGTCTATTAATCTTTTCGTTTTCAATGTTTTATCTTTCAAACTGTTGTGCAACTCTTGTATTTGATACTTGGAACTAATTTTGTTTAGAGACTTTGTGTACGAAGAAGAATAAGTATATTTGTTTTCTGCTAAACCTTATTTGTCGCAAGGTTTGTGATTTTTGTCTGCGATGACTCCGAGTCCGCAAGGGTCGGCGCAAGCCACCATGGTATCTTGACCTGGAGGCCAGCGACGGTCATTTATCTCGTTGTGGTTAAGTCGTATGACGCATCGAAAATAGTTTTCCCCGATCGGGAGTCATCGACTAATTCAAGGAAGGTATCTTACCTTAAAGGATTATGAGGGATCTTTTAAGGAGGGTAGTCGAGCCTGGAGCATGTGCATTGTGAAGTGTAGAGCCGCTTGTATTCTCGAAGTTGCGCTTTGTTGTAAACTTTGGCAAATTTTCATTCCTTTATTTCGTTTTGGCCTTGGGAGAAGTCTTGCTTCCTTGGACTTTTGCAAAACCTTTGAAAACCCTCGTATTTGTTTTCTTGTTCGCTTGGAGTTTTGAGATCAAGTTTTACGACCTGATATACCAATTAAGACGAGTATTTCCAGCTTTCTACTTGTCTTATATCATTCTTTTAGTTGGGTTTGGATATTCCATTCATCCGAACCAATTAATTTTTATCGTTATCGAGGACGAATTAGACCATTTCTGAGACGCACCAATCATCTGGATGCGCCTAAGCGTAACAACAAAGAAGGACGCCAGACGAGCAAGGCGAGTTGCAACCAACCTGAACACCGGAGGAGCCGATCTGTTTTTTTTTTTTTATGGCAAAGAATGCTGCACATCGACAACCGTAAACCTAACCGATGAAGGATGATCAGCTACTATCGCGAGGTGAAGACCTGTTCAATCAACTGAAGGCAACTGCAAAATCATTGAAAACCGATTCAAGGCCGAGGTACCGTCAACCGAAGATTGAGGAGTGGACGTATCAAAACAGACTCTGAAACCCGAGAAGAATGTCTGCAATCGAATAGTGATTCTTTTGTGTAAGTACCGCGATGGCGACTGTGAGGAATGTCTGGTTGTAATTCTACAATGACGTCATAGTCTACCTCTTAGAACGCCGAGACGTAGCGGAAATACTCAAAGACGTGATTGAGGTCTTTTCGATAAAAGAAACCTCTCGCCTAGACCTTGAGGTGTGAACTCTGGGCAATGAAGAGCTGACCTAATCGTTCAGGACTGCTGGCACGATTAGCTACCGGAGGAAGAGCTGACGTGACGACCGACGCTGTTTCTCGGAAGAGCCGAAGTGAGCTAGCTAGTTGATGTCTCAGAGAGAGAGCCGCTGACCTAGTACCATTCTCGACTGGAGAGCCGCATTAGTTTTCCTTTGAGGATTTTTGCCTATCTCTAGCGTTCGGTCTGATTGCGTGTTAGAGTGTGTTGTTGGAATAAGGTAGTGGACTTGGTACTCGGTTTTATACCTATTATTTTTGGAGACTTTGAAACTTTTGAATTTGTGAAAAACCAAAAAGCTTGTTTGGAATGAACTTCATTGGTACACATTTTGTGGAAAACCCTTTTCTTGCTATTGTCTTAGCCTATGTGAAATCCCAAGTCAGAAATTTTTTCGTATTGAGAAAAACCATGGATTAAATTTTCTTGTCTAAAACCTTGAACCGAAAGCCGACCTTGACTGGGTGTTGCCACAAAGTGGTGGTCAAGTGTGTACGCCCGTGCTGATAGACGATAGGCTTGCGCGCTGCCGATCGTTGACTCACACGTAGGCTACAACTGCCATCACCGGACTCACAGAACTCCCATGCCAGCGTGATCGGCCAAACCTTGAGCTTGTGGCTGGCCTCTGAACAGGTGCACGTGAGCGTCCTGGCGCCCCGCATATGCAGCGCCTGCGAGCGTGTCGCCTCTCGGAGGACAGGGCATTAAAAATACAACTGTCCGTTCTATTTTTCTTTTAGACGGTTTGACCACCGAGAGTTCCAAGTTCTACCGAACCGTGTTTGCATCCTTGATCGGTTGTTTTGATAAGGAAGCATAATCGATAGGTTTCTTATGCATCTGCGAGGATTTCTCGAGATGGCGAGATAGGGACTTGTGTTGTCAGTAAACGGAGCCATGAGGGGCTACGTTTGAGTCGTAGAATTGTGTGTTGTAAGTATGAGTATAGCGGGGCTATACTGTGTTCATGGTTGCACGATTTCCGTGACAATCGCTTCGGTTAGAAGTCACGGGTGTGTCGAGATTGTGGGTAAGTTTTCGGCGTGACCCGGGCACCATACTGAAACTCAACTCCTCATGTCGACCACGATTGTTTGACCGATGATCTCACGGTCGAGGCTCTATGAGACCTGTTGAGGTCGTGTGTGCATGTTGCGTGTTGCGATTTGCGACTTCTCACCATGAGTGGGCCATGTGTGTTTGTGGTTATCAAACGAGTATCTTGATGGTATTATTCGAGTTTCCCATTTCGTATGACTAGAGGTGTGGTATACCTTGGTTTGGGAAAAATGAGGATCCGCTGTCGCATGCGGTTAGTCCTTTGAGATCCTTACTCGAGTCGAGGACTTGGCTTATCGACTAGCTATACCATCGGATTTGTTAGGGTGCATGGTGTGTTTCATGTCTCGATGTTGCGTAGATATGTGCATGACCCGGACCACGTGGTGGACTTCGGCGAACTGCGGGTCGAGCAAGACCTTACCTATGAGGAGGTACCGGCGGCCGTTTGGACCAGAGTGTCCATCAGCTGGGGAACCGGGCAGTGAGCCTTGGGAAGGTGCAGTGGAGCTGACATGACAAGTCCAAGACGACTTGAGATGAGGAGGCTGAGATTAGGGGGAGATTCCAGACCTCCTCGTTTAGAGGCCTTTGTTTTCTTGTAGATCGTTAGTTTCCTTAGTTTTCGAATTCCGAGGTCGGAATACCTTTTAAGGTGGGTAGATTGTAGCGCCCCATTTGTTCCGGAATAATTGGATAATATTATTTGGCATTTATTTTATTTTTTTAAAATTAATTATTCGGGCTCGATAATTTAATTTCAATTATATGTTCGTGATTGCTATGTATTAATTTTAATGTCGAGCCGAATAGTAGTATTTATTTTATTTTAGGTCGAACCAGAAATTTAAAATAAACGAGACTTCGAACAGAGCGAGTATGCGTATATTTTTTTATCGAACCGGGCCGCCCCTTTTCTGTTGGGTTCGCTAGTACCGTACGGGCTTTAAGCAGCGGAATTTAAAATTTTTCAAAGTAAGTATTTATCGTATAAATACAACACCCGTACATACTAATTGCGAATTAACTGATCGTCATCTTTAAAACATGCATCATATACAAATTTTGATTTGTTATAATAAAGTAAATACAAATACAAAGTATTTACCGAATGTCTTGAACTCCTTCAACGACGATGTGGATTGTGGGAATCAGTTCCCGGTTTGATAAATTCAACGGATTGAAGTTACTCACTTTAGGAATCCAAGTGTCTTCCCTTTAAACGTATCCACCCTATGAAGCTCGGTTCCGACGACCTTCCTTCGCTAGTAGGAATGACTCGGTTTTCTTGTATAGGAATATATATGAATTTTATTTTGGGAATTTTCAAGAACTCTTTCTTGATGTTTATGAAGAACTATTCTTCTTTCTAACACTTAGAAATTTTAGAATCAAATCTCTCTAAATGCAAAACCATTTTGCATCTATTTATACTAAACATTTTAGCATAAAATAATCAACATTTAGTAATATTTAAATAAAATCAGATTTTATTTAAATAATATTTACTAACTATTGACTTTGAATATAATAAATAATGTTAAGTGGTTCAAACCACCTTTAACCACCATTTTATTATAATCATATTTATTATTCTAATCCTTAAATCATATTTAAAGATAATAGAATAATAAATCTTGAGAATCTTTTCAAGACTTTATTATTATATTCATTTCCCAATTTTCATCCATATTATAATAATCATATTATTATTATTTTGGTTTGGAAATTTAAAATCCAATTTTAAATTCCAACATATTAATTTAGTAATTACCTTAATTACTAAAGTAATATCCAAAATGTTATTAACCAATCTTATTGATTAATATATTCCTTTTAATTGACATCTAATCAAATTAGATTATGTCAATTAATTCTAACTCTTTAGAAATACAATTTTCACCTTTGTTCATAATAGGTGTGACCTTTTAGGTTCACCTTAATACTAGTAGTGGGTTTACAACACTTTGTAATTTGAGTTAATCACATTAACTCTTATTCATGAATTAACCCTTTAATTCAAGAACCCACATATCATGGGAACACCTAGCAAGTAGCATGAATCTAGTATTAAATGAATAGCGAGTAAACCTATTCCGATTACAAGTCCATACATGTAAAATCCTTTCGACATCTAATTTCCCGATTAAGTCTTGGGTATGATTTTGTCGAAACCCAAATTGACTTAATACTATGATTCTATTTCAAAGTGTAGTAATCCGGGTATGAATCTCCATTCATCTCTGCCTTGGCCAAGGACTTTGAATTACTAACATTGAAACACATAGGAAATTCACTTATCATCATAAGTGTCGAATCCTTTGTTGGCCACTAACAAACTTCCATACATATTAACATAATACCCAAAATATCCCTTTATACGATAGTGCTAGCTACCAAAAGGATAAATCAAAGTAGAATGTAATATGCACAAAGTTACCATTGTGTCTCAAGTCTAAGGATTAGTCATGTACTATTGTAACATGAAAATTCTTATTCGACTGAATAAATTCTTCATTAAGAATTTTCATACGGTCACGTTCAGTGAACTTGTTCTCTAACAAGCACTCACATAAATGTACTTGCGTCATACGCTAATGTTGATGGAATGCAACATTCTTGTCCAACAAGCATACAAACTATGTGCAAGTCTTTTATGGATTATTCGATATCCCATCTCGAAACATCCATCGACTTGGAACTGTATTTAAGATCACGGCTTTCAAGGTATGTTCCATGATCACCATCTCTATGCGCAACCATACCTTATAACCATAAGTGATCTAGGGATTTTATCTTAAGTGCAATTATAAGATAAATGCTTTCTCTTAAGATAAAGAAATGCCTTATTCATAATATAATTCCAATAGACTGTATTTACAAGTAGAATACGTCCAATTAGATTGGAACGCCGGGTACCCTACTCTAACAATCTCCCACTTGCCCTAGTTCCAATCACTCATGTATCTAAGACCCATCTTCTCAAGATGTCCTTCGAACACTTTCTGTGATAAGGGTTTAGTTAAGGGGTCTGCTATATTTTCTGCTGAGTCGACTCGCTCCATCACGACATCGCCTCTACCAATGATTTCTCTAATCAAATGGTATCGCCTCATAATGTGTTTGGATTTTTGATGAGATCTTGGCTCCTTTGCTTGCGCAATAGCCCCATTGTTATCACAATAAATCATTATTGGATCAACAACGGATGGTACTACACCCAACCCTTGGATAAAGTTCCTTATCCAAACAGCTTCTTTTGCAGCATCAGATGCAGCAATATATTCAGCCTCTGTCGTAGAGTCAGCAATTGTTTCTTGTTTGGAACTTTTCCAACTAACTGCTGCTCCATTCAGAGTAAATAAGTATCCAGACATGGATTTATAGTCGTCTTTATCGGACTGAAAACCAGAATCAGTAAAGCCTTCTAGTTTCAGTTCTCCATTGCCGTATACCATAAAGATATCCTTAGTCCTTCGTAAGTACTTAAGAATCATCTTAACGGCTTTCCAGTGTTCTTCACCTGGATTAGACTGATATCTGCTCGTTACACTAAGTGCATGAGCCACATCAGGTCTTGTACATAACATTGCATACATAATGCTACCAATAGCTGATGCATAAGGTATATGACTCATCCGTTCTCTTTCTTCAGGTGTCTTTGGAGACATCGTCTTAGAAAGAGAAATCCCATGACTCATTGGAATATATCCTCGTTTGGATTCTTCCATGCTAAACCGTTGTAGCACCTTATTTATGTACGTCGACTGGGATAGTCCGATCATCCGTTTAAATCTATCCCTATAGATTTTTATCCCTAGGATAAAGGATGCTTCTCCCAAGTCTTTCATGGAAAACTGTTTTGACAACCATGTCCTAGTTGACTGCAACATCCCTACATCATTCCCAATGAGTAGGATGTCATCAACATATAGAACAACAAATGTAACTGCACTCCCACTAACCTTCTTATAAACACATGGTTCATCCGGATTCTTATGAAAATCAAACGTTTTGATCGTTTCATCAAACCGAATATTCCAACTCCTCGAAGCTTGTTTAAGTCCATAAATAGACCTTTGAAGTTTACAAACCATTTGTTCACTCCCATTGGATATGAAACCTTGCGGTTGTTTCATATAAATGTCTTCCTTAATATTTCCATTAAGAAAAGCAGTTTTCACATCCATTTGCCATATCTCGTAGTCATAATACGCAGCTATGGCTAGCAATATCCGAATAGATTTAAGCATTGCTACTGGTGAAAAAGTTTCCTCATAATCAACACCTTGTTTTTGAGTATAACCTTTAGCAACCAGTCTTGCTTTAAAAGTATTTACTTCTCCATCTACACCACGTTTTCGCTTGTAAACCCATTTACAACCTATGGGTACAATACCCTGTGGTGGATCAACCAAAGTCCATACTTTGTTTGAATACATGGAATCTATTTCGGATTGCATAGCTTCTTGCCATTTATCTGAGTCAATGTCCAACATTGCCTCATCATAGCTTATTGGATCATTATCCAAAAGGAATCCCTCTTCATTGTCTTTTGACAATAGGTATAGCCTTTCAGGCGCCCTAGAAACCCTTTCGGATCTCCGAAGAGGTTGTGTTTTAGATGGTCCAGTCTCTACTGGTATGTTTTCCGTGGTACTTAGTGGAATTTGTGGTTGTTCTTCATTAAGTTCTATGACTCCGCTATTCTTTGAGATAAAATCTTTCTCTAAGAATACAGCATTCCTCGAAACAAACACCTTTTGTTCAGAGGGATCATAGAAATAGTATCCAATAGACTCTCTAGGATACCCCACAAATTTACATAAGATGGATCTCATATCCAACTTACCTCCCACTAACTGCTTTACATAAGCAGTACAACCCCATACTCGTAAATATTTGTATGAGGGTGATTTACCACACCATATCTCATAAGGTGTGCTGGGTACAGCTTTACTTGGCACTCTATTCAAAATATATGCTGCTGTTTCTAAGGCATAGCCCCAGAATGAAAGAGGTAGATCAGTGGTACTCATCATCGATCGAACCATGTCCAACAATGTTCGATTCCTCCTTTCTGAAACCCCATTGAGTTGTGGAGTTCCAGGAGGCGTCCACTGTGAGACAATCCCATTATCTTTTAAATAATCAAGAAACTCATTAGTCAAATATTCACCTCCTCGATCTGATCGAAGAACTTTAATATTTCTACCAATTTGTTTCTCCACTTCATTTCTGAATTCTTTGAACTTTTCAAATACTTCAGATTTGTACCTCAATAGGTAAACATAACCATACCGTGAATAATCATCAGTGAAGGTTATGAAATAGTGATAGTTCCCCATTGCACTAACGTTTAGTGGTCCACAAACATCTGTATGGATCAAATCCAACAAACCTTTAGCTCGCTCCACTTGTCCAACAAATGGTGATTTAGTCATTTTACCTTTAAGACATGACTCACATGTAGGCAACCTATCCTCTCCCCTAAGGTCGAGTTTAGGTCCCAATTTGTGAATCCGCTTTTCGGATATATGACCTAATCTAGCATGCCAAATTGTGAATGAACTATGATTATCTAATTTCCTTTTATTTTGTTGAATGGTTAGGATGGGACTTTGTGGTGTAATGGTATACAACCCATTTGTCAAATTTCCAGAATAAATAAAAGTTGTGTCTTTGAAAATAGAACATTTTCCATTTTCAATGACAAACTTAAAACCTTCCTTATCCAATATTGGAATAGAAATAATGTTTTTTATTAAATCCGGAACATACAAACAGTTTGATAGACAAATCTTTACATCATTATTCAATGCTAGATAAACAGTCCCAATAGCTTTAGCAGCAACTCTTGCCCCATTGCCCATCCTTAGGATTGTTTCTTCACCATCTAGCATATTACTTCTTGCCATCATCTGCAAATCATTGCAAATATGTGAGCCACAGCCGGTATCCAATACCCAAGAAGAATCGTTAACAGACAAGTTAACTTCAACAAAATAAATACCTGAACTTTTCAGACTAGCAAGATACTCCTTGCAGTTCCTCTTCCAGTGCCCAGTTTTGCCACAATGAAAACATTCATGATCGGCCTGAGAATTAACCTTCTGTTTGTTCTTCCCTTTATCATTATATGCCTTCTTGTTGGGCTTATTGGGAACCTTTCCCTTCCTCTTCCTTTTCTTAGACTTAGTAGCCTTTGATCCGGAAGTGGATCCAACAAGAAGTACCGGCTTGTCCTTTTTAATGGTGGACTCAGCCGTCTTCAACATGTTTAATAATCCTGGAAGATCAGTTTCCATATTATGCATGTTGTAGTTAACGACAAAGTTATCGAATGACGCTGGCAGAGATTGCAACAATAAATCCACATAGAGTTCATTATCCATAATGACTCCAAGTGATTCGAGTCTTTCCACAAGAGCTATCATCTTCAGTCCATGATCATGAACTGAAGAGCCCTCGGTCATACGACACCTGAAAAGCTCTTTAGATATCTGATATCTAATTTGTCGCGTCCGATCACCATACAACTCTTGCAGGTGAGTTAGGATTTCAGAAGCATTATTCAGTAATTCGTTCTGTCTCTGTAGCTCATTAGACATTGATGCTAGCATGTAGCACCGAGCTTGGAGATTGTCATCAACATGACGCAAGTAGGCTCCATACTCTTCAGCAGTCTGATCCTCCGGTGGAGGAGGAGGAGCTGTTTCCAAAACATACTCTCGCTTCTCAGACTGAAGAACAATCTTTAGGTTCCTCAACCAATCATTGAAGTTGGGACCAGTTAATTTATTATGATCAAGGATACTCGCGATTGGATTCTTAGCCATTTTAGTAATTTGATCTACAAAAATAACAAACGAAGCAGAAAATAATTAGACTATGGAATTCATATTCATTTAATATTAGGTCTTTAAATATTAAATGTCTCCCACTAATTTAATTAAAACCCCTTTTTAATTATGAAAATCTAATTTTCATAGTGGGCTTGAAGTCCAATAAAAATATTTCATGTCCCAATTTTATGATGCCACCATGAAACAATTTTATCGGTAGTCAACTTTTTGACAATTGTATCTCTATACAACCTTCAAGATGTTTTGCCTCACCTTTCCTTATATACCTCAATTTTATGACCGTATATATTACTCGGTGTCAAATCAAACCCATCAAAACTTTCATGATAATGGCCCACCAGAGTGTCCCACGACTCATGGTCAACACAAAGAGGAATCCATCTCACGAGTATCAATATACTTAGTAGAGTTCACAGCTTTCGACACAGAACCACCCCACGACTCATGGTCGGTGATAAAGCATCGTAGCATCTCATGTCGTCTACTTTTGATGGAAGGCCTGGATTAATAAGTTCCAACTTATTTTTATCCATTATTGATTTGATATGGAATTAATCAAATTAATCCGTTTGGGTTCCTTGATCTCATCGATTACCATCTTTACGTTTATTTACCGGTATCAATCATCTAATGAAACGAAAGCGTAAATAAACCTAACATACATCTAATGCATGGTGGGATGATCATGTCCTTGCCTATTCGATCCATTCGAGCCAAAATGGATCTATGCCTATGTACGTGATAAAACAAATAATAGAACTACTTCTATTACATTTATTTTATCTACCCGTACAAGCACAGGCCTTCAAGATTATTACTTGTAAAATTACCCACACAAACGTGGGCCTTTTGCATCGAACGGTCTCCACCTAGATCTAATCTCTAACGATACAAAATTTAAAATTTTACAAATTTCATCTCAAGAGACTCGCAGGTCTCGATAAATTACATTTCTTCAATCATATTGAAAAACATAATTTAACCATCCATTCATTCATTCAATCACATTGAATAATAAAATATCCATTCAATCATATTGAAATAAAAGGCTCATGATCATCCCTATGTTTAATCATTCATCAAATGAATTAAAACATAAAAAAAAAAAAAATTATTGTGTCACACGACTCGTGTGATCATATCACACGACTCGTGTAGAAAAGCCGTAAGGAGCATAAAATTTTTCCTCACCTCACACAACTCGTGTGGCTCAATACACGGGTCGTGTGAGCCCACACGACTCGTGTGACTATATCACACGACTCGTGTGTACCTGCTTTCTCACAAAATCAAATATTTTGATGATCCACACGACCCGTGTGACTCTTCACACGACTCGTGTGGACCCACACGACTCGTGTGACACCTTCACACGACTCGTGTGGAGAAAAATCAAATTTTATTTTAATAATTAATATGTTTATCTCATAAACATTTAATTATTATGTTTATCTCATAAACATTAACAAATCAAAATCTGTTTTAAAGACGATAACCGTGGCTTTGATACCACTGTTGGGTTCGCTAGTACCGTACGGGCTTTAAGCAGCGGAATTTAAAATTTTTCAAAGTAAGTATTTATCGTATAAATACAACACCCGTACATACTAATTGCGAATTAACTGATCGTCATCTTTAAAACATGCATCATATACAAATTTTGATTTGTTATAATAAAGTAAATACAAATACAAAGTATTTACCGAATGTCTTGAACTCCTTCAACGACGATGTGGATTGTGGGAATCAGTTCCCGGTTTGATAAATTCAACGGATTGAAGTTACTCACTTTAGGAATCCAAGTGTCTTCCCTCTAAACGTATCCACCCTATGAAGC
>BKCP01008626.1:324482-369350 GCA_008636005.1 Striga asiatica
AGGATTAGTCATGTACTATTGTAACATGAAAATTCTTATTCGACTGAATAAATTCTTCATTAAGAATTTTCATACGGTCACGTTCAGTGAACTTGTTCTCTAACAAGCACTCACATAAATGTACTTGCGTCATACGCTAATGTTGATGGAATGCAACATTCTTGTCCAACAAGCATACATACTATGTGCAAGTCTTTTATGGATTATTCGATATCCCTTCTCGAAACATCCGTCGACTTGGAACTGTATTTAAGATCACGGCTTTCAAGGTATGTTCTATGATCACCATCTCTATGCGCAACCATACCTTATAACCATAAGTGATCTAGGGACTTTATCTTAAGTGCATTTATAGTATAAATGCGTACTCTTAAAATAAAGTGTTGCCTTATTTATAATATAATTCCAATAGATCTTATTTACAAGTAGAATACGTCCAATCCGATTGGAACGCTGGGTATACTACTCTAACATTTTCTCCTCCCAAGCCAGTCCGAACCGGCCACCCTCCCTCATGCATGCATGAAATGCATTTGAATGTTTGAATTTTTAAAATGGATCCCTATCCATTTATTCTAGCCATTATTCTCTCTTATTAAAACCACGAGACTTGTAACTCTCATTTGGTTAAATACGTAACCTCCCCCCCCCACTCTTATTTCTCCCTCATCTCCATCTCTCTCTCACTTGGCCCTCACTCTCTCCTTATTTCCCTTTCTCTCATTTTTCTTGTTCACCGGAAAGCTTCCAGCCGCCGCCATCTTCGGCCTCTTCCACTCGTCACCCTCGCCACTCATTTCCATAGCACCACGCGACGCCGGAGCAGCCAATCCCCGAGCTCTCCAACCAGCGGCCGCCTCGAGCACCCCAGCGAACCCCGACGAGAACGACACCACAAGCAGGCCATTTCCGGCGATCCCGTCTCAGCAGCCCCGACCTCCGTTCGAGCAGCTCCTCGGCTTCTTATCTTCCGGCGACCTCTTCCGACGAGCTGCTGCCAGCGTGAAGCTAACGTGCGGCCACTTTCGGTCCCTTTTCGTTACTCCGAGTCCCGTTCGCGAGCCGACTTCCGACCCATCGTTCGGCCCGTTTTTTCTCCGTTAGCTCGTGAATTTTCAAAAGCGGGTAACTTATTCAAATCCTCTTGTTATTCCGGTCATGTTCGTATATCACATGATAGCTAAATATATCATGCGTATTGCCGATTATTTGTTTGAAGTGAGATTTTGGTTAGAATTGTTATCGACTCGTATATGTCGTTTCGTTTATCGGGTTATGCTCGTGACCTTGTTAAACTGAATATCATGTTTTTGCTGTGTTGAACCTCAATTTGCTCGTTTATTTGCTGTCGAGAACGTATATTGATCGTTGTCGAGTTTCGATCCATCCGTGTTGTATTCATTGGTATTTTGTGTGAAAATACGTTTTTCGCCGATCTGTTATGCCGCGTTTTAAGCTATCTGAGACTGGTTATTTGAAAATGTGGTCTTCATATGAAATTTATTATGTTCAGTTTCCTAAACTTGGACTTTGGAATTTTTTGATTCCGATCTATATCGAAAAAGTTATGATTTTTACGAGATTTGTTGTACGTCCAGTTTTTCCTAAAACCGGCAGCATAAATGTGTTAAATGGTTGATCTGTTTTTAATGTCAAAATGTGCTCGTATGAACTTACAATCTTCATGAAAGTTATAGATCTGTCTCTTACCTTTCAAATGACATAAATTTCATATTGATATGTGCTCTGTTGCTCAAGTTATGATCTTATGAAGTTATATATGCATGAATTAGGAATCATCATGTTGGCAGAAATCTGAAACTGAATGTTAACTAATATTTCACTATCCAAATGATCTCATATGATTTTGTGTTCTAAATGAAAGTTGTAGAGGCATGCTTAAGGTTTAATTTGGGATTTGAACCATATCATTTAGAGGTCTGTAGCTCTAGATAAATGATAAAAAACTGAAGTGCTGTCCATATCACATGTTTATTTTTGATAGTTTTACTGAATCACATGTTTTGTGTTTAAACTAGTTGAATATGTGATTGTTTGCCAATATTATCTTCAGAAAAGTTGTAGAAATATTAGTTGCCTGTGGTTTTTGAATATCATCAAAAGCATGCCTGTAGCTCCAGTTAGATAGTAAATACTGAAGTCTGGTCAAGTGCATTCTCCCAGTTTTGGACTGTGACTCAATTTTAATATTTGTTGATTTATCACCTGTTAAATGACCTTATTTGCTTTCAGTGTCTTCATAAGAGTT
Source organism: Striga asiatica (assembly GCA_008636005.1). NCBI lineage: Eukaryota > Viridiplantae > Streptophyta > Magnoliopsida > Lamiales > Orobanchaceae > Striga > Striga asiatica. Next base: position 326,752 of record BKCP01008626.1, read on the forward strand.
GTAGTTTCATGCCTTATAATTCCAACGCAACTTGATTCATGTTCATATGAGTTAAATGCTGAGAGTTATGTTGATTTTAAAAACGCTGCCGGGTTAAATTTTCAAAACTTATGTGGTATTTTCGAAAATGTGTTTTTCCTTGTTTTAATGCGTGCCTAAATGATTACGTGAACTTAGTTAGACTTAGTGATCATAGAATAGTCTGTGGTAAGGCTATTTTACTAATGTTGGTGTTTGACGAGTCGATCTCGCCGCCTACCTTATTTTGTGTTGATTTCGATCGCTACTAGGTGGGTTCATTTATGTTGAATCTACATTTATCACACTCATTATTTCGTATAAATGTTTGTCGGGATAGCTTTTGTATGCGTGAAAACCCTAGTCTATGTGTCCCGACGGTAGTGCCTTTGACGAATGCATAATCAGTGGAAGTCACCTTCCCGTTGCATCCGGGAGGTGGACGCCCGAATCCATGTAGAGCGGAGGGGTAATTCAACTTCACTGTCTCCTGGATAAGATCCTATGCCCGTTGCATCCGGGGTGGGAGTGTTTCCAGTTACATCCTTGCCGATGTCTGGTCGGAAGGTTTGTTGTATGTACATAGGAGGTTTGCGATAGGGCCTAATAGGGAGTTAGATCTGGATTCTATGCATACATTATTTATAGTTATGGATCTTTATGTGAAATATACTGTGCGGTAATGGTGAGTATGATGGTTGTACTCACCCCCATTTACTTTTCTGTCCTCTTGTTTCCTCTTCCTATCCTTTTAGGTTGAGCATGGTTGGCGGCGACAGCGAGAGACGATCGAGTGGTGGTCGTTGGCTTGTGTGCTACTTGCTTCCGCTTTTCTTTTTATTTTCTCGATAGGCCATCTGTTTATCCTTGAATAATTATGTTTCCGCATTATTTATTTTGAACGTGTTAGTTGGACTAATAGATTTCTATTGAAGTATTTAATTATGCATGACTGGGTTTGAGGATTTTGAATAAATTGGATTTTATTTTCAATTGTCAGATTTTATTTGTGTAAATGTTTATTTGTTTTAGTTGTTTAACTAGCATCCGTTGGATGTTAAAGTTTTAAATTGGTATTTTGCGAAAAATAAATTCTGATTTTTATATATAAATTTGGTAAATTCTTTAAAATGAAACGGGGCGTTACGGTATGGTATCAGAGCTAGTCTGCGTTTCTGTAGACTATCTCTCGTTTTGTTTAGTTAACGACCATTCGACCACTCGCTTTCGTCTCGCCGCGCCAACTCGAGGTATGAGTTTATTGCTTTATTTGATCTTATATTGGGCTTAGGAATATCCACGTTTGTTTTAATTTGAATTCTAGTGTTTGGTGATGACTCTAGAATTTTCTCTCTGTAAGTTTCGAGCTAGCACCTTGTGCGAGCTATCTCGTCGATAGACGAGATTTGCGTTTATACACCATAGTTTTCTGGTGACCAATGTCAGGATGCCTCGTCGACATTAGACAACCGAGAGGTCTCGAATGTGCGGGATCCCTCGAACGCCCGGGGCAGTTGACAAATGGGCCGGAAGAGGCATGGTGGAATCCAATCATTGGAGTATGAGGATTGGAATTTAGTGCTTCGAACATGTTGTAGATCGAAACCAAGAGTTTCGATGACCGATTAAGCATTGCTAACGTGACTCTCGAAGACGGCAGAATCTCGAGGAAAGCGATGGCTACTTCTAATTGTGTGGATTATGAACGTTGACCGCGAAGGCTGACAGTTTGACGAAATGACTCCGTAAACTCAAGTGGATCTAGCGTACTGTATACGCAGAATCCTAACTCGACTATTCTGTAATCGTTCGCTATGCCGACTACTGGCATTGAGGCCAGAAGAGGATCGTGCCGTTGCATTTCAGGTGCGAATGAAGGAGATTGGTAACCTATGCCAGAGAGGATCAACGGTGGACGAATGTGGCTGAATCCTCACGTGGATGAACTCTTCTGCTCGACATTTGGTCAATACACAGGGAGAATCCCGTGAGCATGCTCTCACTTAGGACAAGGATGAACTGAGCAAGGATTGGGCAACTGACTGGGAAATCGAGATCGTGTGCTGTCTGTTAATCTTTCCGTTTTCAATGTTTTATCTTTCAAACTGTTGTGCAACTCTTGTATTGATAGTTGGAACTAATTTTGTTTAGAGACTTTGTGTACGAAGAAGAATAAGCATATTTGTTTTCTGCTAAACCTTATTTGTCGCAAGGTTTGTGATTTTTGTTTGCGATGACTCCGAGTCCGCAAGGGTCGGCGCAAGCCACCATGGTATCTTGACCTGGAGGCCAGCGACGGTCATTTATCTCGTTAAGGTTAAATCGTATGACGCATCGGAAACTGTTTTCCCCGATCGGGAGTCATCGACTAATTCAAGGAAGGTATCTTACCTTAAAGGATTATGAGGGATCTTTTAAGGAGGGTAGTCGAGCCTGGAGCATGTGCATTGTGAAGCGTAGAGCCGTTTGTATTCTTGAACTTGCATTTTGTTGTAAACTTTGGCAAATTTTCATTCTTTTATTTCGTTTTGGCCTTCGGGAGAAGTCTTTTACTTCCAGGGACTTTTGCAAAACCTTTGAAAACCCTTGTCTTTGTTTTCTTGTTCGCTTGGAGTTTCGAGATCAAGTTCTACGACCTGATATACCAATTAAGACGAGTTCCAGCTTTTTACTTGTCTTATATCATTCTTTTAGTTGGGTTTGGATATTCCATTCATCCGAACCAATTAATTTTTATCGTTATCGAGGACGAATTTGACCATTTCTGAGACGCACCAATCATCCGGGTGCACCTAAGCGTTGTCTGGAGGAACAACAAAGAAGGACAACAGACGAGCAAGGCGAGTTGCAACCAACCTGAACACCAGAGGAGCCGATCTGTTTTTTTTATGGCAAAGAATGTTGCACATCGACAACAGTAAACCTAACCGATGAAGGATGATCAGCTACTATCGCGAGGTTAAGACCTGCTCAATCAACTGAGGGCAACTGCAAAATCATTAAAAACCGATTCAAGGCCGAGGTACCGTCAACCGAAGATTGAGGAGTGGACGTATCAAAACGGACTCTGAAACCCGAGGAGAATGTCTGCAATCGAATAGTGATTCTTTTGTGTAACTACCGCGATGGCGACTGTGACGGAATGTCTGGTTGTAATTCTGCAGCGACGTCATAGTCTACCTCTTAGAACGCCAAGACGTAGCGGAAATACTCGAAGACGTGATCGAGGTCTTTTCGATGAAAGAAACCTCTCGCCTAAACCTTGAGGTATGAACTCTGGGCAATGCAGATGAGTGGAGCTCGTTCAGGACTGCTAGCACGATTAGCTACCGGAGGAAGAGCTGACGTGACGACCCACGCTGTTTATCGGAAGAGCCGAATGAGCTAGCTAGTTGATGTCTCAGAGAGAGAGCCGCTGACCTAGTACAATTCTCGACTGGAGAGCCGCATTAGTTTTCCTTTGAGGATTTTTGCCTATCTCTAGCGTTCGGTCTGTTTGCGTGTTAGAGTGTGTTGTTGGAATAAGGTAGTGGACTTGGAACTCGGTTTTATACCCTATTATTTTTGGAGACTTTGAAACTTTTGTATTTGTGAAAAACCAAAAAGCTTGTTTGGAATGAACTCCATTGGTACACATTTTGTGGAAAACCCTTCTCTTGCTTTTGTCTTAGTCTACGTGAGATCCCAAGTCAGAAAATTTTTCGTATTGAGAAAAACCATGGATTAAATTTTCTTGTCAAAAACCTTGAACCGAAAGCCGACCTTGATTGGGTGTTGCCACGAAGTGGTGGTCAAGTGTGTACGCCTGTGCTGATAGACGATAGGCTTGCGCGCGGCTGATCGTTGACTCACACGTAGGCTACAACTGCCATCACCGGACACACAACACTCCCATGCCGGCGTGATCGGCCAAACCTTGAGCTTGTGGCTGGCCTCTGAACAGGTGCACGTGAGCGTCCTGGCGCCCCGCATATGCAGTGCCTGCGAGCGTGTCGCCTCTCGGAGGACAGGGCATTAAAAATTCAACTGTCCGTTCTATTTTTCTTTTAGACGGTTTGACCACCGAGAGTTCTAAGTTCCACCGAACCGTGCTTGCATCCTTGATCGATGGTTTTGATAAGGAAGCATAATCGATAGGTTTCCTACGCAACTGCGAGGATTTCTCGAGATGGCGAGATAGGGGACTTGTGTTGCCAGTAAACGGAGCCATGAGGGGCTATGTTTGAGTCGTAGAATTGTGTGTTGTAAGTATGAGTATAGCGGGGCTATACTGTGTGCATGGTTGCACGATTTCCGTGACAATCGCTTCGGTTAGAAGTCACGGGTGTGTCGAGATTGTGGGTAAGTTTTCGGCGTGACCCGGGCACCATACTGAAACTCAACTCCACATGTCGACCACGATTGTTTGACCGATGATCTCACGGTCGAGGCACTATGAGACCTGTTGAGGTCGTGTGTGCATGTTGCGTGTTGCGATTTGCGACTTCTCACCATGAGTGGGACATGTGTGTTTGTTGGTATCAAACGAGTATCTGGATGGTATCATTCGAGTTTCCCATTTCGTATGACTAGAGGTGTGGTATACCTTGGTTTGGGGAAAATAAGGATCCGCTGTCGTATGCAGTTAGTCCTTTGAGATCCTTACTCGAGTCGAGGACTTGGCTTATCGGCTAGCTTTACCACCAGATTTGTCAGGGTGCATGGTGTGTTTCATGTCTCGATGTTTCGTGGATAAGTGCATGACCCGGACCACGTGGTGGACTTCAGCGAACTGTGGGTCGAGCGATACCTTACCTATGAGGAGGTACCGGTGGCCGTTTGGACTAGAGTGTCCATCAGCTGGGGAACCGGGCAGTGAGCCTTGGAAAGGTGCAGTGGAACTGACATGACAAGTCCAAGACGACTTGAGATGAGGAGGCTGAGATTAGGGGGAGATTCCCGACCTCCTCGTTTAGAGGCCTTTGTTTTCTTGTAGATCGTTATTTTCCTTGGTTTTCGAATTCCGAGGTCGGAATTCCTTTTAAGGTGGGTAGATTGTAGCGCCCCATTTGTTCCGGAATAATTGGATAATATTATTTGGCATTTATTTTATTTTTTTAAAATTAATTATTCGAGCTCGATAATTTTATTTCAATTATATGTTCGTGATTTCTAATTGTATTAATTTTAATGTCGAGCCGAATAGTAGTATTTATTTTATTTTCAGTCGAATCGAAAATTTAAAATAAACGAGACTTCGAACAGAGCGAGTATGCATATATTTTTGTATCGAACCGGGCCGCCCCTTTTCTCCTCCCAAGCCAGCCCGAACCGGCCACCCTCCCTCATGCATGCATGAAATGCATTTGAATGTTTGAATTTTTAAAAAGGATCCCTATCCCTTTATTCTAGCCATTATTCTCTCTCATTAAAACCATGAGATTTGTAACTCTCATTTGGTTAAATACGTAACCTCCCCCCACTCTCATTTCTCCCTCATCTCCATCTCTCTCTCACTCAGCCCTCACTCTCTCCCTATTTCCCTTTCTCTCATTTTTCTTGTTCACCGGAAAGCTTCCAGCCGCCGCCATCTTCGGCCTCTTCCACTCGTCACCCTCGCCGCTCATTTCCACAGCACCTCGCGGCGCCGGAGCAGCCATCCCCGAGCTCTCCAACCAGTGGCCGCCTCGAGCACCACAGCGAACCCCGACAAGAACGACACCACCAGCAGACCATTTCCGGCGAGCCCGTCTCAGCTGCCCCGACCTTCGTTCGAGCAACTCCTCGGCTTCCTATCTTTATGGATATTATGATTGAAATAATGTTAAGGAGATGCTCCTTGGATACTATGATGATTGTTAGAACCTGGTTTGGGTAATTGATGAATTTATGAGATCTCATTTTGGGAGTTAGATGATTGATAATTTATGAATTGATATTATGTCATGCAAATGATCGGAAATAAATGAGTAACGCTACACATGTTTGAAATGAATTTTGAAAAATTTTATCTGATTTTTCTGAAAGTTCGATTTTTCTGTAAAATCAAAGTGGGGTGTTACAGTTTGGTATCAGAGCCAGTCTGCGTTTCTGTAGACTGGTATAGGTGAATTATGACAACTCTGTGAAAATACTTGCATAAAATGATGTAGTATACAATAAATAATTAATCTTCTCAATAAATCTTGAATTTTTATCCGAACCAAAATTTTGATTTTTTTTATTCAAACAAAACAATGTAATTTTTAATCACCTTGTTTAATATTCTCAATAAATTCTAAATTCTCATATGAAGAAAATCTCGAATCCGAATCATGACTTAGACTATGAAGTTAATTTGAGATCAAATTAATGCTTGAGCAATTTTAAGAATTATTGAAGCTAGAAAATCATTAATCATTGAAGTCAATTAATATTTTAATAACATATATATATATATATATATATATGTGTGTGTGTGTGTGTGTGTGTATAATCGATTCCATTCGGTTAACCGGCAACTATTATCTAAACTGAACCGAAAATCAAAATTTTAAAAAACGAGCGTGTTGTAAGGTAAAAACAAAGTGAAACCGGGGAGATAGAGTGATGGGATAAGAGAGATAAAAATTAATTCTTTTTCTTATATTATCTTATTTTTTTCTAAGCCCATGAGCACTAACCCATAGCCAGTACAACCTATTTTCCCCTTAGTGTGCTTTTGTTAAAATAATACCTATTGTTTTTTTTAGAATAATAGTGTTGATGCTAAAAAATGTCAACAACAGGGATGAACTGTACACTACTCCGGGTACTCGGTTCTTAAAAATAAACATATGATTTTAGCTATACAAAATCAAGAATAAAAAAGAATGAAGATAAATCTTATTTTTCATGGACATTTTGGAGGAAATGTTTCTCTCTCTCTCTCTTCCGATATTTTCTTCTTTGGATAAGATTGGCTTCCTTTTTTACAATGATTCTAGCCAAGTATATATATGGCCAAACATGTGGTCATTGAATAATTAGAAATAAAATAATACAAATGATATTTTAATGTGTTGTGCCCGTGTGGGGCCAAATTATGCACTTTACAGCTTCGATAGACGTCTATCTTGTCGGTAGTCAAAAGGCGACTTCTTTATTGTATCCGGGTTGGGCTGGTGATATTAAATTCCGCTCGGCCCGGATGTGCACGCTCTTGATGTTTGAGGACTCGGTCAATTTTAAATGATCAGATTGAAAAACCTGCTATTTGTATATTTATTTATCACATATTTTAACCCTCATTTATTTTTCCACGTGTCGCCTTTTTATTAATCGTAGCCAAATTGGGTATCACTAATATGCTCCCGAGTTTAGGACATGTTCTGGATAGAACTGTTTTGAAGTAGCGTTATTATACAATTTGGTAGATTTTTACCTACAACATTTTGAGCTTAGAGATCTTTACGCTGCGGTAAATAACGTTTGTGTGATCAACTTTCTATCTTATCGAAGTTTACGAATGAATGCGTGTTGATATGTAATTTCTGGGTATGTGTAATTTCTATGTTATCGACGTTTTGTGAGCTTTAAGCTCTTTATGCTATGCAGGAGTGTATGTGTAATGCGAGCATGTGATGAATGCTTAAGTTTATGATCAATCTATGTGATAGATATTCGGTAAATGAGATTACCTTGCCCTATAGATCGTTGGGCCATTTAGATTTGAGATCGGCTAAAATCGTTTTGAGGTATTATCGTACTATTATTTTGTCTTGTCGAACTGTGTTTGAATTCGGTTTTTAGTACTGAAAACAACTTTATCGGGCTTGTGGCCTTCTCGAACTGCTTCAGAGTCTGAGATTTTACTCTTATAGAGTCGTTTTATTTTGCGCCGAGCATATTTACATTATTCGGACGTTTACCCTTATCGGGTTTCATTCGTTTTCAACCGAGCAAACTAACGCTGCTCGAACGTTTACCCTTATAGGGTTTCATTCATTTTCCACCGAGAAAATTGACGTTGCTCTAACGTTTACACTTATAGGGTTTCATTCATTTTCAGCCGAGCAAATTAACATTGCTTGGACATTTACCTTAAAGGGTTTCATTCGTTTTCAGCCGAGCAAATTAACGTTGGTCAGACGTTTACCCCTATAGGGTTTCATTCGACTTGTACTCCTTTTGAGCTTGGTCCTTTGCGTGAATAAATAATCGGCCCCGACGCGAATGAGCTGTGCTAGTCGCGAATGAATAAGAAATCAGTCTGTTCGCCGAACGAATAAGAAATCGGTCTGGTAGAGCTAGGGCTCGTCATCGGACGAATAAGAAATCGACCTGGTAGAGCTGGGGCTCATCGACAGGCTGGGTGGAGACGTCGGCCTGGCTTGAGCAAGAGCTCAACGACGGGCTAAGAGGAGACGTCGTTCTGGCCAGAGCAAAGGCTCGATGGCGGGCGAAATAATGACGTCGGCGAAAAAAATATAGACATCGGCTCAGCTGGAGTAGTGACTTGACGGCGAGAAAAATAATGATGTCGGCTCAGCCGGAATTGAGGCTCTACGGCGAGGAAGATATGGATGGTCGGCTCAGCCTGAGTCGAGGCTCTACGGCAAGGAAGATATGGACGTCGGCTCAGCCGGAGTTTAGGCTCTACGGCGAGGAAATATGGACGTTGACTCAGCCGGAGTCAAGGCTCTACGGTGAGGAAGATATGGACGTCGGCTCATCCAGAGTCGAGGCTCTACGGCGAGAAAATATGGACATCGACTCAGCTGGAGTCGAGGCTCTATGACGATGAAGATATGGACGCCGGCTCAGTTGGAGTCGAGGTTCTACGGCAAGGAGATACGGACTTCGGCTCAGCCGGAGTCGAGGCTCTACGGCGAGGAAGATATGGACATCGGCTCAGCCGGAATCGAGGCTCTACGGCGAGGAAGATATGTACATCGGCTTAGCCTGAGTCGAGGATCTACGGCAAGGAAATATGGACGTCGTCTCATGCATAGATATGGAAGTCGGCTTAGCCGAAGTCGAGGCTCTATGGCGAGGAAGATATGTACGTTGGCTCAGCCGGAGTCGAGGCTCTACGGCGAGGAAGATATGTAAGTCGGCTTAGCCGGAGTCGAGGCTCTACAACAAGGAAATATGGACGTCGTCTCAGGCGTAGATAAATTCGGCCCCGACATTGATAAATGAACTCGGCCCCGTCGCAAGTAAGTTAATTCAGCCCCGGCATTGATGAATGCGGTTGAAAATGAGTAAATGATGAATCGGTCCAGTGGGACTGGGCTTGTCTGCAAACGAATAATAACTCGATCCAAGAAAGCTGGTCCAGTCGGCGAGTGAACGATAAACCAACGCAGAGTGAATGAACCAGGAATTGTCGGTGAGTGAATTCTGCTTTTCTAGCCACGAGGTCGGGCCCCAATTGCAAGTCTGGGCCTTGTTGAGAAATTATCCCCATCTTCAGTAGGCGAACAAGTGTTGAGGTCGGCCGAGCGATGAAGTCAGCCTGTCTATGGAAGTCGGCCGAGCGATGAAGTCAGCCTGTCTATGGAAGTCGGCCGAGCGATGAAGTCAGCCTGTCTATGGAAGTCGGCTGATTTTTTATGGCTATTAGCTAGGTCGTCCGTGATTAGGTCGCGATTTCGGGCAAGGCAATCTTTGAGGTTGGTCGTCCGTCATTCGGTTTGGTGGATTTATTCGGATGACGAAGTGGTCGGGCCGGTTACAATTTGGGGATCCATCAATGAACGGTTGCTATCTCTGGTCTTTTCGCTCTTTCATTCTTATTTTCATATTATTTTTGAGTGTATGCATACTACGTGTACATATTTATTTTTTATGTATATATATATATATATATATATATATATATTTATATATACATATGTATGTATGTATGTATTTATAATGAAATTGAGAGTAGGATTACCTGGGGTTGGTGCAGAATGTAGGCCTAAGAATATTACCGACTGGAGAGCTTTATTCTTCAGGCCCCTGCCGAGCTCTTTGACTTCCAGACTTTTGGTCGTTTACTCCCAGGGGCGGATTTAGCTTATAAAATGAGTGGGGGCCTACTTGTTTTTGAAAAGAAATATAATATATCATAACAAAGTATAAGTACCAAAATACAAATTTATAGTATAAATTTATACAAATTTATGTATATAATATTTTGTATGTTTGATGATTTAAGACCTGCAAAATTCGATTATTTGCTTCTGATGTTTGCATGAGAATTGTAGAGGCATGTCTTAGGATTCATATGCAACTGGATTTGTGTCAATATGAATTATGTGTTGTAAATGGTGTCGATTTCAAAATCGCTGCGCGGGTTATATTTTGGAAATTTATGTGTTGTTTTCAGAAAAAAAAAAAAATCAAATTTGTTTTTCATTGCTTGCTTATATGAACTATATGAGTCGGGTCTGATCAAATGAATGTCGAAATGAGTGAACCCATGTGTGGAATAGTTATTCACAAGATTATTTTAATAAATGTAGGTGGTTGACGAGTCGAGCTCACCTTCCAATCCATTGTTGAGCTTTATATCATGCTGTTACCAGATGGGTTTTATTTAAAATTTGCTATGTTGTAAATGTTATAAATGTATAATTTGTGGTTTGATCAATGAATGCTTGTGAACCATGTAGCCTTTAATGTGAGTTGTACAGCCCATCGAACGGTTATCCCCGTAGCTATAAAACGTACCCGATGGGTAGTCTCCTTTATTTATGTATGGCCGTAAGACCGGGGCATGGGCCATCGACTGGTGATCTTGTAAGACCAATTCGTAGGTTTTGGCCGGCGGGGTGGATTACTCCTACTGGCTGGGCATCGTTGTAAGACCAAGGCGTAGGTTTTGGCATTCGAATCGAGTATCAGCAATAGTCTATGTGTAGGTGTTCACATGAGGGTTGACTTTGGGATAGGAGATGGGATAATTAATTGATTCGTATACATGCTACAACCATACCTGACTTATTTATGATTACTGCTTTTATATATTGATCAATGTTTACTGCATAGTGGTGAGCACTACGATTTCCATTTGTGTTCACTCCCACCTGAAATTAACGTTTCAGGTTAAGCAAGGTGGGTACGACGGCGGAGTAGAGCGAGTGGTAGTCGGTCTATGATACCGGTTTTATTATTTGTTATGCTTCCGCATTATGAACTGATTTATGATTTAAGAACTTGGGATAATACTGGATTTATGATTTATGGATATTATGATTGAAATAATGTTAAGGAGATGCTCCTTGGATTCCATGATGATTGTTGAAACCCGGTTTGGGTAATTGATGAATTTATGAGATCCCGTTTTGGGAATTGGATGATTGATAATTTAAGAATTGATATTATGTCATGCAAATGATTGGAAATAAATGAGTAACGCTACAAATGTTCGAAATGAATTTTGAAAAATTTAATCTGATTTTTCTGAAAGTTCGATTTTTCTGTAAAATCAAAGTGGGGTGTTACACGTACCCAACCACAAAAGAGACAAAAATGAGTATTCTAATATTTTATTTTAATTTTTGTAATTTCATTTTAATTGAGTTCGTAACTTCTTTAATTATATGATAAAATATTAAATTTTTTGCAATCATTTCGAATTTATTTATAAATTTTTTAATTAATTTTGCACAACTAAAATATTAACACAAACCAATTGTAGATAATACTTAATAAATAAATAAATAAAAACAAACATTTTAGCTAGGTTGATTGAATTGGGTTGGAAATAAATATAAGTTGAGTTAGACATGGCCAACTGTCGGGCCGGGCCAGGCCGTGGTGGGCGGGACCCAACGGTTCATTGAACAGCCGGTGTTTTACTTTTTAAAAAAAATTTAACTACGACCCGCCTTTCGACCCGGAACAGGAAGGTCAAAAAAGGAAAATGGAGACCTGCAACTGCCTTAAAGGCTAAGGGTCCGATTCTCAAGCGGCTGCAACATGCCTCCGGGTTTCTGGTGCTCAGCCTTCACTTGCTGACACATTAGACAACCACTCACGAATCGGGCCACTTGCCTCTTCATACCTCGCCACCAAAATGACTTCCGGAGGTCCTGATACATCTTCGAGCTACTAGGATGGATGGTGTACGGGGCACTATGGGCTTCTCTCAATATCTCCTTTCGCAGCTCCCACACCTTCGGAACACATAGTCTACCCTCGAAGACTAATGCCCCATCAGATGCGACTGTGAATCCTCCGACTCGACCGGCTAACATCAACTCCTTCATTCGACAAAGGAAACGATCATTCGGCTGCTCGGCGATAATCCTCTCACGGAGAGTCGGTCCCACAACCAAGGCGGTCAACACACCTCTGGCTGTCGAAGTCGACTCCACTGCCTCTAACTGCAGTCGCTCGAACTCCCGAACTAGGACATCCTGATCGGTGAACAAGCAAGACAACTGGCCATGACTCTTCCGACTCAACGCGTTGGCGACCACGTTAGTTTTCCCGGGATGGTAGCTAATCGTGCAATCGTAGTCCTTGACCAACTCAAGCCATCTCCTTTGGCGCATATTGAGCTCCTTCTGAGTAAAGATATACTTCAAGCTCTTATGATCGGTGAAAATCTCACACTTGCCTCCATAGAGGTAGTGCCGCCAAATCTTCAAGGCGTCGACAACAGCAGCTAACTCAAGATCATGAGTGGGGTAGTTCTGCTCATGAGGCTTCAGCTGCCTCGAAGCATAAGCTACAACCTTCCCTTGCTGCGTTAGGACACATCCCAAACCCATCTTCGAAGCGTCACTATAGATGGTGAACTCCAAAGTAGGATCGGGAATCGACAAGACGGGTGCGGTGGTAAGTCTCCTCTTCAACTCTTGGAAACTATCCTCGCACTCAGAACTCCATTCAAACCTCACGGCCTTCTTCGTAAGGTTAGTTAGGGGTCGGGCTATCTTCGAGAAGCCCTCGATGAATCTTCTGTAGTATCCTGCTAACCCCAGGAAACTACGAACGTCGCTGGCACTTCTTGGTGTTTCCCACTTGCTCACAGCCTCTATCTTGCTGGGATCCACCTCAATGCCTCTAGCTGTCACAATGTGGCCAAGGAAAGCCACACGATCCAGCCAGAACTCACACTTCGAAAACTTCGCGTACAGCTTCTCTCTGCGAAGAGTCTCCAGCACAATCCTCAAATGCTCCTTGTGCTGATCGATGTCTCGAGAATAGACCAGAATGTCGTCGATGAAAACGATAACGAACTGGTCCAGATAAGAATGGAAGACCCTATTCATAAGGTCCATGAACACGGCCGGGGCATTGCTGAGTCCGAATGGCATTACCACAAACACGTAGTGGCCATATCGGGTACGGAACGTGGTCTTAGAGATATCCGACTCCTGGATCTTCAGCTGATGATAGCCAGACCTCAAATCGATCTTCGAGAAAACGCTGGCTCCCCTCAGCTGGTCGAAGAGATCCTCCATACGAAGAAGAGGGTACTTGTTCTTAACCGTCAGATGGTTATGCTCGCGATAATCAATGCACATGCGCATGGATCCGTCTTTCTTCTTCACGAATAGGACGGGCGCACCCCACGGAGAAACACTCGGTCGAATAAAACCGAGCTTGAGCAGTTCTTGGATTTGGGCCTTGAGCTCCTGAAGCTCCTTCGGCGCCATACGATAGGGAGCCTTAGAAACCGGGCCGGCTCCTGGAATAAGATCGATGGTGAATTCAACTTGACGGTTGGGTGGTCCTCGGGGCAGCACGTCGGGAAAGACATCAAGATACTCGCAGACGATGGATACTCTCTCGGGTGTACGCTCATCAACGGCATCAGACACCAAAGAGACAAGAGAGCCTTGACAGCTACCCTTGGAAAGGCTCTTGCTAGCTTGCAAAGAAGAGATGACTCGAGGCACAGTCCTCGAATTCACCCCATAAAGACAACAGGCTGATCGGAATCAGGGAAGAGAGTGACTTCACGCTCCTGGCACCGGATGTCGGCTCGATAACGAGTGAGCCAGTCCATGCCCAAGATCACGTCGAAGTCTCGCATTTCAATCACATAAACATCAGCTTCGAAAACACGCCCACCAATAGAAACAGGAAGATCACAAACCAAAGAATCAGACACAATAGTTTTTCCCGAGGCTAGGCTAACCTCGAGAGGATAAACTTGGCAAACATTCACAAAAGACAAGGCCTCAAGACAATGGGATGAAATAAACGAGTGGGTTGCTCCAGTATCACACAAAGCAAAGACAGGCACGTTGGATAACGAAAGCATTCCGGACATGGTACATGTGTTGTTGTTGGCCGCCTCGTCATGAGTGATGGTGTAGACACGAGCCTGGCCTCCAGCCCTCTGCTGGTTAGGTGGGGGCTGTCTGTGCTGCTGCTGCTGGTTCGGCCTCCTTGGCTCTGGGCAGGTGCGGGAGAAGTGGCCCTTCCTCTGGCAGTTGTAACAAGTCATGTCGGCAGCCCGACACTGGTTGGCCTCGTAGACTCGTCCACATGCTCCACAGGGTGGGGTTCCAACGGGAATCTGGCGAAGAGGCTGGACAAACTGTGCAGCAGGCTGCTGCTGAGGCTGGCGCGGGCCATTGTTTGATCGCTTGTTCTTCTTGCGGTTCTGCTGATCATTCTTCCTCTTGCCAGAGCTAGAGGACGGGGGAGCTGAAGCATATGGAACCGGATACGGATAAGGCGCCTGAGCAATAAGCAGCGGCTGATAAGATGACGGCGGAATGGCAGGAGATACAGCCTGGATAGGCTGAGCAGCATGATAAAAAGAAGGAACAGGATCAGACGGGACGAGAAGGCTCTCCACTCTCTGAGCCCGACTAATAGTGTCGTCATAAGACAACAGTCCGTGACTCCCGACTAGCTCACGGATTCTCGAATTTAGCCCTTTCAGAAACTTGTTGGCTTTCTTCTCGTCGGTGCTCACAGAATCACCAGCAAAAAGGCACATTCGGGTGAAAGTGCGGATGTAGTCGTCCACGCTGGTACCGCCCTGCTGAAGATGGTAGAACTCGTGCTCCATGCGATCCCAAAAACTCTGGGGAAGGAACTTGCTACGAACCATTGCCTTCATCTGCTCCCAAGTGAGGGCATTGAGCTCAGCCTCTGGCTTCCGAGCCCAGTGTTCGACCCACCAGTCGGAAGCATCTGCCTTCATCTGGAAGGCGGCGAGGGCTACTCGCTGTCTATCGGGAAGAGGGAGCACAACGAAGATCTTATCAAGCTCCTTCATCCACTCGAGCACAGCAGTGGGGACCTCACTCCCCGAGAAAGTGGGCGCATGCATGCCCTGAAACTGAACAATGAGTCTGGGAAAATCCATGGCCGGAGGGGCCTGCTGGTTAGGAGGAGGTGGAGGTGGAGGTGGAGTTTGCTGACGGTTGCGAGCATTGCGATTACGAGTGACCATAGTTCTACATTGAACAAGCCGGAAAAGTTTAACACCCAAAACAAAATTTAAAAAATAAATATTGGAAGTCTAGAGTTCGCCACGAAACACTAGAGTTCAAAATAATTCAAGGTGGATAGATTTCCTAAGCCCCAGATAAATAAACAAAACCACAATTTCATACCTTGAGCTGGCGCGGCGAGACGAAGCGAGTGGTCAATGGTCATATAACAATTAATCACAAAAGAACCAGTCTACAGAAAAGCAAGACTGGCTCTGATACCAAACTGTAACGCCCCGTTTTAATTTCAAGAATTTACCATATTTATTTAATAAAAATCAGAGTTTTTTTTTAAAAAATTTAAATTAAAACCTTTATCGAGAAACGGGCGCTACTTACTAACATCATTAAATAACACACATGCACGAACTATCAATAAGACAAGTTCCAAATAAACGTAAGTCTTAAAAACCATTTCAAAAGATCCAACATTATTCAAAGCTCAACCCAATTCAACATAGTTCGAAAAGTGAAAGCAGTAAATAATCCAAGGCAATAATAGCAAACAAATAAAGTTCGAGTTTAAGCGGAAGCATAGATTTATCGACACATATGACCACCATCTCGCTTGTCCTACGCCACCGCCTCCAGCTCGTCTTAACCTAAAAACAAAGGAAGAGAGAAACAACAAGAAAATAATGGGGGTGAGCAACCAACTAGCTCACCTTTATCGCACGGTTATCTGGTATAATTATTTAGAAAGCATTTCCAGTTCAAAACAGTATCAATATCGGTATGCACAGAATTCAAAGCCTAAACCCCCTTCCCAGCCATATCGCAAACCTCCTATGTACATACAACAACCTTCCGGATACGACGGCATAGCTGTAACTGAAAACCTTCCCACCCCCGGATACGACGGTACATGGGATCCTTTCCAGGAGACAGTGAAGTTGAATTACCCCTCCGCTCTACACGGATTCGAGTAAATCAGACAATCCCCTCCGCTCTCCACGGATTCGGGCGTCCACCTCCCGGATACAACGGGCAGGCGACTTTCACTGCTTTCGCATTCATCAAGGCACTAGCATTCGGGACACTTAGACTAGAGTTCTCATGCATACAAAAATTTTCAAAAGAAAGCATTACACGAAATAATAAATGCGATAAATATGGAATACATCATAAATGTACCCACCTGATAGCAGCACGGTTCACAGTCACAAATCTCGAAATAAGGCAAGATCAACACTTCTAGACACCTACATGATGTCAAGATCCTATAATCAGAATCTATCTCGACTTAAATCGGAAATCACAAGACAGACCTAGTCGAACTCGTTTCGACTAAGTAGTTCGTGAAGTCCTGTGGATGTGGAACACTAAGACTCGGCCCTAAACTCGACCAAACCACTTAAGGGAGTTCACAAAAATCCATCTAAGGTTTGACCAAGTCAAACTCACATAAAAACCAAAAAAGCAAGTCGATCCAAATTCCATATAACAATTATGCTCGAAAATTGAAATCATTTAATCGCGTGAAAAATAAAAGGTCAAGATATCCTACGAATTAAGCTCTGAAAATTTATACAAAATTTTATCTCCCAGAAACATGTAAAATCACAAAGTTTCAGCTTTAAACTCAAAATACCCTATTTTATAAAATTCGAATAGTAATTCAGAAAAAAGGGCACATTAATTCATACTCAGACTTAATGAATGAAACTGAACCTGAAAATTTTACACAGCAACATACAGTATGCCAAAGCCAACTTATAAAAATTTCAGCCTTAAATGATAACTACTGCTATTTTTAAAAATTCAAACGAGCAACAACAGTTTATCAAATTTAAATTACAACTGAATCAAAACAGACACTAAACATTCCCATATTTTACAAACATGATTAAACACTTAAAATATGACTCTCAGCAAAATTTCAGAATTTTCCATGCAGTAACCGATTTTTAAAAATTCAAACAACATTTCTGCCGAATCAATAAATAAAATATTATCCATATCAAATCAACTCCAAAAATTCCAAACATTTAACACAACACATATAAGTTACAGGGGCACGACATATTCGAATTTCAGCTCATTTTAGTCAAGCATGAATTTATTATGCATTTAACAATATTCTGGACAGAATACAACTTAATTATTAAAAATAGCTACAGGTCTCTAAAAATTATGAAAATTTTCCACAAGGCAGAATATGAACAGATAACACATCCCTAAAAATTTCACATCGTTTCGAGCAGCGAGCTATTTTTAAAAATTCGAACATCAGAACAGCGATTAACAAGCACGACTATTTGGCAATTAAATCATAACATGAAATTTATCATCCGAGGCCTTTACATAAGACCAAGGACTCGACATTGTTCCATTATCCACCGACTTACACGACTTTCGAGGTCTCGTTCGATTTTTGAGAAAATCGAAGAGATCCTGAACATACGAACACAATAATCGCAACAATTCATATAGTTGAACATATTCACACAATAAATTCACATTGCATATATCACACGAGCACAACATGAATATGAACAATTTAACGAACATATATGAATTAAATGAGACGGAAAAACGACAAGGTACCGTTCTCGGGAAAATCGAAAACGTCACGAACACGAAAGCTCGACGGTAAACTCGTCTCGCCGGAAAAGAGAGCTCGACGTGCACGGGAGGAAGAGGGAAGCTTGCTGTTGGTTCACGGGCTCGCCGGGAACGGAAAGGAGGGTCGCCGGACGCTGCTCGAAGAGACGTCGAGCTCGCCGGAACAATTCAAAGCTTCGCGGCGCGGTGGCAGGAGGTCTGCTCGAAATCGCCGGAAAAACGCGGAGCAGGGTCGTCGGACTGGTTTCTTCACGCCGACGTTGATGGACGATGCGCGGAGGAGCAGCGAGCAGCGGCAGGAGAAGGGTCACGGCGCGGCGAGGGGTCAGCGATGGCGGGGCTTCTGTAACTCGCCGGACTGGTTCAAGGTCGCCGGAGATGAGGGCGAGATGATGATGATGACGAAGGTGATGCGATGGTGATGAGAGCACGATGATGAGCGCGCGTGGTGAGGGAGATCGCGATGCTTCAACAGAACAAAAAAAATATATTGCTGCAGGATTTATTTATGAAGAGAACAAAAGAGGCGATCGATATATACACTTATATATACACATACGTATATTAGGTTTGGGAAAATAAAATCTTGTTGTCCAAGACAACACAAAAATCACGTCCAAAATAAAAGAAAAAGGAAATCTGTCGGGCCGGGCCCGAGTGGGCCAATAAGATTTTTGGGCCGGTTGGGACAACAAAACAGCTCACGGGCTCAAATAAAAATTTAAACAGATATATTCGGGCCAAAACGGTTCCAACGAAAATTATCGGGCTCGATTTCGAATGCAAACGCTCGATAAAAATAAACCGAACAATATATATATATATATATTTTACATATTATCACATACACATTTATTCATATTAATAATTTAATTAAATCACAAAATCCATTAAACAATTAGACAAATTTCACAATTAGCATTTAATCACATTTGACAAATAAATAAACATAATGGCATTCAATAAAATAAAATATAAATATTATCACCAATTAATAATAACAATAATAATAGAAATAAAAAAATATAAAAATAAATACCAAATAATCCACAAATAAACGGGGCATTACAATCAGGTTGCACGTAAAGTAGAAAAAAGGGGAAAAAACTTGTTCCGCCTCCATATACATATCCTCGGGAGTAACTTACAGTGCGGCGGCAAATTTGGAGTCTGAGCTCTTCGATCTGGTTGATTTGGAGGTCCGGTTGTTTTATCTTGGTGATCCGAGCTGGACCTGGATGTTAACTAAGGTCGGCACCTAATCCTTGCGCTCCACGTATCATTTCTGACTAAGAAATAAAGTTGCATTATTTTCATTATAGTATGCATGTCATGAAAGCTTCATAGTACTAGGGTCGTATAGGAGGTAGACTAGATGATTTGTGTTCATGTTGCGATTATGATTTTAAGTCATTATTCTGAATAGACTGCATGGTATTCCCATGGTGAGCTAGTTGGTTTGCTCACCCCCATTATTTCCCCTTTTGAGGTTGAGTTGGTGGCTATGGCATGCAACTTCTATCTTGTATCTGCTATTCCTTGGTCACATTTTGTTTCCCCTTGTTATTTAGTATTTCCGAGGACGAAAATCTTTTAAGGAGGGTAGATTGTAGTGCCTCGTTTGCTTCTCGTGAGTTTTAGCATTTTTATTTCATTTATTGGCTTGCTTTTATTTATTTATTTGTCTGCTTTCGTTTATTGATTGCCTGTATTTATCTTATTATCACTACTTGATTTTATTTATTTTTTATGTGCTTGCTTTTATTTTGTGTTATGTACATTGCTTGCTTTTATTCTATTTTATTTTATTTATGTGCTTGCTCTTATTTCCATTTGTATGCTTGGTTTATTATTGTGTGTGCCTTGTCTTTTATTTCATATTTGATTTCTAGTTAGATTGTTCGAGTTCGTTAGAATCGCGTTGCATTCTCGAGCCATTTTTTCAAGAGAGCCTCGAGTTTAATATTGGCCCAAATTTATTTGAAAAATTTTGGTCCACTTGGATTTTATTTTTTTGAACCCTTTGAGCTATTAAAATCGACCCAAATTATTTTAACTTTCAGCTCATTTGAAGTAAATTCTGGCCCTTTGAACTACAAAATTGGCCCACTTGGATGTTTTTTTTAAGCAGAATTGTTAAATATCTTGGCCCATTGGAGTTAAAATTTCAGCAGCCTTATTCTTTTTTCTCCCCCACGTGTGCCTGACCGATTCAAAACGTTGTTGAGATTTTGTGGGGAGATCTATCGACTGCGCGCGTCTCTCTATCGCTCACAAAATCTCGACCGAGGAGAATATTACTTCATCAGAAAGTTCTATCTCATTCGTTAGCAGCCCTTTCTTTCTCGCATATCAGTAGCAGCGTAAAAATAAAAATTCTGCCGCCATTCTTTCTGGTGAGACTCAGTTCGCCGGCGTCTCTCCGAGCATCCCTTGCCGTCTCCGACCATCGCGCCCTCCTCAGAAAGCAGCCGCTGACCAGCAGTCGCCATCCGCGAGCAGCCGCAGCAAGCCCGTTTGCAGCCCCGTCCACCATTATTTCCAGCGACCACCATCCTCGCCGCGCGTCCTAGCCTCCGACCAGCGATCGTGACCGTTGCCGTCGTCGACCCCTAAGCAGTGCTGTCGTCGCCACCGTTCACTGGAGTAGCAGGTCTTGTTTTGTCGCCGTTCGCCATCGAGTCGTTCATCGATCTTGCGAGTTTCCGTTCGTCACCAAGTCTCAGCCACCGTTCATCGTGAGGACTCTCTGTCCGTGGTCAGACCGTTCGTAAGCATCGCCGTGTTCGTCGAGGCTTTCGATTCCATCATCCGTTCGTTTCATTCATCTCATCTGATTTTTTAACCGAAGTTGTAGATTCCCGAAGGAAGGTATATCGCTCGAACCTTCTCGTTATTATTGCTCGTGTTGAAATCGTTCTATTATATCATGTTCGGAAAAAACTTTGTTGTTGGTTGGTCAGTTTACGTATCGATTCATATATTCGTGTTATTCGTTGTGTTGTTTCGTGAAATTTTCGTGGGTATTCGGAACTCTCGATTCGAAAATCAAGCTTCTAGTTGCTGTGATTATTTCGTAGAAATTTCAGAGCCTCATTGTATTTTCCGAGTTGTCATCGTCTTATCGTTCGTGTAAATGTTTCGTTCGAGCTTTGTTATTGTCGTCTCGTTTTCCGATCCCAAAAACCCGATTTTTATAAGTTTTTGAAACTCTGAAAATTTATTTTTATTTTACATTTTTCTGAATTTTTTTGAACCCTCGGCGTGCTCCTAATCATTGTCAAAAGTTCTCGCTGGATCTTTTCCCAGCCGTTCAGCCACAGTTCTGGTGAGCCGCAGGCCATGTTCATTTGTCTCGCAGCCCAACCGGCCTCTTTCCAGCACACAGCCAACACTAGAGAGCCCATGTGTTTAGCCCGTGCCTGAGCCAGGACCCTCCTTTTTTCCCGCAGCCCATCGGCCTAGTAGTCTTGCCCCAGCAGCCCACTATCGGAGACCCAAATTCGCGCAGACCCCTTTGCAAAGGGAGAAAACGCGGGGGTCGTGTTCGGCCTGCATTGAGCCCGCGCGCGGCCCGTCAGGAGTCAGCAGCTCCAGCCTGCAGTAGGGCCGCTGAAGCCCGCGAGTCCCAACTGGTAGCAAGCCTGGTCCGGCCCAATTCACGTTGGAGAAGTCCGAACCCATTTCGGACGGCAAGCCCAATTTCGCGGCAGCTTTTGCCCAACGCGACCCAGTTGTGAATTTTTGTGTTCCGGCAGTCCGTTTTTCGTGCCGAAACCATTTTTAAAAATATATTACAAAATGATAGAAATCCGGGAAAAAACATTTAAGTCTCGTGACCCATTTTCTTTTCCCGAGTCTTTTCTTGTAAAAATTTCCGAGAGTTCCGAGTCCACAAAAAATCCGATAAGATCCCTTAATCATTATTTTTTATTAAGTGTGGGTTTTCTTTAATTTTCAAGCAGTGAGATAGATTATTGATATATTATCTCACTTAAATGTTGGTTTTTGAGGAAGTCGAACCAAAAACCAAATGTTTTTTGCCAAGACAAAAACAGATGAGAAAATTACCCCCTGGACGGCTTCATTTATTATTATTTCCCAAGATACGAGTTCAGAAATTTCAATCCACTTCAACATAAATTGGTTCATATTTACGAGTTTATAAACACTTTAATCCCATAAATATATTCACTTCTTTCAACCTCTCTTTAATTATCTCCATACACAAAGGATCGACATATCGCGGCCAATCCTCCCCCTTGTCTGCATCTCGCCGCCAACAAAGGATCGACATATCGCGGTCAATCATCCCCGTCCAGAAGGTCTGCATCTTGCCGCCAACAAAGGATCGGCATCTCGCGGCCAACGTCTCCCCCACCGACTCCCTCCTCCCGCCGCTTGCCCCGTCCGCCGCCCCGATCGAGGTGTGTTTAATGATTTAGGGTTTAGTAAATTTTAATTTACGTCGGCGATCCTGACATATCGATGCTTTCATCTTCTCTTCCAAAGGGTGGTACGACAAGCTGGATGCTTTAAACCGCTGCTTCTTATGGGGGATCTGAAATAAGGCATACATTTAGTAAATTTTTTGCTTTGGGTGTTTCATTGATTGATCTTAGATATATGATGTAGCGCCCCATTTATTTATTTATTATTATAATTTATATTATTTATTGTTATTCCTATTATTAATATAATAATAATAATAATAATTATTATTATTTTAATTAATGACATTTTATTTTATTACTTTATAAGCTTTGCTTATGTGATAATATATTATATTATCATGTGGATAATATAGTTTATATATAGCTCATTCGATTTTATTTTATCGATCGCCGTTTAAATTTTCGGTTTAATCGCGTAAGCCGAATTATAGTCCGATTTTGATTCCGTAAAAATTATTTTTCCACTCTTATCCTCCTTCAATGCTTGGTCCATATTTCATGCTGTTATTAGTAGGTTTATAGGATATTTTTCTAAGTCAAATCCATGTTAGCGGTTAATTATGTTAATGATAGTAGCATGTGCATTGCAATTGTTTATTCCACATGTAAGACTTTGTTACCTCATTCCCTCATCACCATGTGCATAACCAAGAGCTTTTTTCCAGCTCATTAGCAACCAAACTCACGTTTGAAATTCAGTAAGCTAAGACAAATCACATGCAAAATGTCAACCATCCTTAGCATTTAGTAGAACATGTGCTATGATGATATTTTTAATGCTATTGTAAGAAATTGTTTTGTCTTACCTTATGGTTGGCCAAATCTTGTTCCCTACTCCATGTGTACTTAATCAGATGCTCTTTTGTTCAGCTAACCCCACATTTGGTCGAGCATAATATCCCCAAGTCAACTAGACAACTCATGTGCATGTAGGGAAGTTCAACCGCCAATTCCTACCATTTCTTACATCTTGTTTGTACCCATATGAGAGATATTATAAGTCTCATTTTCTAGCTGAGAATAGACATTATACCTTCAGCAAACACTTAGCAAATTTCGTTCTAAACTCCTCCCTCAAAGGCAAAAGCTGAAGGTACGCCACAAGTTCAAGCAAAGCCAAGAGAACCGAGCATCCCCTTTTTCCTTTCATTTTCTTGTTTAGTTGAACAAGGTAAGAAGGCTATATTTTTTACATGCCAATAGCTTAGTTGGTTTGTTATTACGTGTGTTAAAGTGTGGCTAAGTTTTAGTTTATATGAGGATATATCCATGTTGAAGGGAGATCATGTAGTAAATGACTTATATTTCGATTTATATTGCCTCTGTTGTGTTGCTAAAAAGGGCATGAAATACGCATTTTATGAAATTGTGTTCTTCATATGATATGTAGATCATTCTGTTGTGGTTCTGCGAGTTTTGGAATTTCTAAAATCCGATTTAAGATGAGAGAGATATGATTTTTACAAAAATACAGCGCGAGCAGTTTTTAACAAAACCCGGCAGCAAGTTTATGTTGAATGTTTTACCTGTTTGTTGCATTTTAATGTGCTCAAATAGAAATATGGTTTTCATGAAAGTTATAGGTCTATTTCTAAGCTTTCTGATGAGGTACAATTCATATTGATATGATTACTGTAGCTCGGTTTGTGTTAGATAGAAGTAGGATAAGCATGTAGTGAGTTATACTTTTAGATAGCAAGGTGGTTCTAAATGTTAGTTGATTTTACTCCTCTGTAATGACCTTATCTACCTTAACTTTCTAAATGAAAGCTGTAGAAATGTCTCTTAGGTTTCTAACAAGGTAAGAAGCATGTCAATATGATGAGTGTACCATGAGATGTGAGTTTTGTAAAAATGTTATGCAAGCAGTTTTTGAAAAATCGAGCTGAGTATATGATATTGATGTTTGGTCTGAAAGTGATGTTCTAACATGCTCAAATGTGAAAGTGATCTTCATGAACATTGTTGGTATGCTTCTCGTCTATCCATTGGTTTTAAAATCTGATCAATTGGAGGTCTATATAATGATTTAAACTATAAATACCGAAGTGCTGTTTGTAAACTGAACCAAGTTCCGACAGATTTTAGGACCCAAATGTTTTGGAATTTCCTTGATAGCATGTCTATAGCTCCATTTATATTGAATATACTGAGGTTCTGTCCATTACATGTTTTCCAGATTTTTCACAGCATCCCCGTTCCATATGTTTGATGTTCTAAGGCCTGCTAAATGACATTAATTTCTTCTTATGTCTTCATAAGAATTTTAGAGGTATGTCTTAGGATTCATATGCAACTGGTTTCGTGTCAATATGAATTTTTTGCTGCATTGGGTGTCGATTTCAAAATCGCTGCGCGGGTTGTGTTTCGAAAATTTATGTGGTGTTTTCGAAAATAAAATCTATCTTTTTAATGCTTACTAATATGACTTATATGGGCTGAATTGACCTATGTGTTTTTGATATAAATGTTGATATGAGTGTATCTATGTGTTGGATAGTCTTTGATAGGAACCTCGTAACAATTGTAGGTATTTGACGAGCCGTGCTATCATCCTATCGACTCTTGAGTATTTAATTGCTATTTCGGTACCAGGTGGGTTGTTATTCAAAAATTATCTATGCATATGCGTGATTTTAATTTTGATGAAAGTTTGGTGTGATCTATGTATGAAAATGAACATGTAGCCTATCGATGTGAGCTTGATGGCCATCGGTACGGTTGTCCCCGTATGATAAGATACGGTTACCCTCACATAAAGACCTATGAGAAGGCAGTGTAATTGATGCGGCACGCACTCTCATGTTTCATTGATATGGCATGGCTTAGCTTTGGTGAGCATAGATGTACATGAGTGAGTCTTTGATGAGATTAGAGTCATTGATGTGACTAGAGATGTGACATGATTTTATTGTTTATGTTCATGCTGCGACCATACCATTTATATGTTATTCATATGCATAGTGTGAGTACGATATTTAACTGTACTCACTCCCACCTGCTCTTCACGGATGTAGGTTAAGCAGTTGGCGGGTGACGAGACAAGACGGGTGGTGGTTATGTTTTTATTTATTGCTTATTTTTTTGCTTCCTCTCATTTAAGGAACTCATGTTGAGATATTTTGATTATGTCGTTTTGAACTTGAAATTATGAATTATCTTTATGATTTGGAACTTAATAAATGCTAGTTTCGTTTATGATTTATTATTCGTGCATTCTGTCTTTATCTGATGTGTTGGCATTTTCGAATAAAAATTTTTGGTAAAATAAGTAGCGCCCACTAAGTTTTTATTAAATTGAGATTTGCGAAAAATTAACTTTGATTTTTATTAATTAAATTCGATAAATCTTTAAAATAAAGTGGGGCGTTACAGTTTGGTATCAGAGCCAGTCTGCATTTCTGTAGACTGGTTTATATATGGTTAAGTGTTAGATTTTGAATTATGATCACTCGTCATCGTCATGCCGCGCTGCTTAAGGTATGTGTTTAAATAAGTATCAATGAAAATACTTATGTTATGAAATGTAAATTTTTATTTTGCCTAAGTAGCAATAAGACTACTTAGGATATGAAATGTTGAAATTTAGGGCTTAGGATCTATCCACCTTCGTTTTAAAATCAAACTCTAGTGTTTGATGTTGAACTCTAGTGATATAGAGCTAAGTTCGGGAGGTTTCTCGTTATGAGTTCCAGTATGTTGTTATCGAGATAAGTTATGCCCATAGCAGTTTCCCTTGCTATATAATTATATTCAATGTCTTCAAGTGAGGACCCGGTCAATGAGGACCGGGAATGTATTCGCCCTCTTCGAACATTTGCCGGGTTTCGAAAATATGAGATGATTCGATATCTTATAGGCTGCCATTTTTATGGATGTTCATGGCCTCTGTTCAACCTCTGGTGTGTTATATGTTTAATGTCTCTTGTGCCTTAGTAAGGGTGAGTTCATGCTAGCTCGAAGCATGGTTAGTTGGGCAAGAGATAAGGATATGTGTTTATTTGATGCTCTGACATATATGTGATCTTCGATGATTGAGGTTGAATTTATGTATTAATGTGGATTGTTATATATTATCAAACCAAAAGATGTAATAATTCAAATGAAAGGCATAAGACTTTATTTTTTTTTCTATCTTGTTTAATAAGACCGAGTTGGACCTCGGACAACATGTTTGATGGTATTGATGTTTATGTCTTAAAGTATTGATATCGAGGCTTGCTTAAAGTGTAATTTACGTGATTTCGAGGCTATGTTGTTGTGTGATCATTTTGAGTTGATGAAGGCATGAAAACTCAATTTTTTGAGCTTCAGTTACGCTCTGTTTTTGTCGAACAAGATGATGTTTCTTGAACAAGTGTTCTTCATGAGATTTGTAGTGCTCTGAATGAAATTTCTGCGAGTTTTAGAATTTTGTGATTTGGGGTTAAAATGAATTTGTTATGATTTTTCAAAGTTCGTCGAGCATGCTGTTTTGATAAACTCGGGCAGAAGGATTTGATTTTAGTTCATGGCTATTTATGATGATCATAACGTACCTGAATAGAAATGTATTTTTCATGACAAATGGAGTATATGAGGTAAGCGGCCCGTAGGAACTGGAATTATGCAATTTGGAATTTTGATTGATTTTATATGATTTTTCTAAGTTGGATTTATGTCCAGAATTATGAAACAGTGGTTGTGTGTATGCATGAAATGTATGCTCTAAATTGATGCCTTTAACGTGATGATATGTAAACATTCTCTTCATGGAATTTTTAACTTTCCTTGTGTAGTTTCTGCAGGTTTTAGGTTTATATGATCTGGAGTTCCAGTTGATTTTATATAATTTTTCTAAGTGGGAGGTACACCCAGTTTTTATGAAACCAGGATTTTGTATAAGTGTTGAATATGTACTCTATTTAGGTGACCTAAACGTGATCTTATGAAACAGTCTTCTTCATGAAGTTTGTATATTTCCATGTGTAGATTATATAGGTTTTGAGTTTGTATGAATTGGAGTTGTGTAGCTTGAGTTGTTGCTATTTTACTAAGGTGTTGTATTTTCGAAAAATTGTTCTCTGGCTGTTTTTGCAAACTAAATGTTTTATATTCAAACTTGTTGATAAGGTTATAATTTGCCAATTGGGTCTTCAAGGAAGTTGTAGAAAATTGAATTAGCTACCTTGGGGTTTTTGAATTTCAATAATATCATGTCTGTAGCTTCGGTTATTGTGCATACACTGAGAACCTATCAAGCTGCATATCTTTATTTATTTACTACACCCATGTTTTGGATGTTTGCTGTATTATGTGCCTTTAAATGACTCTATCCGCCTGAGTGTTCTTCATGAAAGTGATAGAGGCATGAGTTAGAGATATTTTTCAAGTCGTTTCATCATGATATGATCTATAGACTGGAAACTATATGCATTTTAAACTCAACACGCATGCTGAAGATTTGTGCTAGTTCATGTTTAGGTTTCCAAAATGAATTGTGAAATTTTCAAAAAATTAGCTTTTCGTCAAGTTTCATGTTTATATGCCCTATGTGACTTAATCTGATTGGTATTATGATGTTAGCTGGAAACACTTGCGAGGGAAGCTTTACGCTAGACCTCGCAGTGTGGAGGCTATAGTTGTATATGTGGTCGATCTCGTTTAGGACCACCGGCAGGATTAGCTACTTGAGTAAAAGATGTCGTGACGGCCGACATTATTAGTCGGAAGGGTCAAGCGAGCTAACCATTCTAATGTTCGGCGATGACCGCCGAGGTTAGGATTTTTCCGGGCAGTGATGCCAATGTTCGATTCCTATGGGAAATTGTAGCTCAACACTAATGCTAAACGTTGTAGTTTGAGAAGTCTTGTAAGGAAACCCCTTTTCCTATTTGAGTATCTAGGAATCTATGGACCCAGAAATTGAAAATCTGGTAAATACCTTGAACTGAACGCCGAACCTGGATGGGTGTAGCCACGCGAAGTGGTGGCCGAGCCCGCACGCCCGTGCTGAGAGACGTGAGGCAAACTGCAATGGCCAACCGTTGACTCGCACGAGAGCTTCCGCCGCCATCATCGAACGCAGGAACTCCCCAGGCCAGTGTGTACGGCCAAACCTTGACCTTACAGCTGGCCTCCGAACAGGTGCACGCACGCGTTCCAGCGCCCCGCTTATGCAGCGCCAGTGTGTGTGTCATCTCTCGGGTGACAGTGCATTAAACTCCAAACCGACTATGTTCTTTTGGGTCGGTAAACCAATATTCTTTGTCATGAGTGTTGACCTTTGTAACCGTAGTATGAAATCCCTAATCAACAACTCTCGATATGTGAGGCTTGTCGATTAGTCTTTCTTTGCCACATGCGAGATTCTCTCTAGATGGCAAGATATAGGTCCCGCATCATTTTTTGGCAGTGTCTCGTGTCTCGATTGGAGTATGTATACTTCGTAGGGATCGAGACCTACGAAGAGTGAGAGGGTATTGGTGATAGATCGTTAGTATGGGAATATAAAAAATCCCTAATCGTGAGACCGATTCTGCGATAGGAGATTGTTTTCGAACATCTAGTCGATATTTCCTAAACCGCATTCGAGGTGTTATTCGAGTCGGCAAGGGAAGAGTTGTTCACAACGGTATCAAACGAATTCGCGTGTTTTGTAGGTATCGGTGTTGAGGATATAGTGTTATTGTGGATTATTAGCCCATCCGTATGAGATTCCGTGGCGGCCTGTTTTATAAGGACGCACGGATCATGTCGTTGTAGTAATCGAGTTTTTCTACCGTGACCCGGGCATGAGATGGAAGCTCGATACAACAAGTCAACCCTATATGTTGATTCTGTTGGAGTATGCTATCGAGACACGAAAGGACCGGTTAGGGTCTTGTGTATTGATAGATAAGTAGAGTGTGAGAATACCTTACCATGGGGAGGTACGCTGGTAACGATGGTTATCTCGCGACAACCCTAAAGGTGCCATGCGAGGTGGCTGGTACAGACAGAGGTGGAGTATGCCGTTATTCTTGTTACTGTCACGCGTACTCAATCCTATTTTGATTCCCAACCAAGTCGATGATTTAGCCTAATGGTTGACTCCACCACCGGAACTCACGAGGATGCATGACACGTTCTGTGCCTCTTGATGGAGGAAACGTGTGCGTGATCTCAGAGTACATGTGAAATGTGACGAGCTGCGTGATAGGCAGAACCCTACCTGTTTAGAGGTACCGGTGACTTTTAGAAAAAGACCGAGAGGGGTACTCGTCAAAGTCCAGTGGTGGTTGTCAAGGCAAGACGACTTGGGAGAGGGAAACTAAAATTCGGAGGAGGTACCGAAATTTGATGTATTGATGTTGTCTCCTCTTATTTCTCGTTGTATCTTGTCGTGGTTTGTTTTTCAAATTCCGAGGACGGAATTCTTTGTAAGATGGGTAGACTGGAGCGCCCCATTTATTTATGGATTATTTAGAATTATTTATTATTATAATTGATATTATTTATTGTTATTCCTATTATTAATATAATAATAATAATAATTATTATTATTATTATTATTATTATTATTATTATTATTATTATAATTAATGACATTTTATTTTATTACTTTATAAGCTTTGATTATGTGATAATATATTATATTATCATGTGGATAATATAATTATATATAGCTCGTTCGATTTTATTTTATCGATCGCCGTTTAAATTTTTGGTTTAATCGCGTAAGCCGAATTATAGTTCGATTTTGATTCCGTAAAAATTATTTTTCCTCTCTTATCCTCCTTCAATACTTGAGCCATATTTCATGCGGTTATTAGTAGGTTTATAGGATATTTTTCTAAGTCAAATCCATGTTACCGGTTAATTATGTTAATGATAGTAGCATGTGCATTGCAATTGTTTATTCCACATGTAAGACTTTGTTACCTCATTCCCTCATCACCATGTGCATAACCAAGAGCTTTTTTCCAGCTCATTAGCAACCAAACTCACGTTTGAAATTCAGTAAGCTAAGACAAATCACATGCAAAATGTCAACCATCCTTAGCATTTAGTAGAACATGTGCTATGATGATATTTTTAATGCTATTGTAAGAAATTGTTTTGTCTTACCTTATAGTTGGCCAAATCTTGTTCCCTACTCCATGTGTACTTAATCAGATGCTCTTTTGTTCAGCTAACCACCCATTCGGTCGAGCATAATATCCCCAAGTCAACTAGACAACTCATGTGCATGTAGGGAAGTTCAACCGCCAATTCCTACCATTTCTTACATCTTGTTTGTACCCATATGAGAGATATTATAAGTCTCATTTTCTAGCTGAGAATAGACATTATACCTTCAGCAAACACTTAGCAAATTTTGTTCTAAACTCCTCCCTCAAAGGCAAAAGCTGAAGGTACGCCACAAGTTCAAGCAAAGCCAAGAGAACCGAGCATCCCCTTTTTCCTTTCATTTTCTTGTTTAGTTGAACAAGGTAAGAAGGCTATATTTTGTACATGCCAATAGCTTAGTTGGTGTGTTATTATGTGTGTTAAAGTGTGGCTAAGTTTTAGTTTATATGAGGATATATCCATGTTGAAGGGTGATCATGTAGTAAATGACTTATATTTCGATTTATATTGCCTCTGTTGTGTTGCTGCAAAGGGCATAAAAACTCATTTTATGAAGTTGTGTTCTTCATATGATATGTATATCATTCTGTTGTGGTCTTATGAGTTTTGGAATTTTAAAAATCCGATTTAAGATGAGAGAGATATGATTTTTACAAAAATATAGCGCGAGCAGTTTTTAACAAAACCCGGCAGCAAGTTTATGTTGAATGTTTTACCTGTTTGTTGCATTTTAATGTGCTCAAATAGAAATATGGTTTTCATGAACGTTATAGGTCTTTCTAAGCTTTCTGATGAGGTACAATTCATGTTGATATGATTACTGTAGCTCGGTTTGTGTTAGATAGAAGTAGGATAAGCATGTAGTGAGTTATACTTTTAGACAGCAAGGTGGTTCTAAATGTTAGTTGATTTTACTCCTCTGTAATGACCTTATCTACCTTAGCATTCTAAATGAAAGTTGTAGAAATGTCTCTTAGGTTTCTAACAAGGTAAGAAGCATGTCATATGATGAGTGTAGCATGAGATGTGAGTTTTGTAAAAATGTTATGCAAGCAGTTTTTGAAAAATCGGGCTGAGTATATGATATTGATGTTTGGTCCGAAAGTGATGTTCTAACATGCTCAAATGTGAAAGTGATCTTTATGATCATTGTTGGTATGCTTCTCGTCTATCCATTGGTTTTAAAATCTGATCAATTGGAGGTCTATATAATGATTTAAACTATAAATACCGAAGTGCTGTTTGTAAACTGAAACCAAGTTCCGACAGATTTTAGGACCCAAATGTTTTGTGCTTAAAACTGTTGATAATGCCCTTATTTGACAGCGTGGTCTTCAACAAAGTTGTTTAAAATTGAGTTAGCTACATTTTGGTTTTTGGAATTTCCTTGATAGCATGTCTATAGCTCCATTTATATTGAATATACTGAGGTTCTGTCCATTACATGTTTTCCAGATTTTTTCACAGCATCCCCGTTTCATATGTTTGATGTTCTAAGGCCTGCCAAATGACATTAACTGCTTCAGATGTCTTCATAAGAATTTTAGAGGCATCTCTCAGGATTCATATGCAACTGATTTCGTGTCAATATGAATTGTGTGCTGCATTGGGTGTCGATTTCAAAATCGCTGCGCGGGTTATGTTTCGAAAATTTATGTGGTGTTTTCGAAAATAAAATCTATCTTTTTAATGCTTGCTAATATGACTTATATGGGCTGAATTGACCTAAGCGTTTTTGATATAAATGTTGATATGAGTGGATCTATGTGTTGGATAGTCTTTGATAGGAACCTCGTAACCATTGTAGGTATTTGACGAGCCGTGCTATCATCCTATCGACTCTTGAGTATTTAATTGCTATTTCGGTACCAGGTGGGTTGTTATTCAAAAATTATCTATGCATATGCGTGATTTTAATTGTGATGAAAGTTTGGTGTGATCTATGTATGAAAATGAACATGTAGCCTATCGATGTGAGCTTGATGGTCATCGGTACGGTTGTCCCCGTATGATAAGATACGGTTACCTTGTGAGGTAAATCTCATAAAGACATATGAGAAGGTCGTTTCATTGATGTGGCACGCACTTCCATGTTTCATTTATATGGCATGGCTTAGCTTTGATGAGCATAGATGTACATGAGTGAGTCTTTGATGAGATTAGAGTCATTGATGTGACTAGAGTTGTGACATGATTTTATTGTTTATGTTCATGCTGCGACCATACCATTTATATGTTATTCATATGCATAGTGTGAGTACGATATCTAACTATACTCACTCCCACCTGCTCTTCACGGATGCAGGTTAAGCAGTTGGCGGGTGACGAGACAAGACGGGTGGTGGTCATGTTTTTATTTATTGCTTATTTATTTGCTTCCGCTCATTTAAGGAACTCATGGTGAGATATTTTGATTATGTCGTTTTGAACTTGGAATTATGAATTATCTTTATGATTTGGAACTTAATAAATGCTAGTTTAGTTTATGATTTATTATTCGTGCATTCTGTCTTTATCTGATGTGTTGGCATTTTCGAATAAAAAGTTTTGGTAAAATAAGTAGCGCCCACTAAGTTTTTATTAAATTGAGATTTGCGAAAAATTAACTCTGATTTTTATTAATTAAATTCGATAAATCTTTAAAATAAAGTGGGGCGTTACCTATGAGTTGGATTTAAGATCTGAAAAAATAATGATGGAATTCCATCTTCCCGAGGCCCGAGAAGAAAACCGTGCAGATGACCATATCATATGGTGTTCGTCCCGCCGCCTACATCGTCTGCCGCCTCGAGGGTCAGCATATGACTCGTCGGCGGGTAGGGACAACTAGTCGGAAAGGTGTGGTTTACTGATTTAGGGTTTACCTAATTTTGATTTCCTTATTTTGTTGTTGGGGTTTAATTGATTGTTTTGGGATTGCATATATGTGAGTTGCTGGGTTTTTTGTTTCTAATGTTTCTCAATTTTCATTTGTGTTTTGAAATAACAACGTTGATTTTTTTTTTCTATGATTTACAATTGGGGTCGGATCCCAGGTCCAGGTGAATTTAAGAATTTAACACGAATAATTTGACACAGCTCGTCGGAGAAGAAACGCTAAAACAATTCGATAGGTAATGATTCTATTGGTTTAATTTCTATGTTATATTTTTCTATTTTTCAACACGATCTAAAATATTGGTTATGGATTTAAGCAGCCCGAGGCTTGATAAGAAAACTGGGCATAGCAATATTCTACATGGGTTGGATCATGGTGTTCAACCATCTACGCCCCGACCGCAACCAAGTTGAAAAAGCCCGACTACGAGAGGCTCTGTTGTTTGAGATGTATGCAGCACGTGGACCATAACTTTCAAACCACTTGCGTTTGTCGAGTCTCGAAGCATCTGCGCGAGGAGAAGGTCGTGGAGTGTGTGCATTGCGGCTGTGGGGGCTGCGTGAGTGGAGATTGAGGATCGTGTTCTGAACTGTTTGCTAAGAAAGTGCTATTTGGCTCTTGTGTATATCCTGTGTAATATGAAGCGTTCGAATCTGATACAACTGAAGTTTTTGTACTAATGTGGTCTCCAAGTCGATATTCTCTTGGTTCTTCTATTTATGAAATGGTGTGTACTTAATCGAGCATGAAATAATGTTATTTGATACTCCCTTCGAAATTGACCTACAAAAATGTAGTGCAGATCTGTTGTTTGTTTATGTGAGGTAGATTTGTTTAATGCACAGAGTTTTTATGAGTTTTTATGGGTTTTGTAACTTTGTATATTGGTATGTAATTTATTTGTATTTTGAAGATGTTTATTGATGGTTTGGTTTTTTTATTTCTTTGTAGTTTATATTAAGTCTTATTTTTCATAGGATTTGTTTCTCAACTAGTGTGTACCCCGTGCGATGCACGGGAACAACATTAAATTAACAATATTATAAATAGACCTCGAGTTTGAGTAACTCAATAGCGGAAGTGGAAACTACTATTGATCCTGTTTAAAAAGAGGAAGAAAAAATAATAATTATAAATTAAAGAGGAGGATAAACAATACTTAATAATTATAAATTAAATATTCGGGGTCAAACAATGTAAAATTACTATGTATAAGAGAATATAAAAAAATTTGATTACACACCATTTCAAAATTATTATTATATTTTTTTGCATGATTAGCTTATAATATTTGTAAAAATATTCGTAATTAGACCGATAAAAATTAGCTTCTTAAAGTAGATATTATAATATTTGTAAAAATATTAGTAATTAGACCGATGAAAATTAGCTTCTTAAAGTAGATAATGGATTTCTAGTAGTAATTATGAATTGGTTTCTATTTTATTTTATTTTTACAAATCTGTATAGATAAGAGATGAGATTTTTTAAACACGTGAGACGTATGCAATGGGATTTTGTAACAGAAGAGATAAGCTCGTGTAGATTTATACTAAAAATAGGAAAAAGAAAAACAAATATTTATTGTCAA
This sequence comes from Striga asiatica, assembly GCA_008636005.1. Lineage (NCBI taxonomy): Eukaryota > Viridiplantae > Streptophyta > Magnoliopsida > Lamiales > Orobanchaceae > Striga > Striga asiatica. The sequence goes on from BKCP01008626.1 coordinate 361,744, forward strand.
ACAACGATTTTGATAAACTAAAAAACAGAAAAAAGAAAAACAAATTTTTACACAATTAATGAGCCAATTTATTTTCCTATTCAGATTTGTCCAACAATTACTATATGTAGGATATATTTAATGATTTTGGCGGGAAAATATTTCTAAATTTGTAAAATAGTTATTCTTTTTATATAATGATAGATTTGTTTTTCATGATATAGTTTAAAAAAATAGATAATAAGCTAAAGATAAACTTAAGATATAGTAAAAAAATAGATAATAAATTTAATATAAACTAAAGATAAACTTAAGATATAGTAAAAAAAATAGATAATAAACTTACGATAAACTAAGATAAACTTAAGATATAGTAAAAAAAAAATAGATAATAAACTTAAAAATAGAGATAATGTAACAAACTTAAGATAAACTGAACATAAACTAAAAAAATTTATAAGAAAAAAAAAAGATGATAATTTTAAAATAGAAAATATATCTGTTCATAAAAATAGATAATATACTTAAGATAAACTAAAAGTTTCAAATTAATTTTTAATAAATTATAGAGATAATGTAATAAACTAGATAAACTAAAAATAAACTAAAAGAGTTTAATAAAAAAAAAAGATAGATATAAATTAGAAAATATATATTCTTGTAATTATTTATAAACCTATAATAAACTACATATAAATTTACATTAAAATTTTAATTGGTTAACAAACTTAATTTTCCTCAAACTCCCAAGAACACATTCGTTCTGCAACCCCTTGAATCGTGGAAATCAACCCAACTTCCACAATTTTATTTTATTTTTTTCAAAAGGCAATTAAAACTTCATAAAACTCAAGATCAAGTCTGGTGACCAAATGGTTACAACTTTACAACCCCTACAAATGCAGAAGCTAAAAGCATGAACTAGAGAAAACCTAACTCTACAAGGCAACATGCCAATAGCATGAGGACAACACAGTCTATAACACAGTATCAATAAAGACATTACAATGCAAAATCAAATCCCTAGTCAAAGACAAATCTGAGCAAATCCCATCCTTGATACCTAAGCTACTAGACACCATTTCAGCCAATTCTGCAGAATGAAGGAGAAGTGAGAAATTCTTGCAATTATTACTCTTGGCCTGAGACAAACCCCACACAATTGCCCTCAGCCAGCCTTCTTTTTCCTGCACCACTCCTAGGAATTCTTTGTGCCAGTGAACCGGCTGTAGCCCTTGTTGATGAAAGGAACATTCCACAAAGAACTCTCCAGCAGAGGATGTTGAAGCACTGAGAGTCATCACTGACTGACCTACTTCCTTAAAAAATTCATCCATCTGAGAATCATCTTGTGACTGTCCCCTACTTCTGGCCAAGCTAGCAGGTTTGGTTGATATCCAGTCCAACCACTCAGATTTAGCCTCTTCTACAACCTGGTAATCATGTATCCAGTCACCTTTATACACCCATTTATTCCTGGCCTTCCATAAGTGCCACAGCAAAAAAACAAATAACCCCAACTCTCTTCTTTCATCCTCAAGTTCTTAGCACAACATATATTCAACCACCATTGCTGAAAGTCCACAAACTCAGCTGGCTGAAGACACCAACTGATCCCACATAAGTTCCAACAAGTTTTAGCTCTCTGACAGTTGAATAGAATGTGATTTAAGTCCTCTTCAGAGTCTCCACAGATAGCACATGTGGCATCAACACTCATTCCTCTCTTCAAAAGTTGATCAGTTGAACTCAGATGGCCAAACCAATATTTCCACATAAAGTTCTTAATCTTATGTTTTACATTCAAGTGCCAAGTTACCCTCCACATCTTTGGAATAAGTGCAGGGTCTCTGCTTGAACTAGCCTCCTCCTGAGTACTTGCTTTCTGCTTCATGATAAATTTGTACACTTCCTTCACTGAAAAATGTCCTTTGGGATGCCAATGCCACATCAACTTATCAGGACCAGCAGGATCAGGAAGAGGGATATTAAGAATAGCTGCTGCAACATCAAGGTAAAAAGTTTGACAGATCAAATCTAAGTCCCACTCTCTGCTACCCTCTCTAGTTAGCTCACTCACCCTATTTAATCTAACACCATCTTCAAGAAAGTAACAACTAGGTTTAAAGTTTGAGCAATCAGGAATCCAAGGAGAATTCCATATAGAAATAGATAACCCATCCCCTACTTTAAACCTAGCACCCCCAACTAGAAATTTTCTAACACTCAATAAACACTTCCAAAGCCAAGAGTCATAAGGCTTTGAAGTCACAGTGAATGAGCTATCATGCCAAAAGTATTTACCCTTAATGACCTTGCTGACCAACAAGTTTGGCTGGGTAATGAATCTCCATAATTGCTTCACAAGTAAAGCATCATTAAATGCAATGAGATCCTTAAAACCCAAACCTCCCTTGTCTTTATCACTCACCATCTTATCCCATCCCACCCAATGGATTCTCTTTCCCCCTCTCTCATTGTAACCTCACCAAAAATCTGCAATGTTCTGACAAAGTTTTCTAACAATACTAACTGGGACTTTAAAACAAGACATAATGTAAGTAGGAAGAGCATTCAATACTGCCTTAATCAACACTTCCTTACCACTCTCACTCAAAAACTTGTTTTTCCAGTTTTTAATTTTGTTCTGAATACACTCACAAAGAAAAATGAAAGTCTCTCTCTTATTTTTCTCAATGCCTAAAGGAAGGCCAAGATACTTGGAAGAGGAAACTCTTGAAATCCCAGACAGTGCATTACAGATATTGATATAGTGATCCTCTTGCATGTTTTTGGAAAAGAAGACAGAAGATTTGTCAAAATTAACTAACTGACCCGAGTCATTCCCATATTTAGCCAAAATAGAAACCAAAAGATTAGCATGATGCATATCAGCCTTACAAAACAACAAAGAATCATCAGCAAATAAGAGGTGGGATATACTAGGAGCATGGGGACCAATCTTAATACCCTGATACTGACCAGAAATGCAAGCTTGGTGGATCAAAGAAGAAAAAGCCTCTGAGACTAATATGAACAAATAAGGGGACAAAGGGTCCCCTTGTCTTAAACCTCTAGTAGGTTGAACAAAACCCAAAGGAGACCCATCAATATTAAAGGAATGAGAAGCTGAGCACACACAAGCCAATATCCAAGAAATGAAACTAGAATAGAAGCCCATTTTCCTACAAACCCTAGCTAGAAAACCCCATTCCACCCTGTCATATGCTTTTGCCATATCAAGTTTCACAGCCATATAGTTCATTTTACCTATTCTCTTGCTATTGATAAAATGAATACATTCATTAGCTATAATCACATAGTCCAATATTTGTCTACCTGGCACAAAAGCATATTGTGATTTGGAAATGCAAACAGACAACACAATTTCACTCTATTAGCCATCACTTTAGCAATGAGTCTATACACTAAAGAACACAAACTAATGGGCCTAAAATCAACAACACAGGTAGGGTTTTTCTTCTTAGGAATCAGAGTTATCACAGTATGATTCAAACCTCTAGGCATTCTACCCTGAGCAAAGAAATTATCCACAGCTAGACACACATGATGTTTCAAAATAGGCCAAGAGCTTTAGAAAAACAATGCAATGAATCCATCAGCTCCAGGAGCCTTATCTTTGGCCATTTCAAACAAAGCTGTGCTAATCTCTGCCTCATCCACAATTTTGGTTAATTCAGAATCCATATAATCAGTAATAGTGCAAGCAATACCATCCAAGGAGCATAATTCATCCAAAGGGTTAGAGGATTTAAAGATATTTTCAAAGTAAGCCAACAATTCAGACAACACATCATGAGAATTTAAGCATGGAGTCCCATCCCTTTTTAAAATTCCATCTAGCTTATTGAGCTTCCTTCTCTGATTAACATAGGCATGAAAAAATTTAGAGTTCCTATCCCCCTCCTGAAGCCAATGCACTCTAGCTTTTTGTTTCCAGAAATTCTCCTCAGTTTTATAAGCTAGGTGCGATTCAGCTTTCTTAGCAAACCAATCTGCCCAATCTCTATCCCCTTCTAAGGTTCTAAGCTGGTTCAAATTAGATTTACATTTATCAATCACAAGTTTAGCATTATGCACATGAGATTTTTTCCACACCAACAATTGACTCCTAACATTTCTGAGCCTATCTTGGAGGCTGAAAAGAGCATGGCCCTTAACAGGCTTGTTCCAAGCCTCCTCCACCACAGAACTAAAATTCTCCACATGAATCCAATTAGCATCAAAGACAAATTTCCTTCTAGCAGGCACAAAATCAGGTAGACACTCCAACAACAACATACAATGATCAGAGGAAACAAGGTTAATGTGCTTCACCAAAGCATTAGGAAACTGAAGAAACCAATCAGGAGAGAAGAGAAATCTATCCAATTTCTCTTCCACAAAGCCAGTTCCTTGTCTATTATTGGACCAAGTAAATGGATGTCCCACAGTCCTGGTCTCAACAGCCCCTAAAGCCCTGACAAAGTCTCTAAAGGCAGCAAAACTAGCTTTCTCTCTCCTCACTCCCCCCTTCTTATCAGCTTGGCAAAGGATATCATTGAAATCACCACACACAAACCAAGAACTACCCCACATCAAGCTGTGTCTAACCAGGATTTCCCATTGTGTTGCTCTAACCACATTGTCAGTACTAGCATAAATAAAAACAGCCCAAAGAATAATATCCATCTCCTTAAACTTGAAACTGACTTCTAAACCAAACTCTAAATATTAATAGCTATAATAGAGATATTATCAGACCAAGTCAAAATAAGACCTCCCCTAGTACCCACAGGGTTAACATACACCCATCTTTCTACTAACTTAAGCTTCTTACACATAGCAACTACAAATTTTTCTTTTTTTTTTTTTTTGTTTCAGACAAAAAGGCAAAATCAGGGTGGTGGAGCCTTAAGGCTTCCTTGAATTGGGAAATTGTAGAGGGCCCTCCCAAACCTCTACAATTCCACACAAAAACCTTCATTGGAAACTGTGGGACCAGTTTGGGCTGGTTTCCTCCACCTCAGACAAGATCATATCCCCAGACAATTAGGCTTTTTTACCCAGGTGCAAATCACTCTCAGCTAACACCTCAACCTCCTGTAAAGACTCACAACCTCTCTTAAGAGGACCTTTTTCACCAACCTTAATGTCAGAAACCCTAAACTTATCAACCTGCATGCCTTCTGAAGCAGCTTGTTTATTAAGTCTTGGTTTTCTAAGAAAAATGGTTTTTTTTTCCTATGGCAGTTCTTATCTTCCACAGAGGCAGGCTTAATAGCCACTTCAACCAGGCTAACATCAGTAAGAAGAGGACCCTCATTCACAATAGGAACATCAGACTGGACATTCCTATTGGGACTCTCCTCCTTATCCTGTGGAACAGTCACAGGATTCAAAGGGTTCTCTAATTGAGTGCTATCTAAATCCCCCACTTGTTGCAGCTCCTGATTAAAAGCCACACTATTCCTAATACCCTCTTCCTCCTCACTCCTAGCCACATTATGATCAGATCTAACAGTCTTATCTAAGTCACCTGCTTGACTTCCCTTATTCAGGGACTAGAGTTTCTAGCAAACCCAGAGAAGCTAGGACTAGCTCTCAACCATTCACCATACTGCCCAACATTCAACTCATTATTCTTGACATCTGTGGATTTGGTCACACAGTTCCTATCAGAGTGGCCAATCTTACCACAGTAGAAACAAAATGTTTGCAAGCTCTCATATTTGAAGTCTACCCAAGTAGCTGCAGATCCAACTCTAATAAGAGATCCTCTAGGAAGAAGTTCATTGACATTAACCTCAACCAAAACATTCACTATTTGCCCAAGTTGATCACTTGTGCCAGGGAGCTGAAAGTCCGGAGTATTATCAATTATCTTCCCAATCTTCAATCTTGTGTCAACAGATATCCAATGCAAAGGAAGATTAACAATGTGAACCCAGAGTTTAACAACTTCCTCATCATAAGAGAAGTCATTAGATCCAGGGCTCCACAATTTCATAAGGATATACTGTCCATCAAAGGACCAGGTTTTTCCTTGCAATATTCTATCCCTATCTTCCTCACATTGAAAGAGAAACTGAAACTTGTTATGGTCCCAAGCTTCTACTCACAAACTCCTTCTTAGTAATTCATATACTATTCAGAGTTGTTTTTAATCCACTAAGATTAGCTTTTTTATCCCCAAAGATTTTACCAATCAAACTCAATTGACATTCTTTAGTACTAGGAGCAATATCAACAACAGATAGCTCAAGCCCTAAACCCTCTTTATCAGAAAGCTTAAACTTAGACAATTTATCTGCCAACTCCTGGTCCATAGCTACCCAACCCAATTCAACCACAACAAAAACAAGCACCACAGAAAGCACAGAACACCAGAGACCAACCTCTAACAGCACAAATAGACCCAAACAAAAATACCACAAAACCAAGGCAACCCAAGAAAAACCAATTAACAAGCAGACCCCTCAAGAAACACACACACACAAGAGATACCAATTACCACAATCTACCAGAGCAAGTCAGAATAGCCACTTTATCTTCATCATAATAATATCAAGAGAAATGCAAAGAAGTATATTGAGCAATGTCAATTTGGCATCAGCAATGACAGGTAGACATGGCTTAACGAGCTAGGGTTCCAAAGAAACCTATCCCAATCCCTCAAACCAAGGAGTTGAATAAAAACCCGATTTCAGACCATCCATCGGAAAATATATAAAAGAATGAGAGAAAGTACCAGAAACGACCAATCCCTAGCCAAGAATTAGCTAAAGGAGCATAGAACAACCTGAGATCTAGATCCAATCACACAAGGAGGAACACAATAGCAAATCCAAGCACTGGAACTGGGAATCTCAAGAGAGAACTCAAATCCTAGAGAGGGACTTTTCTAAGGAAGCTTTTTCCAATTTCCACAAATTTACTATCCCAAATCCTTTACCCAAAACTAACCAACATGAGAGCAGTGAAAGAAGAATAAAAAAAAGGTTCATCTTATCAATTCACAATTAGTTATAGAAACATAAGATTTTTTGTCCACATCCAAAAGCAAAGCTTTAACAGTTGTCTTCTAGCCGCCGCCCGCCGGTCGGCACCACCATATTCAAAGACGATACAAGAGTCAGGTCGCATCCCTCATGAGCCGCCGTTATTACATCGAGTTGTCGTCACTCGCCTGGGCTCAGATTCACGCCGCCAGTGATGGGATGTGGATCCGACTGGTGTTGTCCATCAGAAGCAGGATCGTCATCTCCCTCAACTGAACCGCCGACCCTCAATCAGCCACTAGAAGGCCATCGGCGATCACAGAAATTTTCACAGGATTGCAGCGGGATTTTTGTTTCCATTTTTTCTTTGCGGACCCGCCTTTTGAGATGATGTTTTATGAGGAGTTAAATCTGTGAGAAAATTTTTTGTATCGTCGTTTGGGCTATGATTTTAGTTAAAGATCTATTTGTGTCTTTTAGCCAAAACATATTAATAAGCCAGTAAAAGGATCCTGTTTTTCAGGTAACACAAAATGAGTAAAAAACTTCAATAACAAAATACTTTGAAAAACTAACTAAGCATGAACTAAACTAGAGAAAAAACCTTCAGTAACAAAATGGGTGTTG
>BKCP01008626.1:375947-398822 GCA_008636005.1 Striga asiatica
TAACAACTACAGAGAACTAACCTAGCAACTACAGACAACTAACCTAGCAACTACAGAGAACTAGTCTAGCAACTACATATAACTAACCTAGCAACTACATAGGACGAAGAGGGTTGAGCGCAGTGGCGCATACCTCGCTCGGTGTATCCCACATCCCGAGTTCGAGTCACCTAGAGGGGAATTGGGGAACCAGCATTAATCCTCCTTTAAAAGAAAAAAAACCTAGCAACAAAAGACAACTAACCTAGCAACAAGAAAGAAATAACATAGCAATAAAAGACAACTAACCTTGCAGCATCAGACAACTAACCTAGCAGCAAGAAAGAACTAACCTAGCAACAAAAGACAACCACCACCAAAACACAAATGCTCTCTCTTCTCTCTACAATTCTCTCTCTAGGTTTTACCCACCACCACCGCCGCCCTTCCGCCGCCACCACCACCACCGCCGCCTAGCCGTCACCACCTGTGGCCACCGCCGGCGGCCTGCCCTGGGCCGCCGGGCTTCTTCCCTTGCAATTTCTGTTCCAAGTTATGGCCCCATCCCTTCCCCCTTTCCCGTCAACCTCGCCACAATCTCTCACCCAAGATCCGGCCTCACTCACGCAGGTATTTCTTCATCTTCTTCAACGCCCAGAGCTTCAGCATGCTATTGCGAATTAATGGGAAAAATCCCGTGCTTGGAAGAAGATAAAACTCACTCTAGAAAACCGAGTGGCGAAGTCGCCGGTGAAGCTCCCGCTGCAAATACGAGAAGCCACGTCGCCGGTACCTCAGACCCACGGCTGGTGGAAAATCGACGTACGGTTTTCTTGGGAACTCTGCGGACGGACCTCAGCTCGCCGGTCAACTCCCTTCTCCAAGACAGCGCCTCGGTGATCCCAAACCCTCAGCTCTGTGATAGGTCACTAATCCCGATCTCCCACATGGCACCTCAAGACCCTATCACATTTGGGCCCATCCCCAGGCCCAATCATGGCCCTCAATTCCCCTCTATTGGGCCTATTCCAACCAAAGATGTCTCAACCCAAAACCCAAAACATAACCCCTCCTCACAGCCTGCACCTTCCCAGCCCAAATCCCAGCCTCACCCCAAAGCTCGCCAACTCTCTCCTCAGCCCATAACTTTGGCCTCTCCTCAGCCTGTTTCCGCCCACAACACCCAAAATCCCACCACTCCCACACAGAACACGACCTCCATCTCCCATCAGGCTGCCGCCAACCATCAACCCGAAAATATCACGGTTTCGGCTATCACGGCCGAAATTCTCGGCCCCCGGCCAACTTCACCTTCTCCAACCAATAAACTTGCCGGAATATCCAACTCTGCTGCCGGAGATCTTGAATCGGACATCTTGTATGTGCGTGAAGAGGGGGTGGTTGTTGCGGGTCTAAGCAAGCTATCTGCGGCTCATCCTTCCGTACCTTTCACAAATGGGGCACCGCCGACGGGCACCTTCACGGCAAACCCCACTGCAGCTGCAACCGAGCCTCCACCGGGCACCTCCANCTTTCTTTCCGAGAGGCTATTACGGGAAGGAGAGATGGCGGCACGGGCGGGCCGCGGCCAACGGCCAAGGACTTTACCTTTGACGGGGGATACGAACATGCTTGCAGAACCATCATCCGCTCGGAGGGAAACAAGGTGAAGGCCCGATTCTCTGAAGCAGAATCTGATACTCTAGTAGGTAAGTCAGCTAACACCCTGGTGTTTAAGTTTACTTATGCTATCCCAGCCCCCCGAGATATATCTGCTGGATTAGGTAAATTGGGTTTTAAGGGTAGAGTGTCTTCTAAGTGGTATAATTTCAATCACCTCCTAGTTACCTTTAATCTTCCCGAGGACTATAACAAGGTTTGGCTTAAGACCTCGATTCATCTGTGTGGATGCCCAGCTAGGGTGTTCAAGTATAATGCTGGGTTTAATCCAAAGACGGAGACGCCTGTTGTCCCCGTGTGGTGCCGTCTTCCCGGCCTCCCACCCCACCTTTACGACCGTGCTGCCATCACTACACTAGCTAAGTGTATTGGACAGCCGATCCGTTTTGACGCCCCGACGGCCCTTCAGTCGAGGGCTAATGTGGCGCGATTTTGCGTTGAGATTGACCTCAGAGTTGAGCCCGTCCATGAGATTGAGATTGAGAAAGGCTCGGAGACCTTTGTTCAGCGGGTGATCTATGAGAAGATCCCCGCGTTCTGCACTTTGTGCAGCCATGTGGGTCATATTGCGGCTGATTGCTACACTAGTGGCAATAAGCCACGACCCACTCTTCCGCAGCGCCACCGCGCGACCCAGCAGTGGCCCTCCACCGGCCGGAGGGACCCGAAGGGAAAAGGCAAAAGCCCTCTCCACGTGCCTGAGACCCCGAAGGGGTCTAAGGATAAGGGCAAGGCTGTGATTGTCGATACTGCCCAAACTGGGAAGGATGCTCATCCTATCCAGCCTAAGCAGTTGGCCTTAGTAGGGCCCAAGCCCAAGTCCACGGGCTATCTCCCCAGACAGACCTTACATTCGGCCTTCAAGGCCAACCACTCGTATTTTGCTATTCTCTCTCCAGAGGCAGAGAAGGAGGTTGTGCCTTCCTCCAGCGGGCCACCTAAGATTGCGGATCTTACGCTTCTGGATGACGACGACCTCCTCGGAGACGATATGGACCAGTCGGACGCCACGCCCAGGGGAGAGTCCATTCACCTATCCGATGACAGTGCGCGTGATGCCGATCCTTTGACTGTGCGCGCATTTAGCCCGGTCCGATCTTCAGATTTGAGGGCTACTGCCGCACCGCTCTCCCGAAAGGGGATGAGTCGGCCCATCTCCTCCCTGCTGAGATTGGGAGCTCGGCTGCCCATATATCCAGCTCCTATCCTCCTTCTGGCGGCGAGCAACCGAGTGCTCCGCCTGCTGGATCCTCTCTTTCACCCATTCCAGAGCAGGTTTGCGGTCTTAACCGCGCTCAGCATGACGTCTCGTGCTAGAGCTTCGCCTCTAGTGCCTTCGTTCACTTCTACAGACAGGAGACTGCCCCGGAGATGGGGCAACTCGCTAGTGCTGCTATAGGTCAGTCTGCCCAGCCAGACGACGCACAGGCCACGAGCACATACCGAGGCAGATAGTCCACGAGGACCAGAGCCACGCAGCGCACGACACGCCGGACGATCTCCCCTTCTATTGGATCCTTCCACCGCATGCCTTCTTTAGGTGGCCCGATTCAGCCTCGCCATAGGCGGACTACGTCCGGTGGCTCTTGCGACCATTGATATGTCCATCACATCCATTACTTGGAATGGCCGTGGCCTGGCGAATAGGGCTACTCTCGCTCACCTTCATTCTCTCATTCGTAATCATAGAGTCGATTTTGTTGGCTTTATTGAGCCGATGATTCGCACACCTTCTTTTGACTACTACTCGCGTCGTCTTGGCTTCCACTCTGGCGTGGGTAATATTTTGCATAAGATCTGGTTCTTCCACTTGCGTGAATACACTTGTCGGGTCCTCCGCGACACCGATCAGGTGCTTCACGTTGAGCTTTCCGCTGCCCACCTCCCAGAGCCCATCTTTCACACCTTGGTTTATGCCAAGTGTACTAGGGTCGGGCGATATGACCTTTGGGACACCCTGTGTGAGATTGCCGAGAGTATGGAGGGATTGCCATGGATGGTTAGTGGCGATTTCAACATCTTTCTGCATACCGATGAGCGTGTGGGTGGCCGTACGGACCGGTCACGGGAGATGTGGGATTTTGCTCAGGCAGTGGCGGACTGCGAGTTAATTGACGCTGGATGTGATGGTGAGCCCTTCACGTGGGTGAGGGACGGACTCAAAGAGAGGTTAGACCGTGCCTTGGTTTCTGAGGCGTGGGCGAAGGTGTTTGCGGTTACGACTGTCACACACCTTACTCGATTACGGTCTGACCATTCACCCCTTCTCATCCGGTGCTGATTTTCGAGCACCCCCCGCCGCTCCTCATTTAGGTTCCAGAACATGTGGGTTCGCCACCACTCCTTCCACGACACTGTCAGGGATTCCTGGCTTCAGCCGACTAGGCTCTTCGGGATGTGCAATCTCGAGGCAAAGCTCGGCAGACTGCGGTGTCGGTTGAGACAGTGGAACTGGGATGCTTTTGGAAACCTTCATCAGCGTCTTGCTGCGGCTCATAATGCGCACGCGACGGCTGAGCGGGCCTATGACCTGGACCCCACTCCAGAGAATAGGACTGCCATGCCGAGTATCAGCTCCGACTCCTTATGGAGGAGGACTTCTGGAAGCAGAAGGAGGCCGTTCGCTGGGTGGCCGAGGGTGAGCGGAATACTAGGTTCTTCCAGGGTTACGTTAGGCAGAAGCGTGCTAAGTCGTACATCCATAGTATCGAGGCTGATGGGTCATCCTTGACCCAGGAGGCTCAGATTCGGGAGTCGGCTGTTGCTCACTTCCAGACCCTCTTCACCTCTGACAGAGGGTCCCTTGTGGCCCCGACCACTTCTCTTTTCCCCACCATCCCTCCTTCGGTCGATCTCATTGGCCTCTGTGAGCTCCCGAGTAAGGAGGAGGCTAGGGATGCTGTATTCGGGATTGATCCCAACAGCGTTTCTGGCCCGGATGGTTTCTCCTCCCTCTTCTATCAGGTCTGCTGGGATCTAGTCGAGACTGGCGTCGAGGAGGCAATGTTGGATTTTTTCTCCGGCCACCGGATGCTGGATTCCTTCACGTCTACCTCTGTCGTCTTGATCCCCAAAAGACCCAACCCGAGCTCTTGGTCCGATTACAGGCCCATCAGCCTGTGTAACGTGACCGACAAGCTCATTTCAAAGATCCTTAACGGCCGTCTTTCCCCTCTTCTCCCCTCCCTCATCTCTCCGAACCAGAGTGGATTCGTCAAGGATCGGGTCATTAGTGATAACATCCTTTTGGCCCAGGAGATGATCCACGACATCTCCCGTGCGGACTGGAAGCGGGCTCCGAATATCGCGCTGAAGCTAGATATGGCTAAGGCGTATGATAGGGTAGAGTGGCCATTTTTTAGGGAGGCCCTGGCTAGGATGGGATTCCCTGACCGTTGGATCAGTTTTGTCGAGGCGTGCGTGGAGCACTGCACGTTCTCGGTCTTGGTCAACGGCAGCCCCACCGATTTCTTTCCCTCATCTAGAGGCTTAGACAGGACGACCCCCTGTCCCCCTCCCTTTTCGTCCTTGAGGCGGACTACCTCTCTCGCTGCCTTGACGGTTTCATCCGCGACTTTCCTCATATGACGTATAGCACCCGTGGCTATGGTCCTTCCATCTCTCACCTCTCTTACGCGGATGACATCATCATCTTCACCCGGGCGGATGATGATGGACTGGTCGAGCTCATGCGCCTTTTGGAGCACTATGGCTTGGTTACCGGTCAGCTGGTCAGTGTGCAGAAGAGCACATTCACCCTCTCCTCTTCCAGCGTGGCCAGGTGGGCTCAGCGGGTCCACGACATTACTGGCTTTGCGCGTGGCGACCTTCCGATTACCTACCTTGGCGTCCCTTTATATAAGGGAAACCTCACGAGAGCTCTCTTTTCGGGCGTCAGGCAGAGGATGATCGACAGGATCTCTGGTTGGTCGCATAGACATCTTTCTTTCGGTGGTCGGCTTGCGCTGATCAAGAGCACTCTTAGCTCTCTTTCGATTCACTTGCTTATGGTCCTCGACCCCCCTAGGTCTACTCTTGACGAGATAGACCAGATTATGGCTCGTTATTTCTCGGGTTACGAGGACGGTTCTGGGAGGGGGAGACGTACCCACTAGATGAGTTGGGACTCTATCTGTCGACCCCTCCCCGAGGGTGGACTTGGCATCCTCCGCCTCAGGGACATTGTTACAGCCTTCTCATACAAGCTGTGGTGGCGCTTCAGGGAAGGAAAGTCGCTTTGGGCTCAGTACCTTCGCAGCAAGTACTGCCCTAGACGTGCCAACCACCCTTGTTGGGTGACGGCTGTTGATCATGATAGTAGGCAGGGCACCTTACTAGGGTTGGTAGACGCGCCCAGGATCACATTTTCTGGGTGCTGGGCGAGGGCGATGTTAGTTTCTGGGATGAGTGGTGGGTAGGTGATAGGCCGTTATCTAGGGATATGCAGGTGTCGCATTCCCCCTACCTGCAACCTCTGGTCGGACGGGTCGTGGGATAGGGGGAAGCTTGATAGGGAGTTGGGTTCTGGTGCGGGTTTTAGCGGGCATTTATTAGATCAGATCCAGCAGATCCCTATCTCGGGGGGCGGTTCAGATAGCATGAGGTGGAGACTTACATCATCGGGTGTGTTTTCTACTACCTCGTCTTGGGAGCATATCAGGCTGAGGGATCGGCCTAATCTCCTCTTCGGGGCCATCTGGAGTGACCTTTTCACCCCTACTATTTCGGTGTTCCTTTGGCGCCTCCTCTTGCACCGGATACCCGTCGATACTGTGCTACACGCGAGAGGGATCTCCTTCCCCTCTCGGTGTGTGTGTTGTTCTGAGACTGGACGCCATGAGACCGAGACCTTTACCCACCTTTTTCTAGAGAGTGAGATTGTGAGGAGAGTGTGGGAGCATTTTGCCACTTGGACACATATATCCCTACCCACCACATACAATTTCTTTGAGCTTCTGAGTTTTTTCTCACAGAGCACACACCTTAGACACGTGGGCTTCCTCATTCCTTGTCTGATCCTTTGGTTCACCTGGACAGAAAGGAATAGTGCAAAGCATAGGGATATTACTTTTATGTTTTCTCACATTGTTTTGCAGGTAGAGAGACACATTTCACTCCTCATCGCATTGGGCAGTGTAACGCCTCACTTTTATTTGCCGAAATTCAGAATAAATTTTTCAAAATTTATTTCAAAACACTTGAGGCGCTACTCTTTTTCAACGAGTTCAATAATCATAAATAGTCAACACCCAAACCGGGTTCAATCATCGTAAATAGTCAACACCCAAACTGGGTTCATCAAATCCATAAATACTAGGGAGTACACTCCCTATCGATAATCCAGTATTCAACATAAGTCAGGAATGCATAATTCATAATAAGTAATTTAAGCAGCGGAAATAAACGATAACATGACCACCACTCGCTTTCCTCTGTCGTGCTCCCAAATACTAACCTGCATCCATGAAGAGCAGGTGGGGATGAGCGCAATAGAAAATCGAGGTGCTCACCACTATGCAATAATTAATATTAAATTTCATAAAATAAAGCAGGTATGGTCGCAGTATGAACACAAATCAATTAATATCCCATCTCCGTCCCAGAGTCAACTCTCATGTGCACACCTATACCAATAAACCACTGCTGATACACGTATCGAAAACTCCCGTGGGCCTTACATTCGATGCCCAGACAGTAGGAGTAAATCCACCCCGAATTCCCGGAAACATCCCTTCGGACTTACATCGAGGATCACCAGCCAAGGCTCACGCCCTGACTGCCATACATAAATAAAGGAGACACCCCATCGGGTACGTTCTATAGCTACGGGGATAACCGTTCGACGGCCAATATAGCTCACATCGAAGGCTACATGGTTCACATGCATACTTTGATCATACCACAACAATAACAATTAATTAATGCATAGAAAATTTTCAAATAAAACCCACTTGGAAAATCGGGTAGAAAAAGCACACAAATAATTCGGTAGGTCGGTGAGGCTCGACTCCTCAGACACCTACATTTTAAGTGAGATAATAATCAACAACTTATCTCACTACTCGAAATTAACATAAAAAAAATCACACTTAATCAAAAATAATGATTAAAGGATTTTATTGAATTTTTCGTGGACTTGGAACTCTCGAATTTTTAAAAGAAAAGACCCGCGGAACAAAAATAGCGTCTCGGGACTTAAAATAATTATTCCCATTTTTTTTTCTCATTTTGAAAATGTTTTTAAAATTGAAATCGGTATTAAAACAGGCTTCCAGAACTCAAAATAGTCAATAAGGTCGCACTTGGACTAATATCTGAAAACTGGGCCAGAAATAATGAGGAATGGGCCAAGACCGCACGCAATTGGGCCTGGAATGCGCTGCAAATGAACACGGGCTCGCGGGCTGATGTTCTCCCTGGAAGTGGGCTGAACGCGGGCTCAATTCGGGCCAGGACGCTGGGTGAAGGAACGGGCCGCGCGGCCCGCGCGCCTTAAGAACAAACCTAGTGTAACGAACTCGAAAAGTGGGCTGGACCTTGGCGTATTTCCCTTATGTGCGCCAAGGGTCAAGAAACCGAGCACGTGTGCGCGGTGAGGGATAAGGGAACGAGAACATCAACACGGGAAAGGTACTGAGCTAGCTTGGCGCGGATGCTGGGTTGCAGGGCCGAGTTGATGTAGACTGAGCATGGAATCAGTCGAGTCTTTGCTGGTTGTGCATGGCCATGCAAAGATACGTGGGCAATGGTGCGAGGCGGTACGGCGTCATTGCACGCAACGTAGACCGGGGTCGACTCTAAAGGCGCGGGTTCTATTCGGCGTACGTTGGTGGGCGCGCGAGTGTTGGCGCGACGTCCAAACTATTGGCGGGAACGGTTAGGAATTTGAATGAGCATGCGGGTTGCACGTGGACAAGCCGTTATGATGTCCCACGTGGCCTGGGCGCGAATTCCTTCAACGCTGCATGGCTGAATGAATCCAAGGAGCGACGCGTGTCCATAGCGGTTACGGAGGACACGTGGAAGGCGTTGCTTAATACTTCGGTATTTGACCGTTGGGTGAACGGTTCCGCGCGTTCAAATCGTTTGTGAACGGTTGTATAGAGTAGGCTTTGGATAGAGGCAGTTTCTTAACTGCCCAACGGTTACTTTGCCTAGCGGTTAGGGTTTGTTAACCGCCTGTTGCCTGCGGGCCTTTATATATAGGCCATGAGCTGCACGCACGCGAGTAGGAGCGATACCGCGTGAGATTGTGTGCAAGCCTTGGTGATTTTCCAACTTAGTGAAATATAGTTGGTTGGGCGTGGAGCCCGTAAATTACGTTGCCTTGTTTTATTGCTTTATGTCCATGTGGGTGATTGCTTGTTTGCTGTATGCATACTTTTACACTATTCCGACTTTGTATAATTAAGTTGTGCGTTTAGTGTGAGTGGAAAAAGGCTGACTGGTTTAGGGGGAAACCAGGCCGCATAGGGTGCTAAAGGTGCGAAAATTTTAGCCTCTTTTTAGACCCTGTGACAAGTGGTATCAGAGCCCACGTTGGGTTCTGACTGCTGATTGGGAAACGATGAGTGATCGACAAATGATGCTGTCCTTCGAAGCACGGATACAAAGATTGGAGGATTTGATGGGTCCTCCGCCTCAGACTCCATTGCAGACGACGGTCTTCGAGAAATTACGAACAACAAACGATATTCTCGATGATCTTCGTGCAACGGTGCAAGCGTTGAAAAATTCGGTAGACTCTTTACCCGAATTTGTTGAGAAGGATTGATGCTGTCAATGATGAGGTAAACTTGCTGTCTGATGCGGTGCGTGACAAGATTAACAAGGTTAATGACGATATAGCCTTGCTGAAGCGTGTTGGTGCCAATGTTCTCAATGAACAACGTCAAGGTCCACCAAAAGTCCGTGTACCAGATCCAAAACCGTTTGACGGATCTCGTGATGCAAAGGAAGTCGAAAATTTCCTTTGGGATATAGAAACTTATTTCCAGGCTGCCGGAGTCCCAGATGACCAGAAAGTTTCAATAGCGAGTATGTTCTTGGCTGGGGATGCAAAGCTTTGGTGGCGGGCTAGGGTGTCTGATGATGCCAGTGCCAATCGAGAGGGGATCAATACGTGGGACACATTGAAGGGTTTGTTGAAGGATCAGTTTCTCCCGGGTAACACTGATTGGATTGCCCGGAACACGCTGCGTAACCTACGGCATACGGGTGTTGTACGGGATTATGTGACGGAATTTACTTCTGTTATGTTGGATATCTCTGAAATGTCGGAGAAGGATAAATTGTTCAACTTCATGGCCGGTCTTCAAGGCTGGGCCCAGGCTGAGTTAAGAAGGCAAGGTGTGAGCGACCTTCCATCGGCTATTGCTGCGGCTGAACGACTTGTAGATTTCAAAGTCGTTGGCGGACCTGAGTCGGGTCATAAGAAGAAGGACTCGACAAAGGAGAAAGGGGGGAAATTCAAAAAGCATAAAGATGGTGGCAAGTACAAGAAGAAAGCGGGGGATAAGAAGGAGAACAAGTCCCGAGAGTCCAAGAACCAAACCCTGGTTGTGGACCGATCTAACCGCGGTTGCTTTTTGTGCGATGGTGATCACCGGATGCGCGATTGTCCCAAACGCTTGAATGCCAAAGCAAATGCCCTAGTGGTGCAGGGCAAGTCCAAGGACGCTGATGAAGGTACCATGGGCCTTAACTCTATGCTGTTGTTGAACCAAGTTCAGAAAGTCCCTATTGCATGTGACGGCTTGATGTATACCAAGGTGGCCATAGGGAACAAAGATATCATGGCCTTGGTAGATTGCGGTGCTACCCACAGCTTTGTGAATGAGGAGTATGCCCGTAAGTTGTACCTTGCTGTCGAGCCTCACGAGGGAAAGATGAAAACCGTTAATGCTCAGGGTGAACCAATCAAGGGCGTGGCCCAAGTCGAGATGCAAGTTGGGCCTTGGAAAGGATTGTGTGCGTTGCACATCGTCCCTCTTGATGATTTTGCCATGATTCTCGGAATGGATTTTATGAAGAAGGCGAAAGTCTTCCCAAAACCCCACGAAGGCAAGCTGTTGTTGGATATTGATGGGAGAGAGCAAGCTCTCGCTGTCAGGTTTGCTGTTCCAAAGAAAGATACTAGCATGGTGTCGGCTTTGCAAGTCCGCGATGGACTAAGGCATGGCCACACAACGGACCTTGCGGCTTTGATTGAGACCAAACCAGACGTATTTCATGAAGTACCGGATGCTGTTGGTGAATTACTTGATGAATTCAAGGATACGATGCCTCCCGAGTTGCCTAAGGAATTGCCTCCGCGTCGACCTTGCGACCATCGGATTGAACTGGAACTGGGTTCTCAACCTCCTGCACAACCTCCATATCGGATGCCACCAGCCGAGCTGGCCGAATTGAGGAAGCAGTTGGATGAGTTACTTGGTGCTGGGTTGATACAACCTTCGAAAGCCCCTTACGGTTCTCCGGTCCTGTTCCAACGGAAACAAGATGGATCGATGCGCATGTGCGTGGATTATCGGGCCTTGAACAAAGTCACCATTAAGAATAAGTATCCAATTCCAAATGCCTTGGACCTGTTTGACAAGTTGGCTCAAGCAAGGTGGTACACGAAAATTGATCTAAGGTCTGGGTACTGGCAAGTGCGGATTGCTCCGGGTGACGAGGCAAAGACCACCTGCGTGACAAGGTACGGGTCGTT
Organism: Striga asiatica; assembly: GCA_008636005.1. Classification (NCBI taxonomy): domain Eukaryota; kingdom Viridiplantae; phylum Streptophyta; class Magnoliopsida; order Lamiales; family Orobanchaceae; genus Striga; species Striga asiatica. Next base: position 387,319 of record BKCP01008626.1, read on the forward strand.
TGACTTCTTGGTGATGCCCTTCGGGTTAACCAATGCCCCTGCTACGTTTTGTAATCTGATGAATGATGTGCTGTACGAGTACTTGGACAAGTTCGTGGTGGTATACTTGGATGATATTGTGATTTATTCTGAGACGGTCGAGGAACATGTTAAGCACTTGCGATGCGTGCTTGAAAAGCTGAGGGAAAATCAGTTGTATGCTAAGAAGGAGAAATGCGAATTCTGTCGGGAGGAAATCACCTTCCTTGGGCACATCATCAGCCAAGGAAGTATTCGCATGGACCCTAAAAAGGTGCGGGCTGTTGCTGATTGACCCGAACCAACCAAAGTGACCGAGTTGCGCTCTTTCTTGGGTTTGGCTAATTACTATCGAAGATTCATAAAAGGCTACTCAAAGGTAGTCAGCCCATTGACGGACTTACTAAAGAAAGACAGGTGTTGGGAGTGGGACAAAGCTCAACAAGGTGCCTTTGATTTGCTGAAGCAAGCTGTGACCAAGGAGCCGATACTGAAGTTGGCCAAGTTCGACCAGCCATTCGAGGTACAAGTCGATGCTTCAGATCGTGCCATTGGTGGGGTGTTGGTCCAGGACAAACATCCAATTTTCTTTGAAAGTCGGAAATTGAAGGATGCTGAAACTCGATACAGTACCCACGAGAAGGAAATGACGGCCGTAATCCATTGCTTGGAAATGTGGCGTCACTACCTGTTGGGAACAAGGTTCACGGTTGTTATGGACAATGTAGCTAATACTTACTTTCGAACTCAGAAGAAGCTGTTCCCAAAACAGGCAAGGTGGCAAGAGTTCTTGGGGGAGTTTGACTTCGATTGGGTCCATCGGCCGGGGAAACACAATGATGTTGCCGATGCTCTGAGTCGAAAGGCCGTGGCGTCCTATGTATTGGCCTTGTATGCTGTTGAGTCTGACTTTGTTGAGAAAGTCCGTGCTGAATCCCTTAAAGATCCTGTCTATGTGAAGCTTACCGAGCAAGTGGCAACCGGTGAAGTGCGCAAATATTGGCTAGAGGACGGCTTACTCTACGCCAAAGGTTGAAGGATGTATATACCATCGGGAGGAATGAGGCGCGAGCTGCTGAAGGATTATCATGATTCTCAGTGGGCTGGTCATCCCGGTGTTGAGCGCATGTATGCTTTGATGATGAGAAAGTTCTATTGGCCGAAAATGTGGGACGATGTTGAGTCCTATGTCCGGACGTGCCTTGTTTGCCAGCAAGACAAGACCGAAAGGAAGAAAGAGGCGGGTCTGTTGCAACCCTTGCCTATTCCGGACAAACCATTTCAGTCGCTGTCTTTGGATTTCATTAGCAGATTTCCGAAGTTAAAGGGTATGGCCTCGGTGTTGGTTATTGTGGACCGGTTCTCAAAGTATGGGATCTTTGTTGCTGCCGCAGGTTCGTGCTCAGCAGACGTTGCTGCCGAGCTTGTCATCAAGCATGTAGTGAAGTACTTTGGCATGCCCGATGACATAGTGAGTGATCGCGATCCTCGCTTCACGGGACGGTTCTGGACGACCCTATTCAATTTGATGGGGACCGAGCTGAAGTTCTCTACGGCCTATCATCCTCAAACTGATGGCCAAACTGAGAGGATGAACCAGTTGCTTGAAGAATACCTAAGGCACTATGTGACCGCAAGCCAGGATAATTGGTTGGATTTGTTGGATATGGCCCAATTCTGTTACAATTTACACAAGTCCTCGGCGACCGGTATGAGCCCAATTGAGCTGGTTTACGGACAACAACCCCAGTTACCGCATGATGTAGCGGTACAGCGGACCAGTGGCAAATGTCCCGCGGCATATCGATATGCCCGGGTGCAGCATGAGTTGTTGGTTGATGCCCGTGATAGCCTTGCCAAGGCGCAGCGACGCATGAAGAAATTTGCGGACCGTGGGCGACGGGACGTTCAATTTGAAGTTGGGGAGTTTGTATTGTTGAAGCTGACCCCAAAAGTGTGGAAAATGATCTCGGCAAAGGCAGTCCATCGAGGTCTGATTCCAAAGTATGAGGGTCCCTTTGAAATTGTGAGCAAAGTCGGGAATGTGGCCTATCGGCTGAGGCTACCTGACCGTTTGAAGGTACATCCAACGTTCCATGTATCTTATTTGAAGAAGTATCATCCTGACTTGATTGAGGCGAGTCGCAACGTCTCTACTCGAGCCCCTCCGACGGTGAGGGATCATTTCACGAAAGAGATGGAGAAAATTCTGGATCACAGGACCCTTGGCCAAAGTAAGAAGAATTGGCGGACAGACTATCTAGTTCAGTGGAAGGGCGAGTCCGAGTCGGACGCTACCTGGATTCAGAATACCAAGTTGTGGCAATTTACTGATAAGATTGCGGAGTATGAGGCAAGAAGGATGGTGAACCCCCAGTCAACGAGGGCGTCGACGAGCTTAGGCGGGGGAAGTTTGTAACGAACTCGAAAAGTGGGCTGGACCTTGGCGTATTTCCCTTATGTGCGCCAAGGGTCAAGAAACCGAGCACGTTTGCGCGGTGAGGGATAAGGGAACGAGAACATCAACACGGGAAAGGTACCGGGCTAGCTTGGCGCGGATGCTGGGTTGCAGGGCCGAGTTGATGTAGACTGAGCATGGAATCAGTCGAGTCTTTGCTGGTTGTGCATGGCCATGCAAAGATACGTGGGCAATGGTGCGAGGCGGTACGGCGTCCTTGCACGCAAGGTAGACCGGGGTCGACTCTAAAGGCGCGGGTTCTATTCGGCGTACGTTGGTGGGCGCGCGAGTGTTGGCGCGACGTCCAAACTATTGGCGGGAACGGTTAGGAATTTGAATGAGCATGCGGGTTGCACGTGGACAAGCCGTTATGATGTCCCACGTGGCCTGGGCGCGAATTCCTTCAACGCTGCATGGCTGAATGAATCCAAGGAGCGACGCGTGTCCATAGCGGTTACGGAGGACACGTGGAAGGCGTTGCTTAATACTTCGGTATTTGACCGTTGGGTGAACGGTTCCGCGCGTTCAAATCGTTTATGAACGGTTGTATAGAGTAGGCTTTGGATAGAGGCAGTTTCTTAACTGCCCAACGGTTACTTTGCCTAGCGGTTAGGGTTTGTTAACCGCCTGTTGCCTGCGGGCCTTTATATATAGGCCATGAGCTGCACGCACGCGAGTAGGAGCGATACCGCGTGAGATTGTGTGCAAGCCTTGGTGATTTTCCAACTTAGTGAAATATAGTTGGTTGGGCGTGGAGCCCGTAAATTACGTTGCCTTGTTTTATTGCTTTATGTTCATGTGGGTGATTGCTTGTTTGCTGTATGCATACTTATACACTATTCCGACTTTGTATAATTAAGTTGTGCGTTTAGTGTGAGTGGAAAAAGGCTGACTGGTTTAGGGGGAAACCAGGCCGCATAGGGTGCTAAAGGTGCGAAAATTTTAGCCTCTTTTTAGACCCTGTGACACCTGGGCTGGCTGGGCGAAAAATAAATAAAAACGCTGCTGGAGGAGTGGTCGAACTCAAGACCTCTCGCACAAGACTTAGCATAGGATGCCACCGCGCCACACGTCTTGGTTGAGAATTAATTGAAAAGAATGACTACTAAACTTCAAATTTTGGGCTGCCAAATAAATTTACAAACAGAAAGGAAAACCTGGGCAACAGACAAAGCATAAAAGAAAAACACGCAGGGAACAGGGGCTGCGGATTCGCTCGAACTCGACACTTTCAACGAAAACTGAGCATTCGAGAATTTAAAAAGTTATGAAATAAACATATTTTCAGCGCTCGAACATTTATAAAAATCGGGTTTTCGGGCCGAAGTAACGAAATAACACAAAAAGGCTCGGACGAAACATAAATGAACGAGACGACCCGAAAAATTACTACGAGTCTCCGAATCTCATACGAATATGCACAGCAACATCATGAATCAATTTTTACAAACGAGAGTTCCAATTTTCCATGAAATTTCACGAAACGGAATCCGACGAACAAAATAACCATAGGAGCCGAATAATGAATCAAATAATCAACAAGAAATCGATTTAAATAGCACGAATATGATCGAACGAATAAACACGAGCACGAATATATCGAGAAGGTCCGCTGATTACCTCTCTTCGAGACAATTTACGAGCTCGAAAAAGGCACGAGTGAACGGAAAATCGATTGGACGGACGGAACTCGAAACGCCTCGAAAGCTCGAAACTCCTTGAATATGTCGCTGCTCGCGACTGAAAGGACGCCAACTATGAAAAACGGATGGCTCGGCTGCTTACAAACGGGGTCGCCGGAAAGAATGGCTTCTCCGGCCAAAGATGGGGCGGCTACTGCAGGCTCTCACGATCGGTCTGCTCCGCGAGAAGGATGGCGGACGTCGGCCGCCCTTGAAGGCTGAAAACGACTGATGACGGATGGGGTACTGAGAGGACGCCGGCTATAAAGGTTCAGGTCGCCGGAAACAATGGCGAATTTTTTTTTTTTTGTTTTTTTGTTTTTTTATAAAAAAACAGAGGCTGCGAAATATGGGAAAGGAAAGAAGGTTTGAACAATTCTTCCTCAACCGAGATATTTGAAGTGAGCGACGGACGTGTGACTGATGGAGGAGGAAATATCGCAACAAATTTTTGAATTGCGATGTGAAGGAGACGACTCGGTCACTGATAAATCTGCTCAAGAAAACTCACGTGCGAGAATAAAAGAAAAGGAAATTGGGCCAAGATATTTACAACACAAAATGGGCCAAATTTAAATACTAAGTGGGCTGGAAATGATATGTGAACTGGGCCGATTGAGTTGGGAAAGATAGATCACTCTGGGCCGAAAAAGATACAACACAAATAACAAAAATTTTCCAGTCGATCCAATTGACGATAAATAATAAATAAAAATTGAGCGACTTATTGAATTAATTAGACGACATCTAATTAAATCATAATAGGTCTAAACGAAATATGTCGAGCAATAATACCATAGGCAATTATTTCAAACAATAATATTAATACAAATACACATTTTAATTAAATAATAACACTTATTTTTTTTCCAACGATATAACAGCTCCATTAATACCAAAATAGCAAAAGAGTACAAGGGATAAACCCCAATTCCGAACAATTGAGAGACCAAGCCACAGGCTTGCCTAAGAAAGCTACTAACAATCATCCAAAACACATACACACACTAACCAAAGGAGTAAACCAAGGACCTGAACAACAGCACAAAGCAACCTGAACTAGAACTACAACACAGCTATAAAATTATAAGCACATGAACCAAACATACACAAGCCAAATAACCCACTGACCCTAGACCTAGGCTACAGACTTGGTACTGTCATCATCCAGCAGTGTGTCTGCATTTGTATTCAATCCAGTCCCTAACAGCAGCCCTAACAATCCACTCCTCTGGTTGCCATTGCCCTTCAAAAATCCACAAATTTCTAGCTCTCCATAGCCACCACAAGATGTATGTGGATAGCTGAATTCTATCTTCGGAAATGTCATCCTTCTTCATGTTACTAATCCACCACCACCACTGTTTGACAGTAAGCTGTTCTTCAAGAACCCTATCCCACTGAACTGGAGCAATTTTCCAAACTAGCACAGCCTTTAAACAGGAAAACAGAACATGCTCTTGTGTCTCTTCTCCTTCCCCACATACTCTACATCTACCCTCAACCTCCATTCCCCTCCTCTGCAGATTAGAATTGACAGGTAAGATATCTGAAATGGCTTGCCACACAAAATGTTTAACCTTACCCATCACCTTCAACTCCCAGCATCTTCTTCTAGCTCTTTTATTGCCCTCAGCTTGCCCACTGCTCTCAGCAACTGCAGATGAAGCCAACTTAGCAGCCAACATTTTACTATAAGCCTTCTTGACAGAGAACTTTCCTTTGTCCACCAAGTCACATTGCCTTTTATCCTCAGCTCTAGGATTCAAAGAGTTTATCTGCATTATCTTCCCAGCATCATCTGCTGAAAACAGAGCCCTAATAAGATTTCCATCCCAGTACACACCACCAGCCTGAAGAAGATCATGTACCCAGAAAAGATTGCCATCAATCCCCACCTTAAGCTCAGGATTTGCTCTGTTCAGGCCAGGCACCCAATTTGAATCATTAAGCCTGGTGCTCTTGCCATTTCTGATGGTAATTTTAACATGTTTCTGCAATTCAGGAAGGTAAGAAGCCCAGGAAGACCAAAGCCATGAGGCCCCCCCTGTATTATTCCAGTCAAAGATAGAGCAGTTTCTAAAGTACTTATGCATGAGAAGTTGACTCACCAGAAGATCAGGTTTCTCAATAATCCTCCACAACTGTTTAAGAATCAGAGCCTTGTTAAACAATTTCAAATCTTTGAAACCCAGGCCACCATCATGTTTAGGCATAGCAAGTTTGTCCCAGGAGAGCCAATGCATACCCTTCTCTTTATCACCACCCTTCCTCCACCAGAATTTAGATATCACTTGGCAAATCTCCTTACAGATGTTTACAGGAAGCACAAAGCAGGACATCACAAAGACAGGCAAGGCACTCAGAACACTCTTCACCAACACCTCCTTTCCTGCAGTAGTAAGTAAATGATTCTTCCAACTATTAATTCTATCCTTCACCACATGAACCACAAATTTGAAAGTATCAATTTTAGAAGCCCCAATCCCAAGAGGAAGCCCAAGATATCTGGATGATCTTTTAATTTCCACCCCAGCCAACAATATGGACAATCTATTACTGAGATCAGAACTCCCATTTTTACTCAAAAATAAAGAGGACTTACTCAAATTCACTTTCTGACCAGCAAACAATTGATATTTAGCAAGAATATCCAGCAGCAACAGCACATGGGCTTCATCAGCTTTACAGAACACAAGAGCATCATCAGCAAACAACAGATGGGAGATCATGGGACCTTCTCTAGAAATTTTAATGCCTCTAAATTCATCAGTAGATATTTTATGAGATAAACAAGCTGATAGCACATCAGAAACCAGAATGAAAAGATAGGGGGACAAAGGATCCCCCTGTCTGATTCCCCTAGATGAATTCACATAGCCACACACTTTGCCATTCAAATTGAAAGAAAATGTAGGAGCAGCAATACAACTCAACACCCACTGAATGAATTTAACATGAAACCCCATCTTCCCCATCACTCTCCTTATACTATCCCATTCAACCCTGTCATAAGTCTTTTTCATGTCCAATTTGAGTGCCATAAACACATGAGGCCCTGAACTATGTCTATGAAGATAATGGAAAATCTCATGAGCTATAACCACATTATCCAACAATAATCTACCAGGCACAAAAGCAGTTTGAGCATTGCTAACAATTCCAGACAAGGCTTCAATCTTTCAGCCAACAACTTAGCTATAATCTTATACATCACCCCACATAGACTGATAGGTCTATAATTTTTCAGAGAAACAGGATACATACATTTAGGAATCAGAGTGATAATAGTATGCTTCAAATTTTTCAACATATGCCCAGAAGAGAAGAAACTGAAAATAGCTCTGCAGACATCATCTTTGATAATATACCAGAATTTTTGAAAGAAAATAGCTGTCATACCATCATCACCAGGTGCTTTCTCCGGGGCAAGACTGAACACCACAGCTTTAATTTCCTCCTCTGTAAAGGCTTTCAACAACTCAGAATTAACAGCATCAGAGATAGAAGAAGGAATGTGTTGCAGCAGCTCCTCACCCCCACTTGATCCTTCTGATTTAAACAGCTCTGAATAATAGCTAGAAATATGGCCCTGGATATCCTCAAAATTTGAAAACTCCTCCCCTGAGCTGCTGGTAAGTTTAGAAATTGAATTAGCATGTCTTCTCTGAGAGGCAAAGGCATGAAAGAACTTTGAATTACAATCCCCAGCTTTGAGCCACAGAGCTCTGGATTTGTTCCTCCAATATTGTTCTTCATCAAGATGGGCTTTGTCAAGTTCACTTTTCACTAAGCCCCATTGCTCCCAGTCTCTGTCCCTTCCCTCAGCCCTCAAACTAGCCATCTTCTCCGTCAGGACTTTAATGGTTCTTTCCTGATTTCTGTGATGAGGTTTATGCCAAGCAAGTAAAGCCATTCTGGTGTGCTTGATCTTCTGGTGCACCTGGTATAAAGCTGAGCCATCCACACTAATCTGCCACCCTTCCCTCACAGCCTCAGACACTCCCTCCATCTCTACCCAGCCACTGTTAAACTGGAATCTCTTATGTCTGTTGTTGATCTGAAGCTCAGTATCAAAAAGCAGCACATTGTGGTCTGAGGCAGATCTAAAATAATTTGAGGCCTCCATTCTAGGAAATCTGACCAACCAGTCAACAGATGCAAAGATTTTGTCTAGTCTCTCCTCCACATAGCCATCTCCAGCTCTATTGTTACCCCAGGTGAAAAATGACCCTTTCTGAGCTATTTCTTGCATTTCCATATTATTGATGAAGTTCTGGAAACCGACAAAGCTACTGGAATTCCTAGCCAGCCCCCCTCTCTTCTCCTCATTTGACACCAAATCATTCCAATCCCCTGCAATCACCCACCCTTCACCCCAACTGCTTTTCCTCTGCTCAAGAAATTCCCATTGCCTATTTCTCTCCCTTCTGTCAGTGCTCATGTACACAAATATCATCCAACACCAGTCTTCAATCCCAGCCCCTTTAGCCTCCACTTGCACACAAAACTCATTGCCCACAATCTGATTCACCTCCATTTGAGAATCCCAAAGCAGTAACAATCCACCTCTAGAGCCAACAGGATCCACCAAGTACCATCTGGACTGAAATCCAAGCTTCCTGCACACAGTATTAGTAAATAATCTACTTTTCTTTGTTTCAGATAAAAAAATAACATTTGGGTGGTGGATTCTTCTGGAATCCTTGATCTGAGAAACTGTAGAGGGCCCACCCAGTCCTCTACGATTCCACACCATGGCCTTCATTGATCACATTGGGGCCATTTGTGGCTGGCCTTCTCCACCAATGATTGAGTATTGCACCCTTTTTGTTTTTTGTCACTGGGTTCCCCTTCCACACAATTCTCCAAGCTCTCAAAAATGATTAGGTCTCTGCTTCTTTTCAGTTGGCTATGAACATTGGTATCCTCAACTGTCACAATATTCTGGGTTTTGTTTGGTTTATCTGTTATTCTCCTCTTCCACCTAGCCTGAGATCTCTTCCTCAAATTATAATGGCATTCATGCTCCACTATCTCTACTGGAGTAATCTCCCCATCTTCCTGAATTCCTTCTATTTCCATTAACATCTCACCATCCCCCTCCGCATGTTGTTCTAACTCCACACCTTTCCCTGTAGCTCCAGTTTGTTGGATCACTGCCATATCCACTTTCTTATTAGATGCTGGATTGGGACTGAAAGGTTGGATACTGTGTTCAATGAGCGCTGGATTATGAGCATTACCAGTAGCAGCCTTATCAGGTGTCAGATTGTCAGATACCCTTGAGTCATGGTTTGCATTTGACTTTGGATTCGATTCCTTCTCCCCAGAGTGAAAGCTATAAGAACTCCTACCACCCCCAAAAGTTTCACTAACCTTCATCCAATCACCATACTGCCCATCTACCACACAGTTCTTATCAAAGTCTTCTTCTCTCTTCTTGCAATTTCATTCTAAGTGGCCAATCATACCACAATAATAGCACAGGTTAACAAGTTTCTCATACCTGAATGCGACCCTAACTTTCTCATTCCCCAGCTTTACAGAAGTGCATCGAGGGATAGGTTTATTTATATCAATGGCAACCAGGACTTTTATGAAACTACCCACATCTCCCCCTACTTTGCATGCCATGGAATTCTTCACCTTGTTAAAGATTTGCCCTACCTTGACCCCCACATCCACGCTCATCCAATTTAAGGGAACATTTATGATTTGCACCCATAAATTGATTTCCTCAAAACAGCTATGTCTCTTATGCAACCCTGGGAACCACTCTTTCAAAATCAGATATTGATTTTCATACATCCAGTTGTTTCCCGACCCCACTTTCTTCATATCATCCTGGGACAGAAATATGAACTGGAAAAAGTTCTCACTGATTTCCTTAACTTCCATAGAGTTCTGCATCCGCCAAATAAGACCCATCGTTCTCTTTATTCCCAGCAATCCTGCGTGTCTATCCCCTACAATCTTACCAAAGAGACTGCGCCTACATTCCTCCTCACTCGACTTAATGTCGGCTTCCGTAGTAGATAGCGACATATTGAGGAGCTTTCGCATCACACCCTCTTCCACAGCACCCCTCGAAGAGCTTCCCGGCGACTTATCTCCCATCGGGAAATCAGAAACAAAAAGAAATCCCCTAAACCCCAACCCCTACAAATATAGCCGCAATGACTCCACAAAAAAAAACCCAACCCCACGAACCAACTGCAGAAGTAATACAATTGCCAATCTGATAGCTTAATCTCTAGATATCACTCCCACCCGAGAGAAATCGACACTCACCCGAGAGAATTTTCGCTCTCACCTGAGAGAATTCTTGATAATATTAGATTAAACAATTAAATAATAACACTTAGACAATTAGGAAATTAATTACAATTTGACACATAAATCATTTTAGGCATTTAAATAATTTGGGCTAGAAATATCATATAAATTGGGTCGGAACCAATTTAATCGGCCGAAAGAAATATAACGCGACAACGAGAATTCCCGATCAATACGATTGACGATAAATAATAAATAAAATTACACAACTACAACCAGAAAGTTAAATAAATAAATCCGGTAATATATATTTATTGCACACCATAATAAATATATCATCAAACAATTATTTCACTTTGGCAATTTAATAAAAATAAGATAATAATAATCCACATAATAATATCACTTAGGCATTCAACTCAAATAAATAATATTTAACATTCAATCAATAATAATAACAACAACAAATAAGGCAAATAATAATAATAATAAAATAAATAATAAATAATTCTCAAATATTCAATAATTAAATGGGGCATTACAGGCAGGCTCACGGCCCGAGACTGGACAGGCTGCACGCCACCACATCGCTACATGGTGGCCCCACCACCGCCTGTTCGGCACCCTCGGCCCAGAGCTGTTGTTTGGCTTCGACCTGACTCTCCGTGGGTCAAGCTGAACATTGATGGCTCCTTTGATCGTCACACTGGAATTGCTGAAGGAGGAGGCTTGATTCGGGACCATAGCGGCGCCCTCATCACCGCCTTCCACGCGTTCCTTCAGGCCTCCTCGAGCTATGATGCAGAGATTCAGGCATTACAGATCGGCCTTCAGATTGCTGTCCACCTCTCTAGCCACATTTGGATCGAGCTAGACGCTGCGGCTATAGCCACCCTTTTGACCTCGGGCCACCAGGGCTCGTGGCAGATTCAGCACCCGCTTATGCGTATTAGAGCTCTACTGCGGTCTGTCCATCACAGGATCACGCACATTTTCCATGAGGGGAACAGACTTGCCGACTATCTGGCCAGCCTTGGCGCCACCATACCAGACACACATACATTTCA
>BKCP01008626.1:400855-459548 GCA_008636005.1 Striga asiatica
AAAAAAAAAAAAAACTTAGCAGCAAGAAAGAAATAACCTAGCAACAAAAGACAACTAACCTAGCAACTACAGACAACTAACCTAGCAACATCAGAAAAATAACCTAGCAACTACAGAGAACTAACCTAGCAACTACAGAAAACTAACCTAGCAACTACAGAGAAGTAATCTAGCAACTAGAGAGAACTAGCCTAGCAACTACAGAGAACTAACCTAGCAACTACAGAGAACTAACCTAACAACTATAGAGAACTAACCTAGCAACTACAGAGAACTAACCTAGTTGGAAGGTTAGTTGTCAACGGTCAACGCTAGAGTCAACGCCAGAAGTCAACGGTCAACGCCGAAAGTCAACGGTCTTTGCCGAAAGTCAACGGTCAACGCCAGAGTTAACGGATCAAAATAATATTTAAATAATTAAAATAATAAAAAGAAAAGAGTAAATCTTAGCCACACATGATATGTACCAAATCATGTGGCTAAAATGAGTCTCACGTCCTCACTTTAAATAAGTGGATGCATTGGAACCAATCCCTATATATATATATATATATTTTGTCCTTGTATCCATTAAATACCTATATCAATAAACAAGAACACAGTAACTTAAAGCATAACCCCATATACGAAGAAGCAAGAACCAACAAGAAAACAACACAAACATGAATTAATATAATAAAAACTTACTATGAATTAATATAACAAAAACTTACTAACACATTCCACCAATTTTAACATTGTGCTCGTACATACAACAGAATAATGTAGCACAAAATCATGAAAGAATCTCCAATTCCAATAAATCAATAAAAAAGACTAATATTCCTAGTAAGAAATTCGACCACCATTAGCCAATAGCCTAACCAAATAATTTTTTATTGCAACCCCCTGCATCGCAAAATTACACATATTGATATCAAATTTAAGTCATTCATCACATATTATAAACAAGATATAAAAGATAATGTAATAGGATTATAACAAAATACATACCTGTTAAGCAGGAAGAGAATGCACATGTATCTGCCAGAATTAAAAATTGAAAATAAACATCTCAATCATTATCTATTAATTATATTTCGTAATAGATTTGAAATTTACCACAACAATAACAACAAACGAATCGACACTAGTAGAGTTTTTATCTTACACAACTCTAAATAACATATTGCGCTCATTTTTCCCGAACTTCATCTACTTGCTCCTCAGATAATTAAACGCACCTGTAACTAGGAAAGTACTACAAAATATAACATTTTTAATTACATTTTAACCAAAATACCAAAAAATAAGTAGGTAATGGGATGACAAGAAAATAAGCTTAAATTCATTTACCTCATCTGGGATTATCATTTCATAAAAAATAAGTATGTCTTTAATAAATTTCAAAACGTAATACCCACAATCCACACTGTTAGCTTGTTCGGGACACTGAAAAAAACAAATATTTGTTAGTACGTACATATACAAATCAACATCTACTACAAATAACATGTTGAAGTACCTTAATATTTTTCCATCTCAAGTGTTTTCATTTTTTGGAGACCATCCCGACTTGAGCCCGAAAAACTCGTAACACGCTATTAAAAACAGAACGANGAGTTCAAGTCCGTAAAATGGAGGGTAAATTCCTAAGCCCAAATAAAAGAACAAACCATAATCACGTTATTAAGAATCAAAACAAATAAACTCATACCTTGAGCTGGCGAGGCGTGACGAAGCGAGCGGTCGAATGGTCATTAAACACTTAATCAAATATGAACCAGTCTACAAAAAAGCAAGACTGGCTCTGATACCAAACTGTAACGCCTCGTTTTATTTTAAAGAATTTACCGAATTTATTTGAATAAAAATCAGAGTTTTTTTTTAGATCCAAATTAAAAACATTTAATGAGAACCGGGCGCTACTTATTAATAACAACAAACAACACAATTAATCATTCAAAGAACCTACACCTGCTCGAACTATCAAAATAACCAATCCCATGAAAGAACATAAGTCTACAAATCATTCTCAATCGTCTAGCATAAATCAAGGATCAAACGTAACTCAAACATAGTTCAAAAGAGAAGAAATAAATAATCCAAATCGATAGAAGCATTAACAATCCAAAACAAAAGCAAGTAGTTTAACAAAAATAAAATTAAGCGGAAGCAAAGACACATCCAGTAAATGACCACCATCTCGCTCGTCTTTACGCCACCGCCTCCAGCTCGTCTCAACCTAAAGCAAAGGAAGAGAAGGCACAACAAAGAAAAATAATGGGGGTGAGCATAACCAACAAGCTCACCATTATCGCACAGTATATCTCGCATAACATTTTAAACCATCATAACCACGGTATTCAGTATGCATAGAATACAACAGTCTAACTCCCTACTTGGCCCTATCGCAAACCTCCTATGTACATACAACAACCTTCCGATCACACACGGCAAGGAAGTAACTGGAAACCTTCCCATCACCGAATGGCTACGGGCCTGGGACCCTTTCCAGGAGACGGTAGAGATGTTTTTCTCATTCACGAATATCATACGGACCTGGGCGTCACCTCTCCGAATCTACGGGCCGATGACCTCTCACTGTTTATGCATCCTCAAAGGCACTAACATACGGGACACTTAAACTAGGGTTCTCACGCATACATCATTTTTCAAAAGAAGCATTATACGAAATAAATAGTGCGATAAATATGGAATACATCATAAATGTACCCACTTGATAGCAGCTACAGTTCAAATCACAAATCTCGAGACGAGGCGAGGTTCAACACCTCTCGACACCTACATTTAGTCCAGATACTAAAGTCAACACTTTAATCTAGACCTATGTAGCAAATTCACAAGTTGACTTAGCCGAACTCGGTTCGACCAAGTGGTTCGTGAAGTTCTGTGGATATGGGAACACTAGGACTTAGACTCGATCAAACCACATATTCGAGTTCACACAAAAGCAAGTAAAAGACAACAAACGAGCCACAAGCAAAACACATGGCACATTTGGTCATCAACATTTAACACATTTAGTATAGAAAAACAATTTCTCAAATTCCCACTTGAACTTGAAGGCATATCAAACTTATGAGTCAGGCTCTGAAAATTTTACACAAAATTCACCTCCTAGTTTTAAGAAAAATGGCCAAGTTTCAGCTTCCAACTCATTGTACATGATTTTATAAAATTCAGACAAGTTTTCCAACAAAAGCGAGTTTAAATTAAGAGCACATGATAATGGATGATTCAGGCCACGAAATTTTTATCTAAAATTTTAAAGCATAGGAACAGCAACATATAAAAATACCAGGCTTTAACACTCAGCAAGTGATTTTACAAAATTAAAACAACATTCAGCCAAGTATTGCACTTATAACAGAACCGACCTCAACTGAACTACAAAATTTCTAAACTTTTTACAGCATGCTGAACATTACATAATAAGCACCTCCACAAATTTTCAGAATTTTTCAGCTTCAGTACAATTTATAACAATTAAAACAAAATCGAGCAGAAACACAAAATAAATCATTAACTCTACCAAGCCCAGTTCAAAAATTCTAAAATTTTTATACAACATATAATCATGCCTGAGACACAACATATTCGAAAATCAGCCAGAAAAGAACACTACACAATTACTTATGAATTTTGAAAGAAACTGAACAGAATTCGAATTAATTTTTAAAAATAGCTAAACACCTTTAAAAATCATGAAACTTTTACAGCAGCTACATACTCACCAAACACAGCTGCTCCTAAAATTTCAAGGAAATCGGACCAGTATTCGATTTATAATGAATTTTTCAATCTAAACAGCAATTATAACTTTCGAAAAATCATAACTATCAATCTACATGTCCGATCGACACAAGGTCAACGCCATTGTGTTCGTAAAAATCCTAGGTTTCTAAATCCACAGCAATTCATCATTTATGCTCAGTTCTCGCTCGATTTGCACGAATCGACGAGTTCGGCATAAAATTCACAACTATATAATATGCACATCATCACATTAAACATGAGTACATCCGAACACCTCAATCGACATGAACACACATACACTCACGCAAAACCGAAAGACACAACCACAAGGATATTAGCGTAAGATAGACGAGGAGTCGAGAATCGATACCGTTCTCGGGAAACGAGCGAGAATGGGTTCGAACGGGCTCGACGGCGAACGGTGGCGAAAGAGCTCGATGGCTTCCTCGCGTCTCGCCAGAAGGGACCAGCGGCTGCGGCTCAGGACACAGCGGCGGGCCTGCTGCTGGTCGACGGTGGCTGAGCCTCACGAACAAGGTGCTCGCCGACGGCTGTTCGCGGGGAGGTAGCGGCGGGGCTTACGAATGGACGGCGGAGGAGCAGGTTCGTCGGGCTTGCGGGCGAAAGGAGACCGGCAGCCGGTGGACCTTCGTGAACGACGGCTGCACGCACAGGATATGCGCCGGAGAAGCTTGCAGGTGGTGAGGGTGGCGTTGCTGCTCGCGGAGGAAGAAACTCGCCGGAAAAAGCTCACGAACAGTGGTGCTGCTCGTCGGAAAAGGAGCTCCTCGCGGCGTGGCAGAGGGTGTCGCGGCGCGAAGGCTGCTCACGGCGTGGCAGAAGAGGGCGTCGCGGCGCGGCGGCGTTCCTGCTGTGATGACGCGGCGCGGCGGAGGTCCTAAGCGCGGCGCGGTGAAACGCTGGTCGACAGAAGGTTCACGGTCAGAGGTGGTCTCGCCGTCGGGGCTCGCCTGGAGAAGTCGCTGCGTGACTGGGACCTCTCGAACGGTTGCTGAGCGGGCGGAAATCGCCGGAATTGCGACGAGTGCTCGCGGCGGATTTCCAGTGAAGGAGGAGATGACGATGGAGACAGAATTTTAACAGAGGGGAGGTGAGGATGATGATCTGCGACGCGAGTAAACAAAAGAGGAGAAGAGACGATCGACTTCCTGGTTGCGCGAGAGAAGAGAGAGCGAGAGTTTGCGTGCTGAGGGAGAACAGATTTGGCTGCGGGAAAGAGATTTGAGAAGGAGAGAATAGATACAACACTTGTATATATAGGCTTTATGCTAGGTTTGACTATCTTTAATCACAAGGAAAAAAAATCCCACACGCACACACCACGCGTGAAAATAAAGAGGGAGGGAAATCTGTCGGGCCGGGCCCAACTCGGGTCGCGGGCTATTGTGGGCCGGGGCACCGGTTCAATACATACAGTTCTCTCGGGCTCAAACTCTCGATTTATTTGCCAAAATAAAATGACTCGATTTGCGCAAATATTCTCGGGCTCAGTATAAAATCAAACGCACGATAAAATAAACCGAATAATAAATATATTTTACATATATATTAATACATATTTACACATCATAAATAATAAATATAAATCATTTAGACATTTAGACAATGAGCACTTAATCACAATTAGGCAAATAATATTAAGACATTCAATATAAATAATAACATCACAATAATAATAATAATAATAATAATAATAATAATAATAATAATAATAATAATAATTACTTCAAATAAATCACAAATAAATGGGGCATTACAGAAAGCTTGTTACATGGGGGATAAGAAGCTCCTGTCTGACCATCCACTATTAACTTTCAAATTATATAACTTCAAGACAACATTTATCTTGTGAATTTAGTGCAATCATCCTACAATGGTTTGTGAGCATCGCTTACCAATCTATCAAACATCTCCGGACAATCACGAAGATCTTCTTCGACCATATCCGCTATCTCATTAAGTTGGTCAGACTCGTAATCCACATCTGCATAGCATTGACTTGTTGGATAATTCACATTATCTTTCTGATGAGGACATTGTTTTCTCATCTCACCATGCTTAGTCCAACAAGTATAGCTTTGATCAATTCCATTATAATATTTTCTTTTCTTACATATGCAATGAACATAAACTTTAATATAAAATAAATATATCACCGATTCATGTAATTATAAAAAGACATAGTATAGGAAGGTTGAAGTATAAGAAAGAATAAGCAGCCAAATCAATCAAAGGTGGAGAATATTTCACATGCAGATCAACTTTATAATGCAGTAGCCAATATGGAAAAGTTTAAGGAGCTACTCATACTGTACGATCACAACTTCAAATAAGAACACAAAACATTATTCAAGAATCCACAAAATCAATCCTTTACAACAAATGGCCTTTATTCCCACTCCCCATGACCCATTTCTCATACAAGTACTCTTTCATCTACTTGCATTTTAAGATTGTGAAGATTATGATTTTGCAAGATAATGGGCATAAAGTTATGCAAAATTAGCTAGGCCACAGCTACACAATTTCGTATTGCAATGATATGCCCTTTACTCCTACTATTATATACTAGGGCTGGAAACATAAAGGGCCCTTGAATTTTCATCAACCATAAACGGCCTTTTTTCATCAACCAGTTTTTAGCATCATCACCACAAGTCCCTTGAATTCACAACCAAATGATTAGAAGCAGGCAAAGAATAAAGAAACTATCACTGGGCTACTGAAAAAAAAAAATACAAATGCAATATCCTCAAAAATAAACTCAACAACCATTCTAAAAAATTAATATCAAAACAATACAACTCAGTCTATAACTCTGACACCCATCAGCAGCAATTTATTCAAATATTTCCAGAAATACTCCCTCAATGCCTACGTTCGTGAGTTTAACAGAAAAAATCATCATAAGTGATGTGAAAAAACAAATAACATGTTCTAGTTAAGGCATATTTCACAACATAAGGAATAATTCGAGTACCTGAATCCGAAATTGTTCTTATTTTCATTCGAGTGATGATAAAATTCGCCAAGAATGAGTCTTGTTGTCTTGTTGCAGTAGCCGAGAATTAGGGTTCACACTCTGTTTGTTCTTCTCAGTTTTTTTGTGTTTGCTCGTTGAAGATAAAGTCCTCAAGGAATTGTTCTTATTTTCAGTCGATTGAAGATAAATTTCACCGAGAATGTTTCGTGTTGCAGGCCGAGTAGGGTTCACAGACGACAGAACTCTGTTCGCTCTTCTCAGACTGCTTGCTTGTTCGCGGGATATTTTGTTTGAGTATGATATATTTATTATAAATTAGACTTTTGTTCTTATTATATATATTGAAGTAGAGAACCGTGTTGTACATGTGATATATATGTGATAGAGGTGTCATATCCCATAACCGTGTTGGTCTTGTCGTAGTTAGGNATAAGTGTTATGACTTACATAGCACTTATTAGAAGAAGTGTTATAATATGAATAAGTTTATAACTTATATAGCACTTTTAAAAGAAGTGTTATGTATTTTAACTCTTCTTATAGCACTTGTTAAATTAAGTGTTATCTAAGAGTTAAACGTTTTTTACATAACACTTATCTAAAAAAGCGTTATGTAAAAAGTGTTATTTGAAGCATTTTTTGGTGTCCTTAAGGGCTAAGGGTCCGGTTCAAAAACCGACGTATCCAGGCCAATCCGGGTCGATTCCGGGCTGTGTTGGTGGGCCGGGCCGACCCGTAACCATGTCTAATGAGTTAGAAGGTTGGGTTATGCAAGTGGAGGAGATATAAATAATTTTTAGTTTTTAGATGGAGTTGGGTTGTGGATGATAAGGCTGCTCATTCGGTCGAAACATAATCGAATCGAAAACCAAACTGAAAATTGATAGAAATTTATGGTTTGGTTCTGTTTTTAACAGAAAATTCAACGGTCGATTCAGTTCGATTATCAATTAGTCGCAATAAATAATTAATCTTCTCAATTAATTCTGAATTTTTATCCGAACCAAAATTATGATTTTTTTATCCGAACAAAACAATTTGATTTTTAATCACCTTGTTTAATATTCTCAATAAATTCTCCTATGAGGAAAATCTCGAATCAGAATCATGACTTAGCCTATGAAGTCAATTTTGAGTGCAAATTAATGCTTGAGCAATTTCAAGAGTTACTGAAGCTAGAAAATCATTAATCATTGAAGTCAATTAATACCTATATTATCTTTTTTTTTTTTTTCTAAATCCATGAGCACTAACTCATAGCCAGTACAACCTGTTTTCCCCCTAGTGTGCTTTTGGTAAAATAATACCTATATTTTTTTTAGAATTATAGTGTTGATGATCAAAAATGTCAGCAGCAGGGATGAACTGTACCCTACTCCGGGTACTCGGTTCACAAAAATAAACATATGATTTTAGCTATACAAAATCAAGAATAAAAAAGAATGAAGATGAAACTTATTTTTCATTGATATTTTGGAGGAAATGTTTCTCTCTCTCTCTCTTCCGATATTTTCTTCTTTGGATAAGATTGGCTTCATTTTTTACAATGATTCTAGCCAAGTATATATATGGCCAAACATGTGGTCATTGAATAATTGAAAATAAAATAATACAAATGATATTTTAATGTGTTGTGCCCGTGTGGGACCCAATTATGCACTTTACAGCTTCGATAGACGTCTATCTTGTCGGTAGTATGCGTTCTCAAAAGGCGACTTCTTTATTGTATCTGGGTTGGGCTGGTGATATTAAATTCTGCTCGACTCGAATGTGCACGCTCTTGATGTTTGAGGACTCGGTCGATATTAAATTATCAGCTTGGAGAACCTGCTATTTGTATATTTATTTATCACATATTTTAGCCCTCATTTATTTTTCCACGTGTCGCCTTTTTATTAATCGTAGCCAAATTGGGTATCACTAATAGGCCCCCGAGGTTAGGACATATTTTGGATAGAACTGTTCTGAAGTCGCGTTATTATACAATTTGGTAGATTTTTACCTATAACATTTTGAGCTTAGAGCTATTTGCACTGCGATAAATAACGTTTGTGTTATATAAGATCAACTTTCTATCTTATCGACGTTTACGAATGGATGTGTGTAGATATGTAATTTCTGGGTGCTTTGGGACCCTTGTACTTTGTTGATTGTTTTTAGGCTTTGGCCTGATGAATTTGTGTTAGTTACTATTTGACGAGTTGAGTTAGTGGAGTGGATGGACAATTCTTTAGAATTGCTATTGAATGGGGCCTCAAAGGCCTAGTTTGGATAATTTGGCACCCATCTTTGCGTTTTGTGCAATGCAAAGCGTTTGTTTGATTTTGATTTTGCAATGATGGCTATGGTATGGATTTGTGCGGGCGCTCAGACCCCTTGGATTTGTGCGGGCGCTCGTGCCCTTTAGATTTTTAGCGATTGGTATGAAGATACTCGCTGAAATGATTTGCTTGGCGACTCTAAGTAAGCCGTATTTGCGATTCTTTGTCGTATTGGGATGACTAAAAAATTAATAGATTAACTGTTTTAGTACTTTATGTTGACCTGGTCGGATAATTTGGCATCCGGTTTTTGGCCTTGTTTCTCGCAGGAATATATTTTTGGCTTCTTGACATGAGTGAGCTTCGAGCTCTTTATCTAAGTGAGCTTTTATCTCTTTGTCCGATTGAGCCTTGGGCTCTTTATTTTAGTGAGCTTTGAGCTCTTTATGCCATGCATAAGTGAATGCGTAATGCAAGCATGTGATGAATGCTTGAGTTTATGATGAATGTATGTGATGGATGTTCGGTAAATAAGATTACCTTGCCCTATATATCGTTGGGCCGTTTAGCTTTGAGATCAACTAAAACTGTTTTGAGGTACTTTCGTACTATTATTTTGTCTTGCCGGACTATTTTTTAGTACGGTTTTTATTACTGAAAAGTACTTTATCGGGCTTGTAGCCTTCTCGAACTGCTTCAGAGTCCGGGATTTTACTCTTATAGAGTCGTTTTATTTTGCGCCGAATAAATTTACGTTGTTCGAACGTTTACCCTTATCGGGTTTCATTCATTTTCCACCGAGCAAATTAACGTTGCTCGGACATGTACCCTTATAGGGTTTCATTCATTTTCCACCGAGCAAATTAACGTTGCTCGGACGTTTACCCTTATAGGGTTTCATTCGTTTTCTGTCGAGCAAATTAACGTTGCTCGGACGTTTACCCTTATAGAGTTTCATTCGTTTTCAGCCGAGCAAATTAATGTTGCTCGGACGTTTACCCTCATAGGGTTTCATTCGACTTGTAGTCTTTCTGAGCTCAGTCTTTTGCGTGAATAAATAATCGGCCCCGGCGCGAATTAGCCGGGCTAGTCGCGATGAATAAGAAATCAGTCCGCTCGTCGGACGAATACGAAATCGGTCCGGTAGAGCTAGGGCTCGTCGTTAGACAAATAAGAAATTGACCCGGTAGAGCTGGGACTCGTCAACGGGCCGGGTGGAGACGTCGGCCTGGCCAGAGCAAGAGCTCAACGGCGGGCTAAGAGGAGACGTCGTTCTGGCCGGAGCGAAGGCTCGACGGCAGGCGAAATAATGACGTCGGCGAGAAAATATAGACACTGGCTCAGTCGGAGTAGTGACTCGACAGCTAGGGAAATAAGGAAGTCGGCTCAGCCGGAGTCGAGGCTCTACGGAGAGGAAGATATGGACGTCGGCTCAGTCGTAGTCGAGGATCTACGGCGAGGAAGATATGTACGTCGACTCAGCCAGAGTCGAGGCTTTACGGCAAGAAAAATATAGACGTTGGCTCAGCCAGAATCGAGGCTCTACGGCGAGGAAGATATGGACGTCGGCGCAGCCAGAGTCGAGGCTTTACGGCTAGAAAGATATGGACGTCGGCTCAGCCAGAGTCGAGGCTCTAAGACGAGGAAGATATGGACGTCGGCTCAATCGGAGTCGAGGTTCTACAGCGAGGAGATATGGACGTTGGCTCAGCCGGAGTCGAGTCTCTACAGCGAGGAAGATATGGACATCAGCTCCTCCAAAATCGAGGCTCTACGGCGAGGAAGATATGGACGTCGGCTCAGTCGGGGTCGGCTCTACAGCGAGGAACATATGTACATTGGCTCAGCCGGAGTCGAGTCTCTACGGCGAGGAAGATATGTACGTCGGCTTAGTCGGAGTCGAGGCTCTACGGCAAGGAAATATGGACGTCGTCTCAGGTATAGATAAATTCGGCCCCGACATTGAAAAATGAACTCAGCCCCGTCGCAGGTAAGTGAATTTAGCCCCGGCATTGATGAATGCGGTTGAAAATGAGTAAATGATGAATCGGTCCAGCGGGACTGGGCTTGTCTGCAAACGAATAATAACTCGATCCAAGAAAGCTGCTCCCGTCGACGAGTGAACGATAAACCAACTCAGAGTGAATGAACCAGAAATTATCGGTGAGTGAATTCTGCTTTTCTAGCACCGAGGTCGGGCCCCAATTGCAAGTCTGGGCCCTGTTGAGAAATTGTCCCCATCTTGAGTAGTCGAACAAGTGTTGAGGTCGGCCGAGCGATGAAGTCAGCCTGTCTATGGAAGTCGGCCGATTTTTTATGGCGATTAGCTACGTCGTCCGTGATTAGGTCGCGATTTCGGGCAAGGCAATCTTTGAGGTTGGTCGTCCGTCAGTCGGTTTGGTGGATTGATTCGGATGACGAAGTGGTCGGGCCGGTTACAATTTGGGGATCCATCGATGAACGGTTGTTGTCTATATCTTTTCGCTCTTTCATTCTTATTTTTACATTTTTTTAGTGTATGTATACATACGTGTAAATATTTACTTTATATATATATATATATATATATATATGTATATATACATACATATATGTATGCATGTATGTATGTATTTATAATGATATTGAGAGTAGGATTACCTGGGGTCGGTGCAGAGTGTAGGCCTATGAATATTACCGACTAGAGAGCTTTATTCTTCAGGCCCCTGCCGAGCTCCTTGACTTTGAGACTTTTAGTCGTTTACTCATTACTCCAGCCTAATTCTATCTATTACAACACTTTTAGGGCCATAGCCATTACTCTCTATAAATAACTTTACAAGACTACATGTTCATCTATCTCTATAAATAACTTTACAAGACTAAAAATTCATCTATCTCTATAAATAATTTTACAAGAGCACATATTCATCTATCGGGTCCAGATTGGTTAAGACGGGGTGCGTCTGAGTCTACTGGATTGAAATTAGCGGCGCTAACCAGGTATAGCATGGTTATAGCTTGTTTTTCTTCCCATCTCTGTCATCCGGGCCCAATTTTTTTTTATCACTCCTCTTTTCTTGGCCCGGGTGTTTCTATTTTTCTGTAAAGTTTAACAGGCCCATATATTCATTCATCTGGCCAATTGATATTCCCTACAAGGACCATTGATTCCCAATTTCATCAGGTTGCACGTCAAGTAGAAAAAAGGGGAAAAACCTTGTTCCGCCTCCACAGTGCGGCGGCAGATTTGGAGCCTGAGCTCTTCGATCTGGTTGATTTGGAGGTCCGGTTGTTGTATCTTGGAGATCCAAGCTCGACCTGGATGTTAACTGAGGTTGGCACTTATTCCTTGCGCTCCACGTATCATTAGGTTCAGAACCTCACAGTGTGACTAAGAAATAAAGTTGCATTATTTTCATTATAGTATGCAGGGCGTGCAACCTTCATAGTACTAGGGCCGTATAGGAGGTAGACTAAATGATTTGTGTTCATGCTGCGATTATGATTTTAAGTCATTATTCTGAATAGACTGCATCGTATTCGCACGGTGAGCTAGTTGGTTTGCTCACCCCTATTATTTTCCCTTTTCAGGTTGAGCTGGTGGCGATGGCATGCAACTTCTCTCTTGTATCTATTATTCCTTGGTCGCATTTGTTTTCCCCTTGTTCTTTAGTATTTCCGAGTACAAAAATCCTTTAAGGAGGGTAGATTGTAGTGTCCCGTTTGCTTCTCGTAAGTTTTAGCATTTTTATTTCATTAATTGGCTTGTTTTTATTTATTTATTTGTCTTCTTTCATTTTATTGATTGTCTGTATTTATTTTATCATCAATGCTTGCTTTTATTCTATTTTATTTTATGTGCATTGCTTGTTTTATTTTATTTATGTGCTTGCTCTTCTTTCCATTTGTATGCTTGGTTTATTATTGTATGTGCCTTGTCTTTTATGTCATATTTGATTCCTAGTTTGATTGTCCGAGTTCTTCGTTAGAATTTCGTTGCATTCTCGAGCCATTTTTTCAAGCGAGCTTCGAGTTTAATACTGGGCCCAAATTTATTTCAAAACTTTCGGTCCACTTAGATTTTTTGAAAAAATTACCCTACGCACGAGCTCAGGTTTTTATGAAGCCCATTATACGAGATTCTAAAATGTTTCGCACATCTGAATTTTTCAAAGCCCCAATTACGAAATTATGCAAAAATTCAATCCACTTTCTCACCTCTAATTAGTCATTAGTTAGCTGAATAAAAAACGGTAACTTTATCATTAATTGAGATTCTGTAATTATCTCCTCCACCAAAACACGCAACCTGCACACACGCATATCGAAAAATTGCAGTGGAGTTGATAATTACCTTTTCTTCAGATCCTACCCTAATATGTTCAAAGCAAAGTTCTGGAAACAAATCTCGATCTAGATGGCGAGAGAGAAGGACGAAAACTATGTCTCTGATACTTCATCTGAAGGCAGAGGAGCTATGGAGCAAAAGCATCCCAAGGTTGCAGTTCCCGAGCGTCGAAGGCTCGTTCAAAAGAAAATTCCGTTTGCCAAGAAGAATCAGCAGACCCAAGGCGTTGTTATAAAGGAGAGAAAGTCACTTTTGGAAGATCAATCGCATATCAGACGCCCGATTACTCGTTCTAGTGCTCAGAAGAAACGATTTTCTCAAAATAATCCAATGGAGGTCAAGGGCGATGCTAAGGGGAAGAGGAAGGTTAAATATCCAGAAGACATCGATTCTGATTTTGAAGTTGAACAATGCATTTCTTTGGACGAAGAAGAAAGTGAGGATGGCTCTGAGGCTAGCAAATCAGTACCGAGGAGGTCCAAGGGCAACACACATAGGCATAAATCGATTTGTTCCGAGCTTGACGATGAAGATGTCAGGAATAAACCACAAAGAGAACACAAGGTATTTTTTTCCTTTAGAAGTATGTTTTCCTACTATCTGTGTTCTTATAATTTATGTTTAAGTTTGTCCAATTTTTTGTTATTTCATATGTTTGTTTATTCTCACTAAAATTATTGCTATACATGTTGTTTGTTGATTATCACTAAAATTGTTGCTATGCATGTTGACAAGCAAAGAATGTCATTGTAGGTACAAATCTTTATGTCTGTATAAACTAGTTAGATCTAGCCTATATGTTTTAGTGTTATTGTCGGTATCAATTGTTTGTTGTTTTTATTAGGATTGGGAATTGATTGTTCCAAACTCAAGAGCATTGACCGTGAAGATAATCAACAGCAATGATAACAGTCGTTCTACCACGCCTATTGCTGACATTAAGCGTCTGTTGTCGAATGATCAATTGGAGATGTTTAGAAATTCTGCTTTTGGTAAATTTATTGACCTACCTCATTGTAAGGTTCAGAACCAACTTCTCAATTTGATTTCATTACGAGAAGTACACCAGCCGAGGTTGGATGAACTGTGGTTTGACTTTGGTGGGAAGATCATGAGATTTGGGGTCGAGGAGTTCGCTGTGATAAGTGGTCTGAAATGCAATGGCTCGTGTAAAAAACTTTGTTTTCCTCCTGTCCCTGATGGTCTTTTTGATAGATATTTTGCCAATGTTGGTTTGTCCCGTCATTCTATTAAAGGGCAGTTTCTTAACAGAGCGTGGATAAACGACCATGATGCAATCAAACTTGCCAAGCTTCACTTGCTCGCAAATTTTCTCATGGGGGCTCAGGATAATCTTTTGTTTGATAGGTGTTTGTTAGATATTCTTGATAGCCAAGACTGTGATAATTATCCGTGGGGTAAAGAGGTGTACGACTACACCATTGATTATCTAAAGATGTCATCTCGTAACAAGGAGACTTTGCTGCAGCAATTAGATGGCACTGAAAAAAGAGTATATGTCTATAGGATACGAGGGTTTATTCTATCACTCCAGTTGTGGTTTTATGAGGTGTGTGATAGCACAGATGGAGTCATATGTACTCGTC
The DNA here is from genome assembly GCA_008636005.1 of Striga asiatica. NCBI lineage: Eukaryota > Viridiplantae > Streptophyta > Magnoliopsida > Lamiales > Orobanchaceae > Striga > Striga asiatica. Next base: position 415,817 of record BKCP01008626.1, read on the forward strand.
TTGCAGTTTCTAATGTACCACGGATGTTAAATTGGGAGGTACATGTGACACGTGGTAGACGATTCATCGAGAGGGTTTTCTTGACCTTGCCATCAGATAAGGTTTCTCTTAGTCCCCTTTTTATAATATTTTATTATTAAGTTATCTTTTCACAACATTGCTCTAAGTTGTTTTATTTTTTTATGGGTATTTATCCATTCAGTTCAAAAATATAACTCCCACCGAATCGGAGAAGATGACGCTTCAGCTGGACGGGTTTTTTGTCGAAAGGAACGAGTTCTTCCGTAATGAAACTAAAAGTTCTCATACATTCCCTGTTCCCGGTCCAACTGAGTCTCCTATTATACAACGTTTAGACGAGCTGTCTTCAAAGCAAGTGAAGATTATGGATGATTTGGATGATTTGAAAAAGTTATTCAAGAATGATGTTGATGATCTGAAGAAGTTGTTTACCGACTTTTCGACTAAAGTGATGCATGAGATCCTCAGCCTTAAAGAAACAAAGCTGGTAAATTTATAATTGGTTTATTGTTGGTTTACTTTTACATATATATACATGTGTTTCGTTTTTTTAATATTTCACTTAACTATGTATCAGCATGAAGAAAGTGGTAAACAACAAGACCTCCCCCATGATGTGGATAACCAAGATATTCCTCAAACGGTTTATGCTCAATCTACCATTTTTCCTTATTAACAAAACACATCTAAGTTAAATGTATTTATGTATCATCTGTGTTTTCATAATTTATTTTTTATCTAAGTTAACTATGTTTACTTTTTAAGGGATTAAATGGTGGAGAGGGTGCTAAGTCCAACGATGTTCCAGGAAGTAGTCGTCAACAAGAGAACGTTGGGATCCACAAGGAAGTTGATGGTGGAGTTGTGAGTCTATATTCGATTTTATTTCTATGATCACAGCTTTGTCTACCTTTAAAATCAGTAATCCTTTTTTTGTTTAATTGATATGTTTTCAGTTTGTACAAGGGAGTGGTGAACGTAATGAAGATTTTGATGATGATGGTTTCCCTCTTTGGACTACAGAAATGATTGATGAAATTGATAGGACGACCGAGGGGAAATTGAAAAGCATGCAAACTGCCAACAAATCAGTAATCCTTGTTTATGCATATTGTTTTTTGTTGGTTTATCTGTGGTTTATCTGTGGTTATAGTCATTTGTTAAAGATTAAAGTATTTGAACAAATGTGTGTGTGTGTGTGTAGGTTTATATATTCAATTTATCTGGTTGGTGTTGGTGCAATGGATGTGCATAAGGTTTCAAATCAAAATGTTTATTCACAGTTTATCTTACCGTTCGATGTCCTAAAAATAAACCTCATGTTTTCCTTGAATTGAAATCAAAAAGTTTATTCACAGTTTATCGTACCATTCGATGTCCTAAAAATAAACCTCATGTTTTCCTTGAATTGAAATCAAATAGTTTATTCACAGTTTATCTTATCGTTCGATGTCCTAAAAATAAACCTCATGTTTTCCTTGAATTGAAATCAGCCAGTTTATTCACAGTTTATCGTACCATTCGATGTCCTAAAAATAAACCTCATGTTTTCCTTGAATTGAAATCAAATAGTTTATTCACAGTTTATCTTACCGTTCGATGTCCTAAAAATAAACCAAAAACTTTTATTCACAGGTTAACCAGAATGCGGGTGATCAAGTGCCGGTAGTCGACATTCCATTTGAGAAAAGCAAACGTGTAAAAAAAGGACCAGTTATTTGTAAGTCATGCCCTTCCGACACCGATTTTTGGGACACGATACGTTTTGATGTAACTGATGATTTATTTGTAAGTGCCGGTATGTACTTTCATTTTGTTGTTTTTATTGCATTTCTTCATTTGTTCATTTTTCTTATTTTAAATTTAATTCATCTTCTGAAAGGTTTTTGTTCTATGACAAGAAGCATACAACCTTAAGCCCCCCATTTGATTTTAACGTTGACGTGATTTCTGATAAGAATTGGTTCTACACCTTGTATGAATCCGACTGTTTCCTTGACGGTAGTGTAAGTATCATTTTACTGTGATGGTCTTCATCCTTTTTTCTTTTTTCGCATACTAATTTTTAAATATTTATTTTTCAGCATATTGATGTTTTGTTCTACTACATCCGAAAGATTGGACTGTATGCGCTTGAACCGTCTCAGAAATTTACTACCACTGATAATTTTTTCGACCAACAAATGAAGTCACTATATTCTTTGTACATTGTTAACTCATGTGACCCCCGGATTTGTACGATCAATAGTGTCATTGTCGACTACATGTTTGGCTTCAAAATTATCTGTGGGCAGTCATGGCTCAATGTTGATCACTTACTCTTTCCGATTCATGTTGAATTGCAAGGCGTAGGCCATTGGATATTAGGGAGGTTGTCGTTCGCAACTAGGACGTTGATGATTTATAACTCCTATCGATCGACTGATTTTGACCAGGTTGTGCTAGAGAGTGTTAAGCGATATTCCATATTGATACCCATATTTCTTGATTTGGTACACTTTGTCTCTAGACGTGCTGACATCAAAACAAACATTGGTCCCTACTCGGGCAAGGCAGAGAATGATCCTCTTGATGTCATTTTCGTGGAAGATTTGCCCCGGCAGCAATGCTGGTAAGTTGTATTTTAATTTAGTTTACAACTTTGATATGTTCTTTTTTATTTAACTATTAATTACATTTTTTCTATATTTTTTGTTTACATTCTTGCCAGTGATTGTGGTGCATTTGTTGCTGCTTTTGCGGAGTATTTTGTTTCTAATGAGCCCATCAATCCTGATACCTTTGACATTGATGTTGAGCGGTCAAGGTTTGCATACCTATTGTACACACATGGAAAAATGAAGCAGGAAAAAGAATCCGAGAGTGATGATGATTCGCCGGGTCCGTTGCCGGCAAATTATCGAAGTTCGCTAGTAGTTCCCCCTACTAATTAGCATTAGGAATTTTGATGTTGTTTAGTGATGTTGGTTGATATTGTTTTCTATCATGTATTTTTGTCCGACTATGTAGACAAACTAAACTCTGGTGTTTCTCCTTTTTGGGCATGGTGTGTTATGGAATATGTTGGACATGTTTTGAATGATTGTATGTTATCAGGTTTATTTCTTGTTGTTTTTATGTATTGTATTACATTTTCTGCAATTCATATGTTGTTTTAAGGAATATTTGTAGTATTTCTGTATTTTACCTGTAATATTTTTCATGTCTATCAATGACTATCAGGTCCCAATATTTTTTGTACTTGTGTAATTTATGTGTTTATTTGTGCAATTTCTAAACTATTTTATATCTTGTGAAAAAGATGATGGTTTTATTATGAATAACTGATTTATTTTTAGTAGTTGTTTGAATTGACAATATTTTTGGCACGTTTTGATGTTGTTCTTGCATTATTTTTTGGATTTTTCATGGTTGTTGCTATCAGAATCTTATGTGTCCATTTGGTGTTTACTTTTTGTATTTTCTGAGTTTCTCTTTGGGTAATCTAAACAGTATCTTAACAATCAAATTACATACAAATCTATACACAATTACACTAATATCAAAATATCAAACTACTACTCCACATACATACCGATTTCAAAATGTAGTTTAAAAATCGATACCACCAATATAACACAAGGTCAAGGACCAATCGCAACCTATATAAAAACCAATATATCAAATCTGTTGCACTCAAAAAATATTCACAGTTTGTAATTAGATCAACAGAGCATCAACTTTGAAAATAATTGAAAAATAAAACCTGCAACTTCAACAATGGTTATCTCCTCTAATTTTTGCAGGATTTGGGCAGGTCTTTACATTATGGCCCCTCTCGTCGCATTTTCCACACTTGTTCTTTTTAGGAGGCTCAAAAGCAGACTTGTATCGTTCGTTTCGCCTACGCCCCGATTTCGCTCTGCCTATAGGTGGTTGCACCATTCTCTGTTTTTTATTGTCCACAGCATCAAATGTTTGCGAACCTTCGATAGGATAAACTGCTTCAGCATACGTCTCCAAAAAGTTTGCCGTCTTGTAGTAATCGGAGCAAAATGGCACTGGATCAATATGTAAAGATCGGATGACACGTATGGCATGTGGACATGGTATCTCATCCATTTGAAATCGATTGCAAGTGCACGTCTTGGCATCCAAATTGACGACATGTGAATACACATCGTTATACACCTTATAAACTTGGTCGCTTGCCTTCTGGACCTGTCATCATATACACAAATTTAGTTTCATCCACAAATTCAGTTTCATACAGAATACTTATTCTATTAAATTATTTCAATATAAACATAATATAAACTTACAAACAAATGAGAAGCCACTTTGTAATTTTCTTCAATGATATTGTTTGCTTTTTTGTCAGGATAGTAAACATACACTTCGCCTCCTCTCGATTTGCCACGTTCCATTTCTGTTGTATTGATCTCAAAGATTCAAGCAACGTTGTTATAGGTAATTCACGCACCACTTTTGTAGCCGAGTTTATAGTTTCTGCTGCATTTGACGTCATTGTGAAGTATCTATTTTCTTGACAGTGGATACGAGCCCATTTGTGAAAGCCTATAGTTTCAAGATGTGTTGGTACCCTTGGACCCAACTTCTTCAGTTCCACCATGTACTTGTTGAACTCTTCCTTTGTATATGCTCTAGAGGCTCCAATAAATGCATTCTTAACTGCCGTTGTTTCCATTATGAAGTGCTTCCTCAAATTGTTGGCGATATGGTAAGTGCACAAACAATGCGAAGCTTCTGGATATACCTATAGTAAAGTGAAATATAAAATAATTTTATAAAGTACAGAACATAATCATTCAAAAGTCAACACTAATTTTATATTATCTTGCAGGTCATCCATAAAAAGAAGAACTATACTGGTGTTTTTCATAATTACCTTTGATATGCCGTATTTAATGCTGTAATGTTCGTCTGAAACGATGCATAATCCCTCTCTCTCAGGTAGGGCAGATTTCAACTTGCTGAAAAACCAAGAGTATGACTCATTGTTTTCCGAGTCCACGACGCAGAAAGCTAGTGGGAGTACGTGCGAATTTGCATCTTGCGTACATGCTGTGAGTAAAACCCCCCCGTATGTAGACTTCAGAAACGTTCCATCAACCACAATGATAGGCCTACAATGTGGCCAACCCTTGATCGAAGCATTTAGAGACATGAACAGGTACATGAAATGTTTATCTTCAGTAGTACATAGATTCACAATGCTTCCGGGATTCGACTGACAGAGCTTTTGGAGGTATTCATTAATGTATTCGTATGACTCATCCGGTTTTCCCTGTACCTCGTCTAGAGCCTTGAGCTTTGATCTCCATGCCTTTTTGTATGATAAATCGATACCATATGTCAACTTCATATCGTGTATAATTTCTCCAGGGTTGTATTTTGTATTCACGTTTGTGAATTTCCCCTTTATGCATTCACTAACAAGTGTTGACGTGGCTTGTCGTTGGTTGTTTGTTCTCACCTCAAACGGACAATTGTGATCATTCACCATTTCCCGGATTTTGAACATACTCGACTGTCTTACTCTAGATGATTTAATGAACCAGTTGCACCCATCCCATACACACTTTACGAAGTACTGTTTAGGACATGATTTTTCTACCTTGAATTGGAACTGGTTTTTGATTGCATATATCGCAAGCATTTTCTGCAGACTTGTTTTGCTGGGAAAAGAATGTCCGCTGATGGATTGTGCATCACTTCGACCGCATTACCTGATGTCGAATCAACAACTCCAGATGTGGTCTGTTGTTCTTCAATACTTGATGCTGCTAATGACATGGCTTCGGCAGCTTTCCTTGCAAAATCCATAAAATTCATTGAGTTTGAAGCCCCATAGTCAAACTGATCAAAGTTTGAAGCAGCAACAATACACTCATTCAGTGCAACTTCATTGTGACCGGCATTGATGAGGAGTGGAACTGGTACCAAAGCATTTTTCTGTTCCTTAATCACACATACTGGAAACTTAGTGTAATCAGCCTCCATTGACTTCAAATCCATGTAGAATCCAAGGCTTTGATCATCATCAATTTTAATTGCTGGATATCCATCTCGTACCTGATACTTAAAACTCAACATTGATTCCATTTGGTTTATCTTCAGTAGATCTCCAACTTGCTTTGTGAAATCTCTGAAACAAGTAGTCTGATTCACCGAAATTCCACCAACTTCGAAATCAATGTAAGTGTTGTTACACCACTCCCCATTGTAGTGCAAAAACACCATAATTGGAGACATTTTGCTACAAACTACCACACAAAAAACCTCGATTAATAAAAAAAAAAAAAAAAAAAAACGGATTGGCTAAAAAAAATACACATTCAATCTGATGAAATCGAATTCTTGTTTTTAGATTCTGTTCAATGAAAAAAGCATTGGCTACCTCAAATCAGACGAAAAATATTCGAAATATACCTTTAATCTCCCAGATCGATGTCGACTTGAGATTTGAATGACAGTGTTTGCGAGCTCGAGATTCAGAAAACTCCTTCTCGACACGATTTCCGCATTTCCATACCAGAGAGGTGATTTTTTCTGTTTTGGAATCTTCCTTATTAGTTGCATCTCTTTTATTCCAAAAAATCGCGAGCTGATTTCGGTGAGAATCAGCTGAGCACCGATTTTCTTTCCTTCTGTTTTAGTTTCGTAATTTTGGACATTAACTTTTATGCGGCCACAAATCTGCGTTTAAAATTTTAATCTCATTTAATTGGTCTTGTTGTGGGTTTAACACGTGGATGTGTATTTTTGCCTTTTTTTTTACTCTTTGAGCTATTAACATCGGCCCAAATTATTTTAATTTTCCAGCTTATTTGAAGTAAATTCTGGCCCTTTGAACTACTAAATTGGCCCACTTGGATATTTTTTTAAGCCGAATTGTTAAATATCTTGGCCCATTGGAGTTAAAATTTCAGCAGCCTCATTCTTTTTTCTTCCCCACGTGTGTCTGACCGATTCAAAACGTTGTTGAGATTTTGTGGGGAGATCTATCGACTGCGTGCGTCTCTCTATCGCTCATAAATCTCGACCAAGGAGAATGTTACTTCATCAGAAAGTTCTATCTCAATCGTTAGCAGCCCTCTCTCTTTCTTGCATATCAGTAGCAGCGTATATAAAAAAAAAAAAGAATTTTGCCGCCATTATTTCCCGTGAGACTCAGTTCGCCGACGTCTCTCCGAGCATCCCTTGCCGTCTCCGACCACCGCGCCCTCCTCAGCAAGCAGCCGTTGACTAGCAGCCGCCATCCACGAACAGCCGCAGCAGGCCCGTCAGCAGCCCCGTCCACCATTATTTCCGGCGACCACCATCCTCGTCGCGCGTCCGAGCCTCCGACCAGTGACCGTGACCGTCGCCGTCGTCGACCCCTGAGCAGTCCTGTCGTCGCCACAGTTCGTTGGAGTAGCATGTCGTGTTTTGTCGCCGTTCGCAGTCGAGTCGTTCATCGATCTTTCGAGTTTCCGTTCGTCACCAAGTCTCAGCCACCGTTCATCGTGAGAAGTCTCTGTCCATGGTCAGACCATTCGTAAGCATTGTCATGTTCGTCGAGGCTTTAGGTTCCATCATCCGTTCGTTTCATTCATCTCATCCAATTTTTCAACCGAATTTGTAGATTCCCGAAGGAAGGTATATAGCTCAAACCTTGTTGTTATTATCGCTCGTGTTGAAATCGTTCGATTATATCATGTTCGGAAAAATTGTTTTTTGTTGGTTGGTCAGTTTACGTATCGATTCGTATATTCGTGATATTCGTTGTGTTATTTCGTGAATTTTCGTGGGTATTCGAAACTCTTGATTTCGGAAATCAAGCTTCTAGTTGCTGATCGCCTACCCAAGAGCCGGGGTGCCGACTGCCGAATAGGATAGAGAACGTATCTGGAGGGTCGTTATCATCTTATCATTCGTGTAAATGTTTCGTTCGAGCTTTGTTATTGTCGTCTCGTTTTTCGAGCCCAAAAATCCCAGTTTTTATAAGTTTTTTAAACTCTGAAAATTTATTTTTATTTCTAAATTTTTCTGAAATTTTTTGAACCTTCGGCATGCTCGAAATCATTGTCGAAAGTTGTCGCCGGATCTTGTCCCAGCCGTTCAGCCTCAGTTCTGGTGAGCCGCAGGCCATGTTCATTTGTCTCGCAGCCCAGCCGGCCTGTTTCCAGCACACAGCCCACACCAGAGAGCCCATGTGTTTAGCCCGTTCCTGAGCCAGCACCCTCCTTTTTCCCGCAGCCCATCGGCCCACTAGCCTTTCCCCAGTAGCCCACTGTCGGAGCCCAAATTCGCGCAGCCCCTTTTGCAAAGGGAGAAAACGCGCTGGCCGTGTTCGCCTGCATTGAGCCCGCACGCGGCCCGTCAGGAGTCAACAGCTCCAGCCCGCGAGTCACAGCTGGTAGCAGGCCTGGTCACGGCCCAATTCGCGTTAGAGAAGCCCATTTCACGCGCCATGCCCAATTTCGCGGCAGCTTTTGCCCAGCGCGGCCCAGTTGTAAATTTTGGTGTTCCGACAGTCCGTTTTTCGTGCCGAACCCATTTTAAAAATATACTATAAAATGAGAGAAACCCAAGAAAAAATATTGAAGTCTCGTGACCCATTTTCCTTTTTTGAGTCTTTTCTTATAAAAATTTTCGAGAGTTCCAAGTCACGAAAAATTCAATAAAATCCCTTAATCATTATTTTTGATTAAGTGTGGGTTTTCTTTAATTTTAGAGCAGTGAGGTAGATTATTAATATATTATCTCTCATAAATGTAGGTTTTTGAGGAAGTCGAGCATCACCAGTCTACTCGAGCCTGTGGGCTATTTATCGTCTTATCTGCTGATCATGTGGGTGTTGATAAATCTTACCATGTTCGTTATTCTTTATAATTGCTTGTCTTGACAATCAATGTATGCATGTGAACCATTAGTCTATGAGAGTGTATCTTCATTGATGTTGCCGACGTTCTCCTATTAATAGCCACTGAGTATTGCTCCCACTTATTGGATTTGCTAGTGGTAAGTTTCTGACGAGGGTTTTGTCTTCAGGAGCTGTGTGTACACATGAGATAGCACTAGGGCCGTCTAGGAGGTAGACTAGATGATTTGTGTTCATGCCAGTGAGCTAGTTGGTTTGCTCACCCCCATTATTTCCCCCTTTTCAAGTTGAGCTGGTGGCGATGACAAAGGACGGACGGACGAGTGGTTCATTGTGTTTGACGTGTTGATCTGATTATTTGCTTCCGCTTTATTATTATGTTTTATCATGGTGAACTATTTATGAGCTGAATTATTGAGCATGACTAGAGATTTGGTTTTGAATTGACATGACATTGTATCGAGATTTGTTGATGCGCATGTGATATTATGACTATATGATTCCCTTAGGATGGTTTATTCCCAAGGACATATGATTTGGATGTTTGTTGAGTAATGTCTGTTAACCAATTTCAAACTTTAAAATGATTTACGAAAATTTAACTCTGATTTTTGAAAAAATTCGGTATTTTGCATATAAAAACAACGAGGCTTTACACAACCAAAAAAAAAAAAATCCACAATTCATCATTTAACTAAATAAGAAAAAAGTACCACTGAAAATGAATAAAAAATTCTTGTTGAAATTAAAATTCATATTCAATCAACAATAAGAAATGAGGAATGAAACCTTACAAAAACGATAGAAATCACAAGCTTATGTTCCCAACGTCTTCGGCTCCAACAATTCGAGCACAAGTCAAAAGCAAAAATTGATAAAAATTATAAGAAGAACTACTTACGAGGAGTTTTAAGTATTTTCCTGAGCCTTGGAATTGTCCAGGGCTATTCATGGTGTGTTCCAAAGTGTCCCCATGATCTGGTACAAATTTCTATTTAAAGAGTTTGAAGAGAGGCCAAAAATTTGTTCAGGTTCATGGACGTTACAATTTTAAAAATTGTCTAGATATATAGACGTTACGCTCCTGAAAGTTTATCTAGATACATGGACGTTACACTAGCTCCTGAAAATTCGTCCATATTTACGGATGTAACGCTTTGTCTTTGAGTATTCGATGAAGTTATCCTAATAACATTTTTCTACAAAATAAAATACAAAAATAGGCGAAATATATACAAAATGCAAAAATAAAATAAAAGCACAAAATGAAAAAAAAATCATTCTAAACGATTGAAAAATCTATAAAACGAGCTCAAATTGACTCAAACAAATACTATAAAAGACAAAAAAATGCCAACAAAAAATATAGGATAACTGATATTTCATGTAATTAATGTATTTTCTACTTAAGCATAAAATTTAACAACAAACACGTTTGTTATTAGTAACTAATACGTGGCCCGTGCGATGCACAGGGAAACAATATTACGATTATATTATGAATTAAATATAAATAACATTAATCACGATTTACCAATTATTTTCAAAACCGGACCAGACAGGACAATTTGATCAGATGGGTCGAGAATCATATTATCAACCAGTCCGGTTCGCTTGAATAAAATATTGGCTAGCAAACCGGTCAACACCAATCGATCAACTACCAGTACAATTTTTTAAAGAAATTTTGCTACATTTAAAATTATTTTTAATAGAAATAAAAATGCAGATTTAAATAAAATAGAGATTTATAAACTATGTATCTTTTAGTTTAAACGGATATTCTAATTGTCATTTGTCGTTTACTAACAGTTGATTCACTGCGCAAATCGAATCCATAGTACCTATATAAGTGAAGTTCAAATAACATATTATTTTGAATCAATTTATAAAAATAAAGGGAATTTTAAAAAATACAAAATTAATAACATTGTTAATAAAAACAATAAACTATCAACATTTATTACATATTAATCATACAAATATTAATTAAGAATGAAAATTTAACTTGGATAAAAAACTACACATTTGTTTTATTAAGCACATAAAATCCATATAATGGATAGCATATTATGTAATGTATATAAATATTGTAAAGCAGCACAAATTAATAAAACATCGGATCAAATTTACCAAACACATAATTGAACCAAATAATCAGCCCCATCTACCTTCATACTATATAAGAAAACTCGAGGGTGCGTGTCTTACCGACACGTGGACACCCCGAACATTCGTTTATCGGCCTTTGTTGGTTTATATTTTTTTTTGTTTTGTTTTTTCCTACCTAAATTGTTGGGCCTTTTTTTGGGCCCAAATGGTATCGTTTTTAGGCTGCGTCCTTTGCTGCCTATTATTATTTTTTTTCAATCCATTGGATTTATTTGTGGGGCCAGAAAGTGTCGATTTTTTGCATTCCCATAAAAAATTCATCATGTACTCAACCTTGCTCCGCCGATTTACTGCCTTTCTCCCTTCATCTATGATGATTTGAAATTATTTTTTGTTTCTTTCATTTCATTTTGTTTCAATTATTTCTGTTTAATTCTCCCATCTGCTTTGTCGTCTCGCAGCGTGTTCGAGTGCTTCTCGGCATTCCTCTTTGTATTTTGATTTTAATCAGATAAGTTATAATTAAATTGTTTAATTTTTTTATTCTGCACCTCATAATGTGTTTATTTGTGTGATTGCAGATTATAAAAAGTACAATAAATCTTCCAATTAGGTTGTCTTCTTTTGACTGAACTGATTTGATAGCTTTCTGTTTGCAATTATAGATTTTTGGCTTGCAGCTGCAGCCATTTTGGTTTTTCTATTATATACGTGTCCATTTTGTTGGGAAAGTATGAATTTTTTTTTTAATCATCTTTCTATGGTTCGTATATGGCTAGAAGGTCAACACCTATATTTTTTGCTTTTCATTAGCTGATTAGGTTTTAATGATTTTTTTTCCTGCTTATTTTATTTGCAGTTACTTTTTCCTGCTTTGTTTGTGAATATCTGCATATTAAATTTATAATTAGGAACGTGTAATTTGCATTGTATATAAGTGGTGACCGCAATTTTTGCTCTTAGTTGTCTTTATCCACAACAGTATGTATCTTCTTCTTTCTCTGTATTTGCTTTGCTTACCTTTCTCTTCTTTTATTTGTTGTATTTGGAATATTTGTACTCTTCCATTTGAATATTTGAGTTTGCAGATGTTTTTTGCCGTTTTTGGTTTACAATGGGAAGTTCATTGCATATGAAATATTTCGTGTGTGAAAAGTTTGTCAAATTTATTATTTAACTTCATCTCCTTAGTTCTGTTGTGTGAAGGGACTGTGTAAAAAATTATATACTTTATTGTTCTAAAGTTTTGATATTTTTCTTGCTATTCTGTAGATATTTTCTAACAGCTGCATTTATTTTGTTGTTCCTTATTTTGCTTCCAAACACATGGCATGGCTATGTTTTGTGTGTGTTGGTGATTTGAGTTACATGCTCCTTTTATTGTGCTCATGCTCTCTAATCCTATTTGCTTGCTTTTTTTTTTTAATAGGTTTAACTGGAATGGACTTGACAATTTTATTTATTTTTTCATTCTTTAATGTAGATGCCAGTCTGCTTCTTAACTGTTTGCTATTATTGGTCATTAGTTCCTTTTTTTTTCCTCATAATTTGTTTGTGTTGAAATATATTTTGTCTTGTTTCATTAATGTTTAGATCAATATTGGATTATTCTTGAAATAGATAGTTCTTTACTTTACTTTTAGTTATTGCAATTTCTTCTTTATCTTTTTTTTAACAGTTTTTTGACCTAGAACAATTAAAAAACCTAAACCTGGTACTTAATGCATGTGTTTTTTGTTTTTTTGGATTTTTTTTTATTCTTTTGTCAGGTGCCCGCGCATACCTTGGTGCTTGTTATCTCAACTTACGCATTTCTGCTTCTTCTGTTCACTTTGCACAGGTTATAGTCTGAAACCATTAATTAGTTTTTTCTCAGAGAAAAAAAAAATTCTATTAGTTTTCTTGTTTTATTTTGTCCGTTCTTCCCATGGGAAGAAAAAGAAAAGAAATGCAGGATCCTTTACCAAGTGGTGGGGATCCCTTGGCTAAAAAACGATATAGGCAAGAGGCCATTAAAAGATGGAAGTTAAAAAAACTAAACAGAATTCAGCCTCATCGTGTTGCTCATGTGGTAGATGTTGAAATGAATGATTTTACTGTTTGTGCTAATGAAACACCTATTGTTCGAAATCTTGATGCTATTGTGGAGGTTCAAAAAGAGATTTCATCTGTTGATGTTTTTCATGAGATAGTTGATGTTGATAGAGAGTCTCATAGGGATGGACCAAAAGAAAGTCATCTTGTCGAAACTCTAGATGTTCAGAGAGAGTCAATTAGACAGGCGGCAATAGAAAAATGGAAATTTAAGAAAAATAAAAAATCAACTAATAATGCACAGGTGCCTGTGATACAAACACCTGTCCACGAAGTTAGACATAGTGCAACACTTGAAAATATAGATTCTGTTGTTGTTTCCAACATGTATAATCATCTTGCTGAAACAAGTAGTGCTCCACAAAGAAGAAAAAATCAAAAAAGTTTGGTGGGGAGTGCTGCTCATAGAAAAAAGACCAACAAAGTTAATCAGATTAAAAGTTTGACAGATGGCAGGTATCGATTAGAATCAATTCCTTTGGCGCCGTCACAATTGCGTAGTAGGCATGATTGTCCGCATTGTTGTGCCAAAAAAATTGAATATGAGACATATAATTTATGTTGTTTGAATGGAGATGTTTTTTTGGCTTCCAATGATGCTCCTCCAATATTTAAAGAACTGTTTACATCTTCATCGGATGAGTCTACGTTGTTTAGAAACTGCATACGTACTGTAAACAACCATTTTGCACTAACTTCAATGGGAGTTCACACTGACAAGAATTTAGAAAAACGTAATAAAGGCATTTATACCTTCAGGATTCAAGGGCAGGTTTATCATTTTATAGGAAATTTAACTGAGTCTAAAAACTTGCAGCTGTATTTTCATGACACTGATGATGAGGTTATTAAAAGATTGGAAGAATGTCCACGTTTGACAGAATCATTAATCAAAAAAATTTTAACAGTCCTTGAACAAAATCCATATGTGAAATTTTTGAAAAGGCTTAGGGATATACCCGATTTAGAAACTTATGAAATAGTTTTGAAAACTTTGCCTAATGTTGATCAAAGAGTCTTTAACCAACCTCAAGTTTCTCAAATTGCTGCACTGTGGGTTGAGGGGGAGGAAAATGGAGAGTTAGGCAATAGAGATATAAGAGTATATTCGCATGGTGGACATTCACATAATATAAGTTATTATTTTGGTTGTTATGACCCGTTGCAATATCCGATACTTTTTCCCTTAGGAGAGGTGGGTTGGCATCAAGGTATTAAGAAAAAAAAAACTACAGTTGATGTGAATAGAACTAATTCCCTTCAGCCTACTGAATTTGTTGTGAGACCTGATTTAGCAAATGATTTTAGTCAAATGCTTGATATGGAATACTCAGGTGCGTGGTTTTTATTTAGCGGAAATGCAATTAATTTGTTTTTTTTTATTGTCTTTCATTTCTCATTGAAAGTCTGACCATTACCTTTATTTTCCTTCGTTTCAGCTGAGTCTATCAAACCAGATTCTGAAACATTCGTGTCTGTTAGAGCATATTATTCATTTAAATTACAGATTAGAGATCATGATAAATCATATTTGCTTAGATCTGGTAGACTTTTGCAGCAATACGTGGTTGATATGTATGTCAAATTAGAATCGCAGCGTTTGGATTTCTTTATACTGCAACAAGAAGAAATTAGGAATGAATACTTACAAGGAATTCAGGACGCTTTAGCCTCCGGTGAGACTGAGGGATCAAAGATAGGTCATAGAGTTTTCTTACCAGCCAGTTTTATTGGTGGGCCAAGGAATATGAAAAGGCGATATATAGACGCAATGACTTTAGTCCAAAAATTTGGCAAACCTGACATATTTTTAACTATAACATGTAATCCAAATTGGCCTGAGATTAAACAGTTTTTATTGCCTTTTGAAGAAATACAGAATAGACCAGATTTAGTGGCTAGAGTTTTTAATGCCAAGCTGATTAAATTAAAAGATGATCTGTTTAAAAAAAATATATTTGGTGAGGTTGTTGCATATACATATGTGATTGAATTTCAGAAAAGAGGCTTACCTCATGCACATATTTTGATAATTTTACATCCAGAATTCAAATTATTTAGGACGGATGAATTTGATAGAATAGTATGTGCAGAAATACCAGATAAGCATGTGCATCCATATTTACATAGTGTGGTTAAAAAACATATGATGCATGGTCCTTGTGGAGAATTGAATAAACACAATTCATGCATGACTAAAAAAGAAAAGTGCAAATTTAAATATCCTAAAGATTTTTGTGACGAAATAACGCAAGTTTCAGGTGCTTTTCCACAATATCGTAGGATGGATAATAATAGAAAAGTTAAAGTGAGAGGCAATCAACTAGGCAATAGATGGGTCGTACCATATAATCCATATTTGCTTGCAAAATATAATTGTCATATTAATGTAGAGGTTTGTTCTACTATACATGCAGTTAAATACATATACAAATACATATGTAAGGGTCATGATAGAATCAATTTTCATGTTGCTGCGGACAAGCCAAATGACTCTATTGATGAGATTCAACAATATACAGCTGCTAGATGGGTATCTCCTCCAGAGGCTGTTTGGAGAATTTATAGATTCTCCATGGGTGAAATTAAACCAGCAGTCATTCATCTACAGTTGCATTTAGAAAATTATCAGAGCATTCGCTTCAAGAAAAAAGATAAGCTTAAGAATGTAATTAGAAATCCTGCAAACGACAGAAAGATGTTGACACAATTCTTTTATATGAATAGAACAGATGAGGATGCTAAAGAATTGAATTTAACATACCCAGAATTTCCTCAATACTTTGTATGGCTTGTGAATGAAAAAAGGTGGAAAAGGCGAGAACGACAGGAATCAGTGGGTAGAATCGTATCAGCACATCCTGCTGAAGGAGAGCGTTATTACCTTAGATTATTGTTGTTAAAAGTGCGTTGTCCTAAATCTTTTAATGACCTAAAATGTTTTAATGGAGTGTACGTGAAAACATTCCGTGAAGCAGCACTTATTAGAGGATTATTGAAAGATGATCATAGTCAATATTTATGTTTAGAAGAGGTCGCACAATTTAAGATGCCTTATGAACTTCGAAGACTTTTTTCTAATATTTTAGTTTACTCATGTCCAAATAATCCACGGGATTTATTTACTAAATACGAAGCCTATATGTCTGAAGATTTCTTTAGACAATCAAGCCTAACTGTCGTGCAAGTTAGAACAAAAGTTTTGCAGCAAATTGCTGAGTTTTTAGAATCTATGGGGAAATCTATTCATTCATTTGATTTAATACCTCATGATATAAAAGATCTTAACACTGCAAGTTTAACAAGAGAATTAATAGCAGAAAAAAATATAAATGTTACAGTTGAAGATTTAAACGCAATAAATTTATTAAATGAAAAACAAAGAATTGCTTTTGATGAAATATGTGCTCGCATATACAATAATAGGTCTGGAGCTTTTTTTATAGATGGTCCTGGTGGAACAGGTAAATCCTTTCTTTATAGAGCTGTGTTGGCAGATGTCAGGTCAAAAGGCTACATAGCTTTATCAACAGCAACTTCTGGTATTGCTGCCTCTATTTTACCTGGTGGTAGAACATCACATTCAAGATTTAAAATACCATTGGACTTATCAAAAGGCACAAATTGTACAGTCAGCAAACAAAGTAGTCTTGGGGTATTACTCGGAGATAGTAAATTATTTATTTGGGATGAAGCACCAATGGCTAAAAGATCTGCAATAGAATCATTAGACAAGTTGCTTAAAGATATATTAGAATCGTCAGAAATATTTGGAGGTAAAGTTATTGTTTTTGGAGGTGATTTTAGACAAGTTCTGCCAGTTGTCCGTAGGGGTGGACGAACTGACTCAGTAAATGCTTGTTTAGTTAATTCACCTTTATGGCCACATTTAGAAAAAATTCAACTGACTGAGAATATGCGTGCTAGACTAGACCCTAATTTCACAAATTTTTTGTTGAGAGTAGGAGATGGTACAGAAGAAACAGATGATCATGATTTTATGGCGATGCCTACATTTATAAATACATTAAGTATGAATGACATAGATGAACTTGATAGTCTCATAGATATTGTTTTCCCTAATCTGCATGACATGAATAATGATATATTTACAACAAATAAAGCTATTTTAAGTACTAGAAATAACTTCGTTGACGAGGTCAATAGTGTCCTCATAGATAGATTTCCAGGAGAGGCGGTTGAATATTATAGCTTTGATGAACCTCGAAAATCAGCACATAAAGGCCAATATGAAGATATAATCAATTCATTGACCCCAAGTGGTATGCCATCTCATAAAATAATCCTGAAAAAAAATGCCCCTATAGTCTTGCTGTGCAATTTAGATCCCACAGAAGGATTATGTAATGGAACTAGATTGATATGCAAAAATTTAACTAAAAATATTGTGCATGCACAAATAATTGTTGGTGATTTTGCTGGAAAAGAAGTTTTTATACATAGAATACCACTAGAACCTCCGAGTGATCAGCAATATCCAGTACCATATGTACGGACACAATTTCCCATTAAATTATCATTTGCGATGACAATTAACAAAGCACAAGGCCAGACTTTAGATTTTGTTGGTGTGTATTTGCGTGAGCCTGTTTTTTCGCATGGCCAATTATATGTTGCTTTATCGCGAGCAAGAAAGTCATCTGATGTTGCCTTGCTTATAAAACCACCATTCTTTGACAGAAGGAAAAATAGACACACCAAAAATATTGTATTTCAAGAAGTTTTAGAAAAAGCACAATCATGAACATTTGCTATTTTTTTTCCTAAATGCTTTCTGTAGTAACTCATATGTTGTACAGTTCATTTAAATCCATGTATAAAATTTTCTATTACTAATCTTTTATTATTATTATTATTATTTTCATTTAGCAACATGTCGCGAAAATATCTACAAATTGATGAAGTTACCAGTGAAACTGAAGGTTGGACTGTCATTGTACAAGTTGTTGAAAAAGGCCATGTTCAAATTGGCAAATCAGGAAGGCGAACACCATATCGAAGACACCTTTTCACTGATTCAAAGGTTTAATTAATTACACTGAACTATATATGTGTGTAATTAAAAAAAACAGTACACAAATTAGGCACTAATTGTTTAACTATTTTCAACTAATACGAATTTTTTCTTTTCTTTTCTTTCTTCGCAATAGGGAACCATTGTTCAGGCAACAACTTATGCAGGTCAAGTCCAGTTCTTCGAGAGCCGCATCATGCCTTATAAGAGGTACTATATTTCCGGAGTTAATGTGCAGCCCGCTAATCCACAATATCAAGTCAGTGACTACCCCTACACATGGACAATCCGTTATGATTCTCTTGTTGAGGAATATCCAGAACAATTGCCACCAATGTTGCCTTGCAAAATACAGCTCCAGCAATATCAAAATCTTATTTCCTTTGCAGAAACTGAAAATTATCAGAGTGAGTCCTTTGTTGTTTTCTATGAAATTTAACCGTTCATATCTTCTTACTCAAACATCTTTTTTTTTTCATTATTGATTATTATTACTTTCTTTTATTGTAGATGTTATGGGTGTTGTTGTGCATGCCTTACCAAGAAAGGACGTTTATGATAAATCAAAGACTAGGGATCTTGTCATTGTCAATGAAGAGTAAGTGTGTATTTAAAAGAATACATTTTTTTATTCAATTATAATTATAAAAAAGTATTTTTTCTATCATAAGATTTTTCCTCTATACTCATAAAGAATGATATACATAATTTAATCGTTGCTCTATATAATTCAGAAATAGGCCGATGATATTAACTCTTTGGAATGAGTTTGCAACAAATGAAGGTGCACAATTAGCTGCTACAATTCCTACTGGTAATATCATAATCGCCATGAGGGTGAAAGTAACTACTTTCAACTGTAAGTTCTTGTCTGACAATATTTATTTTTATATGTATATTATTTGTTATAACATTTTATGAACTGTTCACTATTTGATGTCTCATAATTTACATTTTTCAAATGCCCAGTGCTTTCACTGACAACAACATTTGTGAGTGCCATAATGGTCAACCCACCAGTTCCTCAAGCACCCATTTTAAAACAATGGTATACAAAATAATACGTTTCTTATAACTATGCATACATTTTGAAAATGCTAACACAACAAAAAAACAGGTACATAGATCACAAAGAAGAAGTGGCTGCCCTATTGGAAGAAAATGTCTATGCGGATCCTAACTTTCTTTTGCCATCTCCGAATGAATCAGAAATTCTGACAATTCGTATGGCATTAAAAAAACTGCCAGAGGTAATTATTTATCGTTGTGTAAACAGAAATTTAAACTCAACTAAACATTTATAGTCAACCAACTTCAAATTCTTTCTTTTAATGACATATGAAGGTCAAAACAGCATGGATACGAGGAAAAACTGTGCTTGTGCCAGGTCAATCTTCTTACTGGTCGACGGCTTGCCCGAATTGCAACAAAGTGTTGCAGGCACAAGTAGGTTGGATAGTTACATGCACCCAATGCAAGGAAGAGGGTGAAGTGCAACCCAGGTAATAATTAAAAACTTTACTTTCTAAATAAAAAAAATCTTCAAATCATAATCATAATATTGTCGATTACATATTATAGATGCAAGTTTACAATTGGTATCGAAGATAAGACTGGAGTTCTGCATGCTTCTGCCAGCGGACCTGAGGCTGAAGTTCTACTCCCCATCACAACAGCTGAAATGAGTTTATCTAGAAATCATGTTATTTAATTTCATATCCATATTTTTCCTGAAATAATAATAGCTAATATAAGCTTATATGAGTAAACAAATTAAACAATTTTTTTTTTTCCTTCATAGGCAAAAAATTGTGTGGATGTGGAAAGCAACTTCCAAAGCAAGACCATAACATGCTTTGTTAGGCACTATATATCTGATTACCAGGGCAAGGATGAATCAAGGTTTGCTATCGTTGTTTTGTATGTAAATGACGATGAAGATGACAATCAGGTAACATAGAGAGTTTATCATACGGTGGCTATGTTTTTATAATTGTCCTATCAATTAATTATTAATTGATTTCAAATTTTTTTCATCTTTGATCTATTACAGAATTTGGTTCAGGAGCAACAATTCACACCAACAGGCCATAAAGTGCTCTCCATGCTCACTAAAACACCAAATGAATCTTCATCCACCATGAAGATGTCAATTGACAAAACAGGCTCAGTCAAAAGATCACTAAAATTCCAGGATGCAACACCAACCAATACAAGCACTGAACATGACTCACCCGACGATTCTGAAAATGTGCAAGAAGCTGGTAGTTTAAAGAAACGCCGCAAGAACAACTTTTAACATCTAAGTAATCAACATATTTTGGTATCCTTAGCAGGCTGCTCACCCTATATATAACTCTGGACTTTTTGCTATCTCATTAGCAACCTTTTGTTGGAACAAATATGATGTAAATAATCTGCACCAAACCTCTTTTGTTAATGCTTATATTAAGTTTTACTAAGCATGGATGCTTGTTCAAGCTTAGTAAAATTAATATTAGCATTATTGTCCTATTGCCCTATGTAATTGCAGCACTTATTTTGTATGTGTTAAGACAGTCTTTCCAGATAAATATATGCACCCATGGTTTTTTGTGATAAGTTTGATTTCAATATGCATTTATGTCAATTCGATCGACAAATTATATCAATATACTATCATTCTTACTGTTTTACTTTCTTCCATCATCTTTAATTATAGCATTTATGTCAAAAGAATAATACTTTTTACATAAACAGATTATACACAAAGCTATGATTAACAATTATATTGATAATTATGTTCCAACCCAAAAACAACATATCATTAAAAAATACACATTAAATACCCAAAGTTCACACGGAACAATAAAAATACACAAATACATATGAATAACATAAAAACCAACACATTAAATAACAAAACAACTTTTATTTAACACATTTTAGACTCTTAAGTTGGTGATGATTTATTTTTTGATGAACAACAAATTATCTTAATAATGTGGGCCGGTTGTGCTAGCCACAGCCGTTAAATTGCTAGTAATAAAAATAATGCAACTCAATTCTTATTGCAAAAATCAACATATTGGCCCATTTACATTAATGAACCGATCCATTTTTTTTTTACTAAAACGGGCCCATTAAAATTAACCCAAATAAATTAAAATTTGTGTCAAATAAACCAAAAATATCCAGCCCAGATCAGCTCCAATGCCTCAATTACGTAAGCCCAATTTTGCTTTAATACACCCGATCGAACAATTAGCAATTAAGAACATCAGAGTAATCCAAATAAATAAGTTACAAAATCCTTTATAGATGCATAGGATTTGAAGCAAATTTTCCATAGGAAATTTGTACCATAAATAAGCAATTCAAATCTTTACCATTACGAATTTTAAATACGTATAGATCAAAAGTCAATCAAAATTTGAATTTAAATCAAATTTCCAAAATAAGTAAGTCAAAGGTTTTGACTCATTTTTTTAATGATCTTTCTACAAATGATTTTTCCATCAACCTCTTTCAATATATATAAATTATAATGTTTGATTTTTTATTTTTTTTCCAATATATGACCTATCATATACATATCATAAATTAATCATGGATCACAACAGGACGATCCCAAATAAAAGCCGAAATCTTTTGACAAAATCAAAGAATCAAAAGACTATCAATTGATTAAAAACAAATGAAACGCGGGCCAGATGATAAACACATGAAGTACGGACCGACGAAAACACATACTGAAAATATATTATCTATACACGCAACATATATTGCTCGATATCTCCACGCGCCTGAGCTTCGTGAGGAGAGTAATTTTTTCGTTTATTATTGTTATACTTCTCCTCGAACTCATTCACCTTTAACAATAGTTTTATTTTTATACTAGTATGAGTCCCGTGCAGTGCACGTGAAAGATATATTTATTAACATTTATAAATTAATAATTCTTATTAAGTAATATTTATAAATTAAAAATATGGAATCAATATGTAATACAATTACCTATACTAATTTATTGAAAATGTTATATAAAGTTTAAATTGTATAAAATTACATAAAAATGTCTATTTAAAATTAGTACACGGCCCGTATGATGCACATAATTTATAATAAATTACATTATATTCGTTTTAAAGTAAGTATTATTTCAAAAATTTTATTCAGTGATTTAACTATAATATGATTCCATAAAATAGTTATTTTGATAAATTGTTATCATATATTTAACAACCTATGTGAATAATGAGTAAAAATATAAATTCGTTGAACTCTTCCAGACCATAAAGGGAATGAATGCCTTAATGGAATGGAATCCGGGATCAGATTAGGTTAAGGCAAATGACTTTTATCATCGGGCCAGGACCTGAGGGAAGTGCGGTCAGTTATATTGTTTCATTACTTAAAATAATTTTTTTTTGTATAAACTATTCAAATAAAAAAATTAAGTAGTTGAATAATTTATTAAACTATAAATAATTGACTATTTTGATTACGTCAAAGTTAGTATTTACCATAAGTTATTGAGTAATTTATTAAACTATAAATAAGACCTGTAAGTTATGAATAATTATTTTTTTATTTTAAATTTTAAATAAAAACTTTTTATTTTTTTAATATATTATATAACAAATTTAAATCATGCAACTAATGAAGATAGTAGCTGCAAGTTTTGTCAATATATTATATTCCAAAATTAAATCATGCAACTATTAAAGATAATAGCCGCAGTATTTGACATAAATGATTATGTACATTAATTTAGGTGGGATTTTTCAAATTTTTGTCAAAAAAATACTCAATAAGGTAAACTAAATATTTTTTTTGCTGATTTTTAGTTGTTGTTTCAAGTAAATAGTACGTAGCCCGTGCAATGCATGGGGAACAATATTATGATTGTACTATTATTAGTAAACTATATAAATAACGTTAATCATGATTTACTTATTTTTTTCAAAATTGGATCAGACCGAACAGACTGACCGTATGGACCACATCTGGCTTATCGACCAGTTCAGTTCGATTGAATAAAATATTTGCAAGAGAATCGGTCAACACCAGTCGGTCAGACTGGTAGTATCATTATGATTTTTTTAATGAAATCTATTAGATTTAAAACTATTTTTAATATAAATAAAAATACATATTTAAACATGAATATTTATAGATTATTTATCATTTAGTATAAACATTGAATAATTTTAAATTGTTCATATATTTAATTAATATTTTTTAATAAATTTATTATAAAAATACTATATATCTATATTAAAATATTAATAGTTTAAATTCTGATGCAATTAATAAATCATTGAATAAATAACTTGATCTGTTTGAAAAATGGTCATCTCCTGAGAATTTTGGATTTACCATACATGAATAAAACTGTAATGCAATATCATTCTGTTCATATAAATATTAATGAAATAATATATAATTAAGTGTTCATAAATCCTTGAACATGTTGTCATAAAAGCATTTTTAATATGATTTTTTTGGAGTATGAACTATATTACATTTATTTCAATAAAGCATATTTAACAGTAAAAATTATATTTAGTTTAGTAATCTATTTGGTCTTGTCAAACTGACACATAACTACATAACTTAGTCACTCAGGAATCAGGGTCAACCTCGGTTATGTCATTGACCATAACCCGGTCACCTGGGATTAACCTCAATTGTGTCATGTATTTGGATTATTATCAACTAATACTAAGCACCTAATTCAATCACTCGATTGATTAAATGAAATTTTCTTATTTTTCTTAAATATATGTAACTTTATGAAATAAAAAATATTTTATGATTCATGTGTAAATGTTTATAACAAACGAAAATATATTAAGATTATAAATTATATATTTAAATATAAGTTACTTATTTCTCACTTTATGCATATTTAAGAATAAACATATTATAAAATTTAAATTAATCGATTGATTTTGCAATTGTCGCGATAACTCAATCCCAATATGAGTTACTACATAACGAAGATATTTTGCATATCAATTATTATATTTTTAAACATAATAAATTTTTAGCTCATATTAAGTACTTATTATAAAAATCAGTATATAAATAAATTAATTGTGAAAAATTAGCATTTACCATTACTTAATTTTTAATTAATTTATTTTCCACCATTAATTTATTTTCTAATAAGAAATGATTAACACAAACTTTTTAATAATCATGATGATTTTGTATGTAATTAAATACTGTCAATATTCGTTTTATGATATTAACGTAAATGACTAATTTCATAGTTTGTGATTTATTGTCGAAAACATATTACCAAAATTTGTTGTCATCTATTTTTAAATATATTTTCATTTTTAAACATATTTATTGATGCATAATTGTTTTCAAATAATATGAGACATAAATTGTTCAAGAAAAGTTGGCAGTATTTTGGCCTACAATTTAACTGCACTATAAAAAGTCAAAGAAGTAGGACAATATTTAAGCATACAATTTTGAAAACTAATTTCATGCAAAATTATAACACTTAATTTTAAGTTTTATGCAAAAAAATTTCTTAATAAGTAAGTTAAACTATTTAAGTAGAAAGTCAAATTTTCACTTTTAAATTATCCATTAACCTCTTTTAATATTTATACTATATTGGTAATCATTTAAAATAACTAAGTTTGGATATATGAAATACCACATTTTAAGATCGACCAAAGAATGTTGAGATAACTACCCATAGATATTTTTTAAATAAATTTTTTGTAAATATCCAAGATGATTATGTTTGTTACGAATTTCCGGGTTTGAAACACGGCCATTTCTTGCATATCCCAAATTTTCAAAATTTTGGATTCTTAGATGACATTAATTAAATTGGTTAGATTTTTATGTTAATATTTATTAAATAAACCACTTAATAATTGGGGACATTATGATATTTTGGATTCTAGCACTACAAGAAATCTGCGAAAAAATGACGACAAAAAGCGTCACCAAAGTGTATTTTTTCGTCACTTTTGGTATTTGGTGACGATTTTCTGGCGTCACACAAGCGTCACTTTAAGTGCGTGGTATTTCGTAAAAATGACGTTCCAGTGTCGTCACTATTTGGTTATATTTTCGGTGACAATAACTGTTAGAGTAGGGTACCCGGCGTTCCAATCTAATTGGACGTATTCTACTTGTAAATACAGTCTATTGAAATTATATTATGAATAAGGCATTTCTTTATCTTAAGAGAAAGCATTTATCTTATAATTGCACTTAAGATAAAATCCCTAGATCACTTATGGTTATAAGGTATGGTTGCGCATAGAGATGGTGATCATGGAACATACCTTGAAAGCCGTGATCTTAAATACAGTTCCAAGTCGATGGATGTTTCGAGATGGGATATCGAATAATCCATAAAAGACTTGCACATAGTTTGTATGCTTGTTGGACAAGAATGTTGCATTCCATCAACATTAGCGTAAGACGTAAGTACATTTATGTGGGTGCTTGTTAGAGAACAAGTTCACTGAACATGACCGTATGAAAATTCTTAATGAAGAATTTATTCAGTCGAATAAGAATTTTCATGTTACAATAGTACATGACTAATCCTAAGACTTGAGGCACAATGGTAACTTTGTGCATATTACATTCTACTTTGATTTATCCTTTTGGTAGCTAGCACTATCGTTTAAAGGGATAAGTTGGGTATTATGTTGATATGTATGGAAGTTTGTTAGTGGCCAATAAAGGATTCGACACTTATGAAGATAAGTGAATTTCCTATGTGTTTCATAGTTATTAATCCAAAGTCCTTGGCCAAGGCAGAGATGAATAGTGATTCATAACCGGGTTAATAAACATGAAATAGAATCATAGTTATTAAGTCAATTTGGGTTTCGACAAAATCATACCCAAGACTTAATCGGGAAATTAGATGTCGAAAGGATTTTACATGTATGGAGTTGTAATCGGAATAGGTTTACTCGCTATTCACTTAATACTAGATTCATGCTACTTGCTAGGTGTTACCATGATATGTGGGTTCATAAATTAAAGGGTTAATTCATGAATAAGAGTTAATAAGATTTAACTCAAATTACAAAGTGTTGTAAACCCACTACTAGTATTAAGGTGAACCTAAAAGGTCACACTAATTATGAACAAAGGTAAAGATTGTATTTCTAATGGTTAGAATTAATTGATAAATATCTAATTTGATTAGATATCAATTAAAGGAATATATTAATCAATAAGATTGATTAATTACATTTTGGATATTACTTTAGTAATTAAGGTAATTACTAAATTAATAAAGTTGAATTTTAAAATAGGATTTTAAATTTCAAAAATCCAAAATAATAATAATATGATTATTATAATATTGGGAAAATGATATAATAATAAAGTCTTGAGAAAGATTCTCAAGATTTATTATCCAATTATTATTTATATCTTTAAATATGATTTAAGGATTAAAATAATAAATATGATTATAATAAAATGGTTGTTGATGGTTGTTTGAACTACTTAACATATCTTATTATTTTCAAAGTCAAAAGTTAGTAAATACTATTTAAATAAAATTTGATTTTATTTAATATTACTAAATGTTGATTATTTTATGCTAAAATGTTTAGTATAAATATGTGCAAAATGGTTTTGCATTTAAGTGAAGTTTTTGATCCTAAATTTCTAAGTGTTAGAAAGAGAAGAAAGTGTTCTTCATAAAACTTCAAGAAAGAGTTCTTAAAATTCCCAAATAAAATTCATAAATATTCCTATACAAGAAAACCGAGTCTTTTCTACTAGCGAAGGAAAGTCGTCGGAACCGGGCTTCATAGGGTGGATACGTTTAGAGGGAAGACACTTGGATTCCTCTAGCGAGTAACCTCAAGTCGTTGAAGTTACAACCGGGAACCGATTCCCTCATCCATCATCAATAGTGAAGGAGTTCAAGACATTCGGTAAATATTTTTACTAGTATTTACTTTATAGTAACAAATCAAAATTTGTATATGATGCATGTTTTAAAGATGACGATCAGTTAATTCGCAATTAGTATGTACGGGTGTTGTATTTATACGATAAATACTTACTTTAAAAAATTTTAAATTCCGCTGTGTACAGCCCGTACGGTACTATCGAACCCAACAGTGGTTTCAGAGCCACGGTTATCGTCTTTAAAACAGATTTGATTTGTTAAGACTTATGAGATAAGCAATATAATTAATTTTTTATATGATAAAAATATTAATTATAAAATTAAAAATCGTTTTTAAGCCACACGAGTCGTGTGACCTTGTCACACGAGTCGTGTGGCATGAAGAAAAATTTTGATTTTAGCTTCGTGATTTTCACACGAGTCGTGTGACCTTGTCACACGAGTCGTGTGAGCTCACACGAGTCGTGTGACGAGCCACATGAGTCGTGTGAGTCTGGGAAGAATTTTAATTTCCATTCGTATTTTTCACACGAGTTGTGTGATAAGATCACACGGGTCGTGTGACCCTCACGCGAGTCGTGTGACTCATAAATTGATATTTTTATGTTCATTTCATTAGATGAATGTTTTAGGGATGATCATGAGCCTCATATTCATTATGTTTGAATGGATGTTTTCATTTTCAATATGATTGAATGAATGAATGGATGTTTAATTATGTTTTCAATATGATTGAAGAAATGTAATTTATCGAGACCTGCGAGTCTCTTGAGATGAAATTTGTAAAATTTTAAATTTTGTATCGTTAGAGATTAGGTCAAGGTGGAGACCGTTCGATGACAAAGGCCCACGCATGTGTGGGTAATTTTACAAGTTGTAATCTCGAAGGCCTGTGCTTGTACGGGTAGATAGAATAAATGTAATAGAAGTAGTTCTATTATTTGTTTTATCACGTACATAGGCATAGATCCATTTTGGCTCGAATGGATCGAATAGGCAAGGACATTATCATCCCACCATGCATTAGATGTATGTTAGGTTTATTTACGCTTTCGTTTCATTAGGTGACTGAAATCGGTAAATAAACGTAAAGATGGTAATCGATGAGATCAAGGAACCCAAACGGATTAATTTGATTAATTCCATATCAAATCAATAATGGATAAAAATAAGTTGGAACTTATTAATCCCGGCCTTCCATCAAAAGTAGATGACATGAGATGCTACGATGTTTTATCATTGGCCACGAGTCGTGGGATGATTCTATGTCGAAAGCTGTGAACTCTATTAAATATATTGATATTCGTGAGACGGATTCCTCTTTGTGCTGGCCATGAGTCGTGGGACACTCTGGTGGGCCGTTATCATGAAAGTTTTGATGGGTTTGATTTGACACCGAGTAATATATATGGAGTCATAAAATTGAGGTATATAAGGAAAGGTGAGGCAAAACATCTTGAAGGTTGTATAGAGATACAATTGTCAAAAAAGTTGACTACCGATAAAAATTGTTTCATGGTGGCATCATAAAATTGGGACATGAAATATTTTATTGGACTTCAAGCCCACTATGAAAATAATGATTTTCATAATTATAATGAGGTTCTAATTAAATTAGTGGGAGACATTTAATGTTAAAGACCTAATATTAAATGAATATAAATTCCATAGTCTAATTATTTTCTGCTTTGTTTGTTATTTTTGTAGATCAAACTACTAAAATGGCTAAGAATCCAATCGCGAGTATCCTTGATCATAATAAATTAACTGGTCCCAACTTCAATGATTGGTTGAGGAATCTAAAGATTGTTCTTCAGTCTGAGAAGCGAGAGTATGTTTTGGAAACAGCTCCTCCTCCTCCACCGGAGGATCAGACTGCTGAAGAGTATGGAGCCTACTTGCGTCATGTTGATGACAATCTCCAAGCTCGGTGCTACATGCTAGCATCAATGTCTAATGAGCTACAGAGACAGAACGAACTACTGAATAATGCTTCTGAAATCCTAACTCACCTGCAAGAGTTGTATGGTGATCGGACGCGACAAATTAGATATCAGATATCTAAAGAGCTTTTCAGGTGTCGTATGACCGAGGGCTCTTCAGTTTATGATCATGGACTGAAGATGATAGCTCTTGTGGAAAGACTCGAATCACTTGGAGTCATTATGGATAATGAACTCTATCTGGATTTATTGTTGCAATCTCTGCCAGCGTCATTCGATAACTTTGTCGTTAACTACAACATGCATAATATGGAAACTGATCTTCCAGGATTATTAAACATGTTGAAGACGGCTGAGTCCACCATTAAAAAGGACAAGCCGGTACTTCTTGTTGGATCCACTTCCGGATCAAAGGCTACTAAGTCTAAGAAAAGGAAGAGGAAGGGAAAGGTTCCCAATAAGCCCAACAAGAAGGCATATAATGATAAAGGGAAGAACAAACAGAAGGTTAATTCTCAGGCCGATCATGAATGTTTTCATTGTGGCAAAACTGGGCACTGGAAGAGGAACTGCAAGGAGTATCTTGCTAGTCTGAAAAGTTCAGGTATTTATTTTGTTGAAGTTAACTTGTCTGTTAACGATTCTTCTTGGGTATTGGATACCGGCTGTGGCTCACATATTTGCAATGATTTGCAGATGATGGCAAGAAGTAATATGCTAGATGGTGAAGAAACAATCCTAAGGATGGGCAATGGGGCAAGAGTTGCTGCTAAAGCTATTGGGACTGTTTATCTAGCATTGAATAATGATGTAAAGATTTGTCTATCAAACTGTTTGTATGTTCCGGATTTAATAAAAAACATTATTTCTATTCCAATATTGGATAAGGAAGGTTTTAAGTTTGTCATTGAAAATGGAAAATGTTCTATTTTCAAAGACACAACTTTTATTTATTCTGGAAATTTGACAAATGGGTTGTATACCATTACACCACAAAGTCCCATCCTAACCATTCAACAAAATAAAAGGAAATTAGATAATCATAGTTCATTCACAATTTGGCATGCTAGATTAGGTCATATATCCGAAAAGCGGATTCACAAATTGGGACCTAAACTCGACCTTAGGGGAGAGGATAGGTTGCCTACATGTGAGTCATGTCTTAAAGGTAAAATGACTAAATCACCATTTGTTGGACAAGTGGAGCGAGCTAAAGGTTTGTTGGATTTGATCCATACAGATGTTTGTGGACCACTAAACGTTAGTGCAATGGGGAACTATCACTATTTCATAACCTTCACTGATGATTATTCACGGTATGGTTATGTTTACCTATTGAGGTACAAATCTGAAGTATTTGAAAAGTTCAAAGAATTCAGAAATGAAGTGGAGAAACAAATTGGTAGAAATATTAAAGTTCTTCGATCAGATCGAGGAGGTGAATATTTGACTAATGAGTTTCTTGATTATTTAAAAGATAATGGGATTGTCTCACAGTGGACGCCTCCTGGAACTCCACAACTCAATGGGGTTTCAGAAAGGAGGAATCGAACATTGTTGGACATGGTTCGATCGATGATGAGTACCACTGATCTACCTCTTTCATTCTGGGGCTATGCCTTAGAAACAGCAGCATATATTTTGAATAGAGTGCCAAGTAAAGCTGTACCCAGCACACCTTATGAGATATGGTGTGGTAAATCACCCTCATACAAATATTTACGAGTATGGGGTTGTACTGCTTATGTAAAGCAGTTAGTGGGAGGTAAGTTGGATATGAGATCCATCTTATGTAAATTTGTGGGGTATCCTAGAGAGTCTATTGGATACTATTTCTATGATCCCTCTGAACAAAAGGTGTTTGTTTCGAGGAATGCTGTATTCTTAGAGAAAGATTTTATCTCAAAGAATAGCGGAGTCATAGAACTTAATGAAGAACAACCACAAATTCCACTAAGTACCACGGAAAACATACCAGTAGAGACTGGACCATCTAAAACACAACCTCTTCGGAGATCCGAAAGGGTTTCTAGGGCGCCTGAAAGGCTATACCTATTGTCAAAAGACAATGAAGAGGGATTCCTTTTGGATAATGATCCAATAAGCTATGATGAGGCAATGTTGGACATTGACTCAGATAAATGGCAAGAAGCTATGCAATCCGAAATAGATTCCATGTATTCAAACAAAGTATGGACTTTGGTTGATCCACCACAGGGTATTGTACCCATAGGTTGTAAATGGGTTTACAAGCGAAAACGTGGTGTAGATGGAGAAGTAAATACTTTTAAAGCAAGACTGGTTGCTAAAGGTTATACTCAAAAACAAGGTGTTGATTATGAGGAAACTTTTTCACCAGTAGCAATGCTTAAATCTATTCGGATATTGCTAGCCATAGCTGCGTATTATGACTACGAGATATGGCAAATGGATGTGAAAACTGCTTTTCTTAATGGAAATATTAAGGAAGACATTTATATGAAACAACCGCAAGGTTTCATATCCAATGGGAGTGAACAAATGGTTTGTAAACTTCAAAGGTCTATTTATGGACTTAAACAAGCTTCGAGGAGTTGGAATATTCGGTTTGATGAAACGATCAAAACGTTTGATTTTCATAAGAATCCGGATGAACCATGTGTTTATAAGAAGGTTAGTGGGAGTGCAGTTACATTTGTTGTTCTATATGTTGATGACATCCTACTCATTGGGAATGATGTAGGGATGTTGCAGTCAACTAGGACATGGTTGTCAAAACAGTTTTCCATGAAAGACTTGGGAGAAGCATCCTTTATCCTAGGGATAAAAATCTATAGGGATAGATTTAAACGGATGATCGGACTATCCCAGTCGACGTACATAAATAAGGTGCTACAACGGTTTAGCATGGAAGAATCCAAACGAGGATATATTCCAATGAGTCATGGGATTTCTCTTTCTAAGACGATGTCTCCAAAGACACCTGAAGAAAGAGAACGGATGAGTCATATACCTTATGCATCAGCTATTGGTAGCATTATGTATGCAATGTTATGTACAAGACCTGATGTGGCTCATGCACTTAGTGTAACGAGCAGATATCAGTCTAATCCAGGTGAAGAACACTGGAAAGCCGTTAAGATGATTCTTAAGTACTTACGAAGGACTAAGGATATCTTTATGGTATACGGCAATGGAGAACTGAAACTAGAAGGCTTTACTGATTCTGGTTTTCAGTCCGATAAAGACGACTATAAATCCATGTCTGGATACTTATTTACTCTGAATGGAGCAGCAGTTAGTTGGAAAAGTTCCAAACAAGAAACAATTGCTGACTCTACGACAGAGGCTGAATATATTGCTGCATCTGATGCTGCAAAAGAAGCTGTTTGGATAAGGAACTTTATCCAAGGGTTGGGTGTAGTACCATCCGTTGTTGATCCAATAATGATTTATTGTGATAACAATGGGGCTATTGCGCAAGCAAAGGAGCCAAGATCTCATCAAAAATCCAAACACATTATGAGGCGATACCATTTGATTAGAGAAATCATTGGTAGAGGCGATGTCGTGATGGAGCGAGTCGACTCAGCAGAAAATATAGCAGACCCCTTAACTAAACCCTTATCACAGAAAGTGTTCGAAGGACATCTTGAGAAGATGGGTCTTAGATACATGAGTGATTGGAACTAGGGCAAGTGGGAGATTGTTAGAGTAGGGTACCCGGCGTTCCAATCTAATTGGACGTATTCTACTTGTAAATACAGTCTATTGGAATTATATTATGAATAAGGCATTTCTTTATCTTAAGAGAAAGCATTTATCTTATAATTGCACTTAAGATAAAATCCCTAGATCACTTATGGTTATAAGGTATGGTTGCGCATAGAGATGGTGATCATGGAACATACCTTGAAAGCCGTGATCTTAAATACAGTTCCAAGTCGATGGATGTTTCGAGATGGGATATCGAATAATCCATAAAAGACTTGCACATAGTTTGTATGCTTGTTGGACAAGAATGTTGCATTCCATCAACATTAGCGTAAGACGTAAGTACATTTATGTGGGTGCTTGTTAGAGAACAAGTTCACTGAACATGACCGTATGAAAATTCTTAATGAAGAATTTATTCAGTCGAATAAGAATTTTCATGTTACAATAGTACATGACTAATCCTAAGACTTGAGGCACAATGGTAACTTTGTGCATATTACATTCTACTTTGATTTATCCTTTTGGTAGCTAGCACTATCGTTTAAAGGGATAAGTTGGGTATTATGTTAATATGTATGGAAGTTTGTTAGTGGCCAATAAAGGATTCGACACTTATGAAGATAAGTGAATTTCCTATGTGTTTCATAGTTATTAATCCAAAGTCCTTGGCCAAGGCAGAGATGAATAGTGATTCATAACCGGGTTAATAAACATGAAATAGAATCATAGTTATTAAGTCAATTTGGGTTTCGACAAAATCATACCCAAGACTTAATCGGGAAATTAGATGTCGAAAGGATTTTACATGTATGGAGTTGTAATCGGAATAGGTTTACTCGCTATTCACTTAATACTAGATTCATGCTACTTGCTAGGTGTTACCATGATATGTGGGTTCATAAATTAAAGGGTTAATTCATGAATAAGAGTTAATAAGATTTAACTCAAATTACAAAGTGTTGTAAACCCACTACTAGTATTAAGGTGAACCTAAAAGGTCACACTAATTATGAACAAAGGTAAAGATTGTATTTCTAATGGTTAGAATTAATTGATAAATATCTAATTTGATTAGATATCAATTAAAGGAATATATTAATCAATAAGATTGATTAATTACATTTTGGATATTACTTTAGTAATTAAGGTAATTACTAAATTAATAAAGTTGAATTTTAAAATAGGATTTTAAATTTCAAAAATCCAAAATAATAATAATATGATTATTATAATATTGGGAAAATGATATAATAATAAAGTCTTGAGAAAGATTCTCAAGATTTATTATCCAATTATTATTTATATCTTTAAATATGATTTAAGGATTAAAATAATAAATATGATTATAATAAAATGGTTGTTGATGGTTGTTTGAACTACTTAACATATCTTATTATTTTCAAAGTCAAAAGTTAGTAAATACTATTTAAATAAAATTTGATTTTATTTAATATTACTAAATGTTGATTATTTTATGCTAAAATGTTTAGTATAAATATGTGCAAAATGGTTTTGCATTTAAGTGAAGTTTTTGATCCTAAATTTCTAAGTGTTAGAAAGAGAAGAAAGTGTTCTTCATAAAACTTCAAGAAAGAGTTCTTAAAATTCCCAAATAAAATTCATAAATATTCCTATACAAGAAAACCGAGTCTTTTCTACTAGCGAAGGAAAGTCGTCGGAACCGGGCTTCATAGGGTGGATACGTTTAGAGGGAAGACACTTGGATTCCTCTAGCGAGTAACCTCAAGTCGTTGAAGTTACAACCGGGAACCGATTCCCTCATCCATCATCAATAGTGAAGGAGTTCAAGACATTCGGTAAATATTTTTACTAGTATTTACTTTATAGTAACAAATCAAAATTTGTATATGATGCATGTTTTAAAGATGACGATCAGTTAATTCGCAATTAGTATGTACGGGTGTTGTATTTATACGATAAATACTTACTTTAAAAAATTTTAAATTCCGCTGTGTACAGCCCGTACGGTACTATCGAACCCAACAATAACTTCAGGCGTCACCATAGAAAAGTATGTATCGTGACGACTAAATCGTCGTTATATGTGTCTCCAAAATCGTGGGGTTATATTGTATTTCGTCACTAATGGTGCACCTTTTAGAGACGAAAGCTGTGTTCGTCACTTTACGGACATACTTAACATGATGCATATTGTCGTCAACGTATGTGTATTTTATTCGTCGCATTAGCTTGTTGTTTCGTCACTAATTGTGTACCCTTCCACGACGAATGAGTTTCGTCATCTTCTTAAAATACATAACATGACGAATATTGGCGTCATCGAATGTGTATTTTATTCGTCTCAATAGATTGCATTTTCGTCACTGATTGTGTACCTTCTCCGACGAATAACGTTCGTCATCTTATTAAAATACATAACATGATGATTTGTTTTGTCATTATTTGTGTATGATTACACGACGATTATTACTTCGTCACCGTATTATGTTACTTATCCTGACGAATATTGTCGTAATATTATTATACGCGTCGTCATGATTAAACGATATTTTAGTGACGTTTTACTCGTCGTCACCATTTTAAATTTTTAAAAGCCACGATTAATTCGTCACTACAGGATTACGGATTTCGTCATTTAATACTATACTTATAAATGACACATTTACACTTCATCACCAATGCATTAACATTTAGCGACGAATCTAATTTGTAATTAATTAAATAGAAAATGCGACAAAGCATTTCGTCATATTAAAAGTTTTTATTGGAGACGATTTATGTTTAGTCATTAAAGTCAGTTATATTGTGACAAATTTATTCGTCTTACTATTGACCACATTAGAGACGACTTGATTATCGTCATTTTAGAGTATTTGTTTGTGACGACATTTTTTGTCAAGTTAGAAATACAAGTAGTTACGAATTTCATAATCATAAACGAAATATTATTAATGACGAATATATATATTACGAAATCATTGTCACTACAACTTTCCACAAGATGACACCCAAATTGAAATAATGCAATATTCATTATGCAAATTAATTGCAAAAAGTAGATACTTTTACAAATTTTATTGCATAAAAGTAAAATACCAATGCTAAATACCATTAATTCCAATAAAATATTATAAATAACCTAAAAAATACCAATGCTAAACAGTCTTTATTCTCTAAACCTCCACGGACTTCAATAAACAAGCCCTTGAGAACTGTTAAAGTTTCACCTGCAAAAGAAAAAAAAAATTGAAGCCTAAAGAACACACATCAACTAAAAAAAATTGATATAACTCATTAATATGATTTCAAGCACAACATAATTTCAGATTATGTTAACATTTACACAACATACTTTAATATTATATAAACTAATCCACACATCATGTATAATAGCACACTTCATGATTTAGTAAAATATTTAAAGATTCAACAATGCCTATATCAATCTTCATGATTCAACACAACATACTTCAAGAATTATTCACCACAGCATGCATCAAGATTCAAGAATTTATAAAAGAATACATCATACATGCATCCTATTACACAGCATACTTCAGGGATCATTACACGGGATTTTCAATCATCACTTTCAACACACTTCATCGATTTTCAAATTTCTTCAATTATGAATTCAAGAAAACTTCATTAAATTTGATACAATGTCAGCATATATAGTTCATCAAACTTTCAACATATTTCATGATAATTCAAGAATGTATAATTATGACTTCATTCAACAAATTTTCCATTTAGATATACAAAATATAAAGATTCCGTTTCAGTATACTTACATTTGTGAATTCATAGTTATTCCATGAGCCATCATTAGCTGCATCAGCTTGTTGAGATTTTCACCCTGCTGGCCAACTTGGCTTCGTAAATCATTCACCTCATCTATGTAGTCAGACACTTTTGTCTTTAGACTGCTCACTTCAGTCTCGGACTCTTGTAGCTTTTGCTGTGTCTGAAAAAGATCCTTGTGAACTTGCTGTGAAGCTACGTCAAAGGCTCTAATGCGTTTACTTGGCGGTTTTGGACCAAACCCAATTCCTTTAGCATAACATGTTCCATGCCCAAGGACCTCGAAGACAATTTCTTTTGAGCTCTTTAAGGTGCCTTCCCCTTCATACTTTTCTTGTGTTTTTTTCATAGAATCCTATTAAAACGTGTAAAATAAAATATATATTAATGAAAACTATGCAAATATAAAATTTGTAAGAATAGCACAGGTATTTAGTTACCCAATTCTGCTCAGCTTCTGTGGATGACCACCCTTTCCTTTCTGAAAAATGCGTGCGTTTATACAACTCAATGCAATCACGTGGATTTCCATTTAGCTCTTTCTCTGACTGACAACAGTGTTTCCATGAACTTTGAACACTTGTTATTTTACAAATAAAAATTATAGACTTGTTTGATATATTATATGATTATACATTATTTAATTTGAAAACAAAGTGTCAGATAACTTACAATCTCATTTCGCCGAACTGTAAATGGTTTTCTTCCAGAGATATGTGGGGCTCGCAACATTTTCCTATTTCCCCCATTCACATAACTTATGCGCTACAACAATGAAATAACTCATATGATGGCATACCAAATTATTTCTTCCTATATTTTAATTGATAAAGGACATATTACCTTATTATGTGCACTCGCAAAATGGTCACACAACTGTTCCCAAGTTTCTTGACTCGGACAATAGGCTGGTTTGTTTGCCTTAGCCTCTTGAGTGGAAGCAAACTTCTTATAATGCATATGCAACTTGTACCTTTTCTGACAGCTACTACATTTCATCCTTTCAATCAAGCATTGTTTCACTCCAGGGACATCAATATTAACATCTAGATGCATCTAAATAAAAAAAAAAAGGGGTTAAATTGTGATCAAACTTGATTAATTTTTATAAGAATTTATAGAATTACAAACCTGCATATGATCAAAGCTTGGTGTCAAATCCTTTTCCTCATCAATGTCTTTCCAGTTTTTGGGAACTGGAAGTACTTCTCGTGTCACTATGCCTATTTGAGTTGAAAGTTTTGCGGACTGCTCACCATTTACCTGTCTTCCTACGAAAGGATCCACATTAATTTTTATTTTATGTCCCGTAGAAGCAAATTTCTTCAATATCCCTTTCCCCATTGTCTGACCACGACTTCTTTTCTTTAAAGATGAACCTGAACCTGTACAAGAACGACAGCATCACGTATATCCAACCCAAAATGAAAACAAAAATATCAATTTCAGCCAAATGATCAATAATGTATACATAAATTAGACATTTGTATCAAGATCATTATGTCATTTTTCATGTCAAAAACTTGAAGTTATGATTGAGAAATTAAAACTATCTCAACATCTTCAAAAATAGACAAACAAACACATATTATAACACTTATACTCATACACAACCAGTCCTCTTAATTAAGGATTATCCTACATTCCCACTGTTCTACTCAAACATTTAAAAACAAAGAACTTTCATTGACTGTCTAACAAAATTATCATGATATTATTGCTGCAAATTCATATTGTCAAAATCTGGAAATGTTTACCTGGGGAATCAGTTGTATCAGGTGTTGAATTTTGATTACTCTCATTTGACTGGTTGGGAAGACTATCGGAGTTTGAATTAATAGAATCTTCAGTAGCTGGAATGAGTGTTTCCTGTGTATGTGGAGCAACTGTCTCTTGAGTAGATGGAACGAGTGTGTCCTGTATAGTTGGCACATCAGTCTCTTGAGTAGATGGCATGACATTGTTATGGGGAATAGAGTCACTTTCAGCAACTTGATTTTCTTCATCTGATTCATTTGGAGCGGGTGACTTCTCATTTTTTTTTGCCTTTAGATGGAGTACTGGGTTTTGGTAGTACTCTTTTGATTCCCCTTGCTGGATCTGAATGAACCTGCTTGGACAAAAATCCTGGGGGAACTTGATTCGACTTTGCATTGAATCTCGTATTCTTTTTATGCTTAACCCCAGGAGCCATTTCCTCAATCTGCAAAATAAAATAAATTCATAGTATTAGCATTCATATTAAAATTGATGTCATAACTATAAATTAATCACATAAAGTTATTTGCACCATTTCAAATAAAGACACAGATGGATGAGCTGCAAAGAGATCACTTGGAATTGCAACAAGAATATCGAAAGCAAAAGAGAAAGCAGAGGAAATCATCAGGTTGGACACTATGTTTTTACGGCAACACAAATCAAGCATTCAAGCAATAATAAAATCCAGGAGACTACTTCATAATCATAAAAAATCGAACTCCTATAAAAAATCGAACTCCTATATGTAAAAACCTCTTAAACAACTCAGAATTTACCAAGGCGAAACAAAAATTCCATGTTATCTCCTAAAAAAATTCAAACTTTAAACATAACGACACCTAGTCCAATTGCTCGATTCACCTCTAGCATAGATAATACAGGTATTGAAAACCAGTAAGGTTTATTATTTACATTCCAGATATTAAATAAAAATCCAAAATCATATATAAAGAACATGTATTAAAAATCTATAATAAACTCTAGTTAAAACTCACAACATTCAAATTCACTTACCAGGCCAAAGTTCAGGATGATGTACTAATTGTTGATTGAAGAACAAGACCCTCGATTTTCTGTTGTGCGTCGTCGGTTTTGCAGCGGCAAACGAAAATTGTGATGCCCGCCAACCATTTTTTTCACCAAAAATTTAATCTTTATCGCTCCAAAACCCTTTTCTGTTTAGGAATGGCGAATCACTCTCAAATCTCCCAGATTATCGGGTGTTTGAAACGGAAGGAATTTTTTTTATCTGTGAAAGGAAGGAAGAAAATTTGTACCGAAAAAAAAAAGAAGGAAGAAAATCTGCAGATATCTCGTGTGTGAGTGTGAGGGCGAAATAGTAAGGAAGGAGATATATTGATAAACATATGTATATTTTTCGGTCCAATAAACATATGTTAATTTATTTATTTTTTCATTTATTTCACAAGTTAAGAATACATCACATATACATATTTCATATATACTGATAAACTAGTTCGATACCGTGTATTACACGGATACTGGTATTTAACCCTGTGCATATGTACAGAGATTTAAATTAATATAACCAAAAAATTATGTGTTTGTGTATAATAATAATAAAATTATAAGTTAAATATTAGTATCACATTTTATAAGCTAATGTTAATAGTAAAATGAACATAATATAAGTATTTGTAATTAAATGATTAAATAACTTATAAATTATAGTTATCCACACCAAATCACAGTTAAACTAGTATAATCGAAGTCAATTATAGTATAATCGAAGTCAATTCTAGTATAATCGTAGTCAAATCTGTATAATCGAAGTCAATTATACTATAATCGCGTCAAATCTAGTATAATCGAGTCAAATCTAGTATAATCGAGTCAAATCTGGTATAATCGAAGTCAAACTAGTATAATCGAAGTCAAACTAGGAGCCATCGAAGTCAATTATACTATAGTCGAGTCAAATCTGTATAATCGAAGTCAATTATAATATAATCGAGTCAAAACTAATATAATCGAAGTCAATTCTAGCATAATCAAAGTCAAACTAGTATAATTGACTTCGATTATACTAGTTTGACTTCGATTATACTTTATTTGACTCGATTATACTAGATATAACTCGACTATAGTATAATTAACTTTGATTATTTAGATTTGACTACAGTTATACTAGATTTGACTCGATTATACTAGATTTGACTCGATTATACTAGTTTGACTCGATTATAGTATAATTGACTTCGATTATACTATATTTGACTCGATTATACTAGATCTGACTCGACTATCATATAATTGACTTCGATTATACAGATTTGACTACAATTATATTAGATTTGACTCGATTATACTAGATTTGACTCGACTATAGTATAGTTGACTCGATTATAGTATAATTGACTTCGATTATACTAACTAGTTTGACTTCGATTATACTATATTTGACTCGATTATACTAGATCTGACTCGACTATAGTATAATTGACTTCGATTATACAGATTTAACTACAATTATACTAGGTTTGACTCGATTATACTAGATTTGACTCGACTATAGTATCATTTGCTTCGATTATACTAGTTTTGGCTCGACTATAGTATAATTGAATTCGATTATACTAGTTTAACTTCGATTATACTAGTTTGACTTTTATTATACCAGATTTGACTCGATTATACTAAATTTTACTCGATTATAATAAATTTGAATTCGATTATAGTATAATTATTATTTTTGTTTTGTCGAAAATATTTTTTTTATTAGAAAAACGTATTCCGAGAATATGTCCGTTTGATTTTTGGCCACACATTTTTTTTTCTTTACTTTTGTCCACTTATTATTATTTTTTTTAATTAAACAACCCACCCCCAAAAAGAAGTTCATAATTATGCAACCAAAACATCAAAATATCCATACTCAAATTGATGACCCTGCTATCGATTTCCAAGGCAACGAGCAATCCTCTTTTTCGAACTCGACTCTCGATTTTTAACCAAATACACTCTTGATTCGTATGTGTAACTCGTTCAAATTTAAATCTAGGTTTGAATGTTATTGTTATATGGTAGAACCTCGATTTTTTTTCGTGTTTATATATTGTATTTTGGGAACTTGAGAAATCTGGCTAGGGTTCTTCAATATCGATTTTGTTTTTGTATTACTCATTTGTGGATGAATGTTTGTGTTGGATGTTTTAATTTGAGTTTTAATTTTGAAATGTATGCGTCGACCTTGAGTATGTTGGAACTTTTACTTGGTAAGAAATCTGTGTGATGTTAGTTGATGGTTCATTTTCATTCGTTCATTGTGGGTAATGAGCATTATTATGAACTTACTACTTTCTTATGTTGAATTATAATTCTTCAAATTTCTGATGGAAAAGCCGAATAAGTCTTGCTGATTTGACTTAAATCTCTTCTTTGAGTATGAGTCAGACCTTTTGCAGTTGCTATGTTGGAGATGTTGTCTCAACTTGTATCTAGCTTTGTATCATACTAGCTTCTTCTTGTTCTTCTTTTCCTAGTTATGATATACCCTTGATGGCTTTAGAGGGTGAACAGTCTCATATCCTAAGTAGCTTTAGCCTGTGATGTGTTGTTGCATTTTCAGGTTGTGGGTGTTTAACCAATTGGTTACCTTGTAAACCTTTATGAGTTGAATATTTGTTCGTTTGAAAAAAAAAAAAGAGTATGATATATAATAGTGTGATTCACTGAATGCGTGTTAAATAATCTGTCTTTTGAAGAATTTTTTTAAGAATTTGCACTTTGTTGAATTATGCATAGGTACAATCTGCTGGCCGACTATCAAAATTCGTTAAAATTATGTTTGATGCACAACAACCCAACCTGGTGAGCTTATATTGTTTTTTATACAAATTTTAATAATCCGCTCTTACATTTATCCACAAGTAATACACAAACCTAACGAAACAATGTTTTGCTTCAATTTTTTAAGCGAATACCACCCCTGTTGCAAAGTGAATACCAACGTTTTGTACCGCATCGTTGCGTTCTAAAAACTGTTGAAGGACATACCTATCATGTAACAATGAGTCAGATAGGTGATTACATATTCTTGGTGGAGGGATGGGTTGATTTTGTTAGGTTCGAAGATATCCGCACTGGGTACATTTTGGTTTTCGACCGAAAAAGCTTATTTGAATTTAAAGTTTGGGTGCATACTGAGACTGCCCTTGCAAGGGAACCTCACTACCTCTTTAAATTGGACATTGCACGATCTCACATTGAACGCGCACGACTGGTAAGCATTAATACAAGCTCAGATTATTATCCACATACAGTAGATAATTATTTTTTAAGTTCAAGTTGTTTTTCTTATTCAGCCAATCCCAATGGATTTCTGGAGGACTCGTATCAGAGGGAATTACAATAACAACAATAAAGCCATCATACTAATTTCTGGTGCTAGATATGAGGCTGACATTATTCATGGACATGGGAAAAAGCTTATGCAAAATGGCACAATGAGAGCCTTTGTGGACAACAATGGACTTGAAGAAGGATATGTGGCCATATTTAGGCTCATCCCCAAAGATTTGATAACTTTCAGCGTTATTATGAAATGACTGGTGCAATGGATGTTTTGAACTACTTTTGTTAGGATCTAATACTAACGTTTAATATGGACAACGAGGTGTCGTTGTATTTGACTATTTTGCTTATGTTTGTGTTTGGAGTTTTGGTGTGAACATGGGATCAAAGTCATTGTAAACTATTAGAATTGTTGAACCGTTTGTTTCATCTACGGTGTTGGTACTTTTATCTTCAAAAGGACAATGCATATTTGTACTTATTTTTGGGCCGTCTTAGTTTCATGTCGGGTTAACGTTTTATTTTATAGCAATTCAAGCGCATGAGTAGTGTTCTCTGTTTCATATCATTGGAATAGTGTCTTTGCCATACGTTTAAAGGTGTTATAAGACATATTGTTTCGAGAGTGAGGATTGATTTGATTGGGTGATGGCTGATGAATGTTTGTTTAGATGGTCTTATTTTTTTATTTTTTTTTAAATTTCTCTTGTTTTTGAAGGGTATTCCGAGAATGAATGTGTTTTGTAATGTGTTTATGAATTGTGGTGTGTCATTTTATCATTTGGCGGTAAAATACGATTCTACAAGGATTTTTTACTACTTGCGAGGTTTTTATCATTTTGTGGTAATATTTGATATTTGGTGAATATCGACTTGAAATGTCCAAATAGCTTATTGAAAAGGCTAATATAATTTATAGTTTTATTTGATATAATTTAAATTAGTTCGATAAATAAATTAAACTAGTGCGTACCCCGTGCGATGCACGGGTAAACAATATTAAATAACAATTATAAATGGGTTTCGAGTTCGATTCACGTAAGTGAGGAATCACTATTGATACCTTTTTTAAAGAGAATTATGATGTCACGTGTGAAAGTTTGAGTACGCAAGGTTTCAAAAATTATTATTATTATTATTATTATTATTATTATTATTATTATTATTATTATTATTATTATTAGTATTATTATTATTTT